>BSBM01002315.1:0-85000 GCA_027924585.1 Larix kaempferi
GATAAGCCAAATTTTTATATTTTTATAGTTATGATTTTTTTTTCTAGGTGTTACTTTATTATGGGTAATGAATTAGAAGAATTTTATTTTTATATCTAATATAATTTTATTTGATTTTTTTAATAAAATTTTGATTAGCAAATTTTTTCAATAAAGAAATAATTGATTAAATATGTGTAACTATTTCTTTAAAATTGCTATGAATTACATTTTATTGATATTTCTTTATAAGAGACAGAAATCGTGATTAAGTTTTAGAGAGAGAGAGGGTGTTTTGAGGTAGGAGTATGAGAGATAGAAACGGTTTTTAGAGGTAGGAGTATGAGAGAGGGGGGGCTGCAAGAGAGAGAGAGGGGGGTACGAGAGAGAGAGGGAGCAGGAGGGGGGCGTGGGGGAGATGTGGGGGAGGGAAATGGAGAAGGAGATGTGAAGTGAGAGGCGGAGGGAGAGGGAGATTGGGGGGAGGGGGAGGGGAAGAGCAAGAAAGAGGTGGGAGGAAGGGGGGAGGGGAGAGGAGGGGGAGAAGGAGAAAGAGGGAGAGAGGGGGGGAAGAGCAAGAGGGAGTGGAAGGAGCGGGAGGAGGGGGAGAGGGAATGAGGGATGGGAAGGGAGGGGAAGAGAGTTATGGGGGAGGGGAAGGGAGACAGAGATGGGGAGTGAGAGGGGAAGAGAAAGGGATATGTAGGGTGGGGGAGGGAGTGGTGCGTAAATGGGGACTGGGGGAGGGATCGAGAGGGAGGGGGAGAGAGGTGGGGACTGAGAGGGAGCGTGGGATGGGAAGGGAGGGAGAGGTGAGGGAGGGGATGGGGGGAGGATGGGAGGGGAGTGACGGAGGGGGAGGGGGAAGGCGAGGGTCAAAGAGATGTGGGGGAGGGGGAGGGAGAGGGAGATGGAGAGTGGTAGGTTGGGGGAGAGGGATATGGACAGAGAGGTGGGGAAAGGGGGAAGTGGGAGGGAGGGGGAGGGGAAGGGGGAGGGTTAGGGGAGGGGAAAAGGGAGCGAGCGGGAGGTGAGAGGTAGGGGGGATTCGAGGAGGGGCATAGGAATAAAAGAGAGAGGGGGTTGGAAGAGGGAGAGGGAGTGGAAGGGTTTGGGGGAGGGGGGGGAGTGGGGTGGATGGAGGGGGAGATTAATATGGAGAAGAGGGAGAGGGAGTGGGAAGGAAGGGGATAGTGGTAGGGGGAGATAGATGGGCGGGGAGAGTTGGGACACAGAGAGGGAGGAGGGGAGCAGAGGGTATGGTTGGTAGAGAGGGAGGGAGAGGGGGAGGGATGCGTACATGAATGGGGAGAGGGAAACAAGGAGGGAGGGAAAGGGATGGTGGAGGTGGAGGTAAAGGGGTGGGGATTGAAGGGGTAGGGGGAGGGAGGGGGGAAGAGGAGAGGTGTAGCAGAATATGGAGGGGCGTGGAGAGGGGAATGATAAAGGAAAAATGAGGGAGAGGGAGGAGGAGGATGGTGGAGAGGGAGGGGGAGGGAAGGGGAGAGTGGGAGTTTAATATGGAAGGGTGGGGATAGGTGGGAGAGAGTGGGGGAGGAGGGAGGGGGGGTCCACGATGTAGAGGGGAAGGGGGAGAGCGAGAGGGAGTGGGATGGACAGAGGGAGTGGAAGAGAGAGGGAGGAGGGGGATGGAGGAGGAGGAGAGGGAGGGGAGTGTGGGAGGGAAATATGGAGGGGAAGGGAGGGGGAGGTAAAGGGGTTGGGATTGAACGGGTATGGGGAGGGAGGGGGGTATGAGAGGGAACAGCGGGAGAGGGAGGGGGGGTGAAGAGAAGAGGTGGAGCAGAAGACGCAAGGGCAGGGAGAGGGGAACGATAAGGGGAGAATGAGGGAGAGGGGTGAGGGGGATGGTGGAGAGGGAGGGGGAGTGTAATATGGAGGGGTGGGGGATAGGTGGGAGAGAGTGGGGGAGGAGGGAGGGGGGTACGTGAGGGAGAGGGGAAGGGGGAGAGAGGGAGGAAGGTGGTGGAGGAGGTGGAGAGGGAGGGGAGTGGAGGAGGGGAATATGGAGGGGAAGGTTGAGGGAGGGGAGGGGAGGGAGGGGGGTATGAGAGGGAAGAGGGGAGAGGGAAGGGGGTTGAAGAGTAGAGCAGGAAGGAGAGGGGGAGAGGGAAGGGGGGTTAAGAGGAGAGGGGGAGGGAGAGGGACAAGGAGGATATAGGAAATGGGGACCGAGGGGGAGGGATGGGGAGAGGAGTAGGGTAAGTGGTGGGGCGGGGAGAGGTGGGAGAGAGTGGGGGAGAGGGAGGGTAGGGTACATTAGGTAGAGGGTGAGGGAAATAGGGGGAGGGAGGGAGGTGGAGGGTTACAGGCAGGGGGAGAGGGGAGGGTTAAGGATGGAGAGGGGGGGAGGAGGGGAGGGTATGGGAAGGAGAGAGGGAGGGATAGGGGGAGTGGTAGAGGGGGAGGGGAATGGGATTGAGGAATATAAAGGGGCATGGAGAGGGAAGGGGGGGAGGGGAAGGGTAGAGAGGGATGGAGGAGAGGGAGAGGGAGGGATAGGGAATGGGAGAGGGGGAGGTGAATATGGAGGGTTGGTAGACAAGGGATATAAAGGGGGAGGAGGAGAGCAGTGGGTATGGGAGGGAGAGATGGAGGGAGAGAGGGAGGGGGGAGAGGAGGAGGGAAGGGGAGTGAGGGGAATAGGAAGGGGGAGAGGGTGACGGGGAGGGCAAGGGGGGAAGGAGGGGTATGAAGGGGTGTTGCAAGGGGAGTGGGGTAGGGGGAGGGGAGGGAGAGGGTGAGGGAGACATAAAGGGGGGAAAGAGGGGTGTTGGAGGGGGAGTGGAGGGGGAAGGGGAGAGGGAGGGGAAGGGAGAGGTAGGAAGGGGATGGAGCAGTGGGAGGGAAGGGGAATGTGGAGGGGTGGGGAGAGCAGACAAAGAGAGGGTAAGGGAGAGGGAGGGGAGGGGAAGGGAAGAGGGGGAGAGAGGGGGATAGGATACTGGTAGGGAGATGGAGATGGAGAGAGGAAGGAGAGGTGTTCTGGGAGAGGGAGAGGAAGAGAGAGTGATATGGGGAGGGTACGGGAAGGAGAGAGGGAGGGAGAGTGGGAGCGATAGAGGTGGAGGGAATGGGATGGATGGGCATAGACAGGGGGAGAGCGATAGGGGGAGGGAGGTAGAGTGAGAATGAGAGGGAGAGGGGGGAAGGAAGAGGGGGGAGGGAGGGTGAGGGAAGGGAGGATGGGGAGGGAAGAGGGGCATAGCGAGAAGGAATATGGAGGGGTGGGGAGAGTGGATGTGAGAGGGAGTGGAAGGGAGGGGGAGAGGGGGAGGGTGAGCGGATGGGGGAGAGGGAGAGTGATGGAGAGGTAGAGCGGTAGGGCTGTAGGGAGGGGTATGAAGGGGGTTTAGAGGGGAATGGGGAGGGAAGGTGGGGTAAGTGTGGATGTACCACATGGTGACAGATAAAGGGGGTGATATGGATGAGGGATAGGAGAGGGAAAGGGAGAGGTGTAGGAGGGGTTGGTAGAGGGAGAGGGAGAGGAAGAGGGAGGGGGAACGGGAAGTGGAAGGGAGAGGGAGCGGGAGGAGTAGGGAGAGAGGGAGGGATATGGAGTAATAGGGAGAGAGGGAGGAGTAAGGGGAAAGGGAATGGGATGGGCAATGACAAGAAGAGGAGGATAAGAAGGGGGTGGGGTTGAGGGACATGAAGGGGAGATTGAAAGGGACGGGGACAAGGAATGGGAGAGGGAGGCAGAGTGGGAGAGAGCGAGAGAGGGGGAGAGGGGGAGGGGGAGGGGTATTGGGAGGGAGGTGGGGAGGGGGGGCTCTTAGAGGGGGAGTGTGGGTGGAAGGGGGAGGAAGAGGGGGAGAGGGATAGGGGGGATAGGTATTGGGAGACAAAGGGGAGGTGAGATGGAGGGGGGAGAGGGTTAGTAGGAGAGGGAAAGTGAGGTAGAGGGAGAGGGGGAGCGGTATTTTGTACCGAGAGTGGGAGGGGGAGAAGGGTAGGGAGGGAGGAAGAGGGGGAGGGAGAGGAAGAGAGGCAGACGGAGGGGGTGGGGGGTGTGGGGGGGGAGTGAATAGGGGTAGGGAGGGGGAGTGATCCTCATGAGTACATTTGTGTTATTTAGGCATAAAATTACACATATGATAATGGTATGATCATTCATCTTTGAGTGTACGATGAATCACATGAGGATTTTAGGGAAAGTCCCCTATTTTAACAATCGAGAAAAAAAATTATAAATTAATTTAACAATTTATAAAACAAAATTTCAAAATGAGCAATGCATTAACATGAATCCCATTGAAAATTATCAAACACAATTAATTGAAGAAGAGTGTTGTATCTGAGGCTAGAAGTACAAGTAGTGCAATTCATGAGTATGTGTGTGAGATTTCGGCGTGAAAATTACACATATGATAATTGTGTGATCATACATCCTTGAGTGTATGACAACTCACATGAGCAGTTTAGGGAAATTCCCCTATTTTGGCCATAAAACAAACGAATTAGAAATTAATTTAGCAATTTATAAAACAAAATTTCATATTGAGCAATACATTAACATGAATCCCATTGAAAATTAACAAATAGAATTAATCAATGATTTTTTGTCTTACACCCCAAGAGGACATCTAAGGGTAATCCCAATGCAAGTCATCTTCGATGAGTAGTTGGTGGTCTACGAAAGTTATAGTTTATTAACAACTCGTCACGAGGAGAAAAACTACGTATTGCATGCACACCAACAAATTTGGATGCTTTCCTTTTCATAAAGAACCTCTGGTCATTAAAGTGTCCTCAAATGAACATTTTGCAGAAAATAAAAAGCACCTAGAATTATTTATGAGCCCTACAATGTTTCCATGAGTGCATGGATGACCCACTATATACAACAGGTTCTTCCTATTAAAGTTTTCAAAAACATAACCGATTCATGCACATACTATACATGGAAATGCTATGAGTGTATTTAACAATATTCAAGTAATGTGACTGACAATATATAGGACCGCAAATGACATAAGTGCTACTACAGTTTGGGAGGAACGAGTACATGTGAAAGGATAAACAACCCAAGATTTGCAACATCTATATTAGACTTGGAAATCATAAAACAATTACTACAAAAGGATATTTTGGTTCTAACATCAGGAATAGGTAGAGAAGATTGCTAAGAGCCATACAAAGTAGGGCTGTAATAAGTTTGATATTTACTTTGCAAATTCACCGGAAGAGAGAAGTCATCGGTACCCTCCAATAGTTGTACAAACCTTGATCTGTACTTGGACAATTTTGCTCTTAATGCATGCAATTTTTTGGATCTACTATTGGAGATGTGTTGGGTGGCATTCATATCATACTTTTGATCACTAGAACTTTTAGTTGAATGAACGGAAGAAGAGGGGTTGGTCAATTTGGGATGAGATATAGTTATTTTGGCTTCCAAATTTTCCCAAAAATAGCATAGGGAAGTGTTCCTACATGTCAATCCTATATCATTTGTTGGAGTTTTTATTGCGGTAGGAGTATTAGACCATCAACATATGGTTATTGATTATTGGTGTAATGCATGAGTGTGGCACGTCGAGGGTTCTCGTTCAACCCTTGAAATTTTGAACAACCACATACTAGTGGGGTGTCATAAAAGAGATCCAACACATGATGAATTACCATTAATGAGGTAGGATTGCACCTCAAAGATGGCGTGTTATAATTCATAATGTAAAGTAGCTTCCTATTTTCATCTATGAACTACTTGTAGTATATTTCTCCTGATAAGATATTATGATGTTTTGCAAATAGGGGAATATCTTGTGCATCCAAACTCAATCATTAATCGGGATCCTACAATATAGAATACATTGATGTTAAGATTGAAATGGACACGTAGCATAAATTCAAATAGATAAATCAAAATATAAATAAAACCTAAACTTACTAGAGATAGAAAGAGAGAACTCATCAAATTTTGAACAAGATGGAATGAGCCAGAATTTGAAGAATATTCCATTTAATACTATACCCTTTTCTCCTTTTATTTGATCCAAATTAGCAATCAGTATATCTCTCTATAGTCCTAAAATAATTTTGAGAACCATATCACAATCTAACTTCCAATATAGTTTGGAAACTATTTTGTAAGAATAAGGTGAGTTTAAGCAACATATGTATACTTTGAAATATTTTAATTGCTCATGTAGTTGAATCCTAAAAGAACATTTGATATGAATATAAAATTTTAAGTTGAAACATCAAATCATAGGATTTGTAAATTAAACTGGTACGCCAAATCAATAAAACTACACTAGTGCGACTTTAACATTGGGATGCACCAGTGCGACATAAAAACAAATGCACCATATGTCAGCATTCTCAAAAGTACCTACAAAAGAAAATATTTGCTAATTTGATAGAAAATATTTATCGATTCATTTAATAAAATTATTCATACCAGTGCGTTTTCTATCTACACGTGCACTTGTGTGGCATAATGTGTTTAAGCAGTGAAGAATGATATCTGTTTTTTAATTTTTATATTATATGTTTATATGGTTCTACATGAAACTTCAAATGCATAGGCTGCAGTTAATGCATATAGGCACCAGTGCGACAGAAACAAAAGTGCACTGGAATGTAAAAAATAAAAGTTAAAAAATTGTACATGTTATTTATTTCCCTAAACAAAAAAATGGGTTAGAATTTTGATTTCAGAAACTAATTCTAAAGGTGTTTAAAACTAAAAAACCTAAACATTATTTCATTCTTTTGTCAAAATTGTGAGGGGAGAGTTTTCAAAGAGAGACTCACACAGAAGGAGTTTGGAGCAACCAGATTATTCCGAGGATCGATATTTTTTAGGCATGGTGAATCAAACAAAACCTAGCATAGTAGAAATTTCAAGTATGTAAAATATTACTATTGATCTTATTATCCTATTTAGATTTTAACTAAATTTAGAAAAAAACCTCCATAGTCAACTTCAATGTTGCAACCTTCTTTTTTCATTGATTCTTTTCATTTTATGTTACTGAAAATTTTTACATTAAGGTTTATATCCCTCTATTGTTTCACAATAACAATTTCTATTTTTAGTTATTTTATATTTAATGAATTTGTGATTTTATATAGAAAGCGTTGGCTGCAATGGAGCCCCTTTTTGGGTCGAATCTGAAACGCTGTCAGCCATGTTTAGCTTTTTAATTTTTTAATTTTTCATTAAAAACTCTTGCATTATTTTCGGTGCATTTTTATAAAATAAACACACTAATGATTTATAGTAATAGTGTGCATCGATAGTGCTATTTTTTCCATTATGTTTTATTTTCTAAAAAATGGAAAAAAATTGACAATTTTTAGTGTGACCATACTCCATTAATTTACAGGTGCGTTTATATTAATAGTACATTGGTAATGCTAGTCGCCGCATTTATTTATTTTCCTAAACAAATAAAATACATTTCTTTGGTTTACAGCGTGCCAGTTTTGATATAATGCACTGATGCTTTCTTATACTAAATGCACCGATGTGTTTTATGTATTTAAGAACATTGATTTCAAACATGTTTTCTATTCTAGAGTTTTGTAATTTATTTGTAAAATGTAGTTGATATATTCTATATTTAATGTTTCGGGTTGTTTATTGATAGAAAATGTGCGATAAGAGTTTCATGAACAACAATTATAGTCGACATGATGGGATTACATTCAAAATTGTGAAGAAATGAAGTACTTTTTAATTTCTATATTTAAATTAATCTGTTTGAATTATTTTTAAATTTAACTAATATGTATTGGTTAATGTGTGACATGCAGAGACAAAAAGTGAGGAAGATCGATCAGATTCTTAGCAATCTTTGAAGTGCAGAAGAGCATAAAACATTGATGGAAAAGTTGCAAAGGGATAAATCAAGTGAACAAAAAATAAATCAATATGAATTATTTATTGAATTTTGAGTAATATTATACTTAAGAATATTCACTAATATGTTTCAAATAATTTAATTCACATATGTCAAATATTATGTCGGGAGTGATAGCAACAAAAGGGAATACCATCATAAGAAAAAAATAATGAAATACGCAAATGATAATGAATTGGTCCTTTGCTCATCTAGAGTGATTCTGAAAGTTAATAGAAGGGGGAATGGATTTTATAAAACTATGAGGGATATAGTGGAAAGAACGTATAGACGTACTTTTCACTTACAATAGAAAAATCAATCAAATGATTCCAAAAATCAAGCCATATGTAAACTACAAGAGGCATTTCGAGAGAAATGGTCAATGACACCTAATAAAATTGCAATAGAAAAAACATAAAACAAAAGAAAATAATCATTCAAAAATAATCTCTCTAAACATGTTTATGTAGAATATGTATCTACTACTGCAAAACATTCCTTCAATAAGTTTAATTCTACTATATTTATTTTTCATATCATCATAAAAATAGTTTAATTTCATTTTATATTTTCAAGAATCGTATAAAAATACCAAAGGATGAATGAGGTGATATGAAAAAATTTATATTATGGATGTCCAAAAAAGTGTAGAAGTATATCGTAAAGGAAATGGACATAAATGCATCACAGAAGGATTCATATGAAGAACAACGTGTGATTCAAATGTACGAAATCAATTATTTATTGGATTATGTACATCTAACTAATTAATTCAACATTAAATATTATTTTTCAATTGTTTTGTTTCTGAAAAGAAAACAAAATGGAACTCATTCAACACATAAGATAGGATGACAAGGAAAAAATGGGTCGATAGCAAATTTTGTGAGTAGTACTTGTGATTTCCTTATAACAAGATTTCATAGTGGTTGTGATATTTATATTTATTTTTTTTCATCATCCATCCTTGGATGTCTTGAAATAGGTGTTAACATACAACGAGGATCCACCAAAAGAATTGATTGGCATTGGGTTAATCAAGGGTTGTGAGTATATGTTTGTGTATCAAAAATTCATTGAAGAATTTGTAAGTATCTATGTTGTTTGGGTTCTCTCATTTTATAAGTAATAGAATTCCAAAAAACCTTTATGTTAAATCTATGATTTCTTATGGGGTATAAAACTTGCAGGAAACAAAATATGGAGTGCAGCCAATAGAAGAGTTGTTGAGAGATGGCATGAGACATGGTTTGAAAGAATGTGTGACATTCAAGATGCAACTCTTTCTTTGGTATGCTGATTTTAAATTTACATTCATGTATATTATCTATTTAATTTTTCATTATTCACAGCAATGCAGATACACTCAATACACTTTATTTTTGTGTTTGCAGATGTAAGATGAAGAAGAGGAAAAGAATCGAGGAAATCAAATAAAAAAAATTGGCAAGATATCCCAAGTGATGCAAGTGGCTTGAATACTGATAGCATTTCCAATGAAGAATGATGATCAATATATTTTGGATGTTATTTCAAGCTACTGTATATTTGGAAATAATTGTCAATGAAAATAAGACATTTTGTATAATGTACTGGACATAGTGTTTGAATTGAAAAAGAACGGATTACCAATAACTGTAAGAATTACATGGATGTTGAGATTTTGATTATTGTGGACTTTATGTTGTCCTATTTTGTATGAAAAAGGGCCTCATATTGATATATAAGAAAATAATTTTTTTTATTCTATTGCATTCTCCAATGTCATTGTCAATTGTTACATGTGAAATGGTACATTGGTAATTAAATGTATGGATGATTGAATATTACAATAAATGCTAGAATCTACCATATAATAAATTAATCCAAACAAACACAATAACTAAAATTGAGATGAATAGTACTATAAAAAATATTTCAATTTCTATTGAATAGTGGAATTAAAAATATAAAATTTATTAAATAGATATTCTAGTGCAATGCTCGTAGTCACCATTCAAAAAATAAGCTACGGTGATTTTGATCGTTTTTGTTGCACCGGTGCATTTGGGAAAATGTTATGCCACATTCCATTTGGTTGAATGATACACCTCGGTGCTCTAATTTATACTAAATGCACCATTAATTTTTTTGTGTACACATCTTAGTCGCATTTTTCAATGCATTTATATTTATTAAACGCACTAGTGATTTTCAATTGTTAATATGCATTGGTACTTTTTAATAGTTTGTATGCGCCAGTTCTTATTATGATGAAATGCATCAGTGCACTATGATATATAGAAAGCACTATTAAATTTTAAAAATATAGAAAATTTCGGGTGCATATGATGTAACATATCGCATCAGGGATTTTTTATAGTATGTAATAACCGATGAGTTTAATCAATACATAAGCATTGATTATCGTTTGGTTATAAAATGTTAGTGCATATATTGTTTTAACGCATCAGTGTAGTGTTAAATTTTGTGCGCTCTGATTCTCTATGTGTTGGTGTGCATAGATGCATATTATTTTTATCATATATCATATGTGTGTATTAGTATGTCATCCATTAGTATGTATTAGTATATCCTCTAACTACCGATTTTATTTAGTTATAAAAAAATTCCATAAAAACATCCATGGAAACATCTTTTACCAATTGCAGAGGTTGTAGCAGAGATTGTTTTGACAATTTTGGCCAACATTGTAACATGAAAAACCTTTGTGATAACCTCGGATATAGGATCTTTTCCTTGAAGTGATAATCTTAAATTGAAAGTGTGCACATGTATTTAATAAATATGTTTAGTCACTCTTTTGAAATTTGTTTTAAATTTTTTTGTATCATATTTAGTTATTATTTCACATGTACATGAATATAATATATATAATTTAAATTGGATAGGTTATTTTTTAGTAATAATTTCTCATTCTAACTCTATGAAGAAAATAAAGACGTTAAAAAATCGACCACAGAAACCTAGTCCAACCAATAGAATTTCTCGAAAGGAAGGCACAAAATAACATGTTAATATAAGGAAGGATTGTTGTGTAGGAATACAAATAATTCACATCAATCATTTCTCATATGAAACTTATTTGGTTTTTATAAGGAATATTTAAAAACCCTTCATCATCAAGTGGAAAAGAATTATCAAGAAAGGAGGAACCATGCCAAAGGAGGTAAAACCTGAGGTAACATGTTTTTGTTCTCTCAGGGGGGCTACCAACCACCTATTTAAAATAGGTGAAACAATACCATTTGAGGGATAACTTATTCCCCCCCACCTAACGAAGGTTATTACTGTCCAAAACATAAGATATATACCCTATAAGTTACTGTTGTGGGATAGTGAGAGTTGAAATGGATTTCATCACGGAACTGAGAGTTCTAGGAAGTCAAGGTAAAGTTACTTTTGGGGAAAGATTGACTAAGGGATTGAAAAGGTATAAAAGAACACAATTATTATTACTATATGAATTAGAATTATGGACATATTTCAGCTTGGTTAGTAATTCTTAAGATAAGTGGAGTAACAATACTATATGAGAAATATATACATGCACATCAAACTCAAATTTAGAAAAATATCATTGTATATAGTAAAATTTGCCTTGAGGATAGTTGAAGACAATAGTCTTACCGAATTGATCATGTAACATGAAATATGTTGATGGAATCCATGTAGTCATTAGAACCCCATCAACCATATTTAAATAACCTGAATTTTCAGGTATATTTTCTTGTGGGGTGATTCCATGAAGATGGCTAACTATTTTTGGCCAAATATGATGATGAAAAACATAAATTTTACCCATGTATTAAATTGAAGCCCTCGAAACTTATACTTGCCACATGAATTTTGACATGCGGTTGAAAAACGAAATGTAGAGAATTATGTTGGCTTTCCAATGATATTTTTTTCGAAATATACCAATGCCACATCTCATGTCGAATTTTCATTTAATGAAACATGTGTACTTAAAAATTTGAAGAGCAATTAACAAGTAGTTTGTGTGTGTGCATAATAATTTAACGTTAAAGTAATAATTTTAAAAAATGAAATATGTGAACATGATCTAGACAGAATGCACTAGGGCTTACATATTTTTCTTTTAATTTTTCTCGAAAAATTATATTTATTATTATTTTTTGAAACTATCCAATGAATATTTAAGTCGCATTTTGCACACATGTGTGTGTGCAGGACATGTTTTGATTTTTTACATAATTTGCAAAACTAAAAATACCCTTTTGAAGAGGACGTGTTTATCTGGGGCTTGTGTATTTTTTCAAATTTTTTGGATATGTATTTTGAATGTTGTGGATTTATCTTTGAGCTCAATCGAAGTTGTCGACACGATTTTTTAGGGCAAGTTTTAGTACAAATTTCAAAACAAATGACATATGAAGATAAAAATTTGTAAATTTTATGTATCTGGATAGAGGATTTGTTGATGAATCCAATGGTATCAAGTCCGCTCATTAATGAGCATTTAATGCCATGGTTTAACTCTGTGGAAGGCAGACAAAACTTCCATTCTGCAATGAAATGGGCTCTCGGTCTATTTTTTAAGCCCTTGATCGAGCTATTTGTTCGATCGAGGTATTTAAGATACCTCGATCGAGGGATTAACGATACCTCAATCGAGGGTTTGACAGGACCTCGATCAAGGTATTCTCAAGCCCTCGATCGAGGTATTTGATCGATCGAGGTGCTATAAAATATGGTCGGTCGAGGATTTGTCTGTGTAAAAAAAATTTATAAACGAAACCAGGAGAACCTGCGAAAGGAGTTGGAAACAATTAATGTTTCCAACTACCTTCTTCTCATAAAAATACCAACCAACCTATATATAAGCACCAAACAATTAATCAAAAACAATAATTTTACGCATTGGCAGTTTTTTTTCTATTAGAGCTTTGTCATTTTGATCTTGTTGAATTAGAGATTTATCAATTTCATGTTGTTGAATTAGAGCTCATTAGACATGTAATATTTTTTTGTAGGCATATTTCAGTATTTCATACTAACATATTGTTGTTTTGTTGTTTCTTATAACAATTTGAAATTTTGTTTGTTTGTTTTCATAGTAGATTGATGAGAGATAAAAAAAAAGACAAAGAAAACATGCAAGACAA
Source organism: Larix kaempferi (assembly GCA_027924585.1). Lineage (NCBI taxonomy): Eukaryota > Viridiplantae > Streptophyta > Pinopsida > Pinales > Pinaceae > Larix > Larix kaempferi. The sequence goes on from BSBM01002315.1 coordinate 12,986, forward strand.
CAAAATGACAATGAAGGGCGTGAGAAGAATAGAGAATGAAGGAGACAACAAAGAGCAAGGTTGAGAGAAGAAGAAGATGCACATTTGGTGCAACAACTTCTAATAGAGGACAACCAATGTAAATTATTGAATTGCATGCTATCATAATTTAAATATCATGCTACATAATTTACAAAATTAGTAACAATTTTCCAATAAGTTTAACTAAATTTCATAATTTAATTTGTTTCATATTTATTTGTATTGATATTGTTGTTTATTTCATCTATTTGTTATTTAAATTTCAAAGTTTGCAACAATTTTTATGTTAAATGAACAATTTTCAAGTGGCTAACAAATGTTAAATTGGAACAATTTTCAAATGAAACATGTAAATTTAGATTATATTTTCATGTTAATACATGTACATATTTTTAACTATTTCCAAATTATTTCAAAGTTGCTAACAATTTTCAAATTATGTTTCAAACTTGCTTTAACAATTTTCAGATTATTTCAAAGTTACTAACAATTTTCAATTTTATTGTCCAACAATTTTCAAATGAAATTTGTACACAAGTAGATTCTATTTTCAAGTTAAAATGTATGTACATATTTACTATTTTCAAATTTTCAAACTTTACTAACAATTTTCAATGTTATTAGAATAATTTTCAAATTAAATGTACACTTGGACATTATTTTCAAGTTAAATTGTACATATTTAACTAATTGCAATTTTTTAAGTTACTAACAATTTCAAGTTAAATGTAATTTCAATTCTTGTTTTGTTAGAAAAATCAATTTCAAAACAAATGAATGAATATTTTGAAATGAACATGTTGTGATAGTTATGTATTGGTTAGAATTTATTCAATTTGAAAACAAATGAATGAATATTTTCATAGTTATGGTGGTTGACAATATTTTCATAGTTATGGTAGTTGGCAATATTTTCATAGTAATGAATATTTGAATACAAATGAATGTTCAAAGAGCTATTTAATTATAATGTTTACTTAAAAAAAATTCCATCAATCACATGTACTTTTATTTACATATAGCATGACATATCACCATGATAAGATTAATGATTAGAATCATATATTTTGTTAAGACAAATTGGAAATAATTATTTGCAATGTTTGCAACCTTGTATTGATATGTGAAGCATTATTAAAAAAAAAATCCTTAGATTGCAACTTATGATAAAAATTACAATTTCCATAATTTTTTATTGTTGAAATTGCAAAATCATCAACTATTAAAATTCTAGGGTAAAAGTGTTGTAATCATTTATTCTTTGTGGTGATTTGCAACTTGTATTTTAAATATTTATTTGTTTATTTTATACCATAAAGTTAAAATAACATTTTTCTTGTAATGTAAAAGTAAAATGAACATAAATTGCATAAAAAAAATTTGCCCACAATTATATGATGTGATGATTATAAATGATATTAATTTTTATGCCCACAATAATTTTTATCAAGTTATTAATAATTATCTTGAGTTAAATATTTTTACTTGATTTTCAAACTTTACTAATAATTATCAAACTACATGTGCAATTTCAAGTTGCATGTACATATTTAGTTATTTTGAAATTAAGTTACAAACAATTTTCTTGTTTTAATGTATTTTCAATACTTGTACATTTTTCTCAAGTCACTAGCAATTTTCAATTTGTTAATTTACATGTACAACAAATTTCAAATTACTAGAAATTTTAAAGTTAAATGCACAAGTTACTACAAAGTTCAAACTTTATTTCTAAAACAATTCTCAAGTTTAATTAAGTTAGCAATTTCAAGTTACTTGAGCAATTTCAAATTTCAAGTTACTAGCAATTTCAATATTTACCTAGAACAATTCTCAAGCTAAATGTATTAGTTGGAAAATTCAATTCACATGCAATTTTCAATTTTTCAATTTCCACATCAAATTTCAAGTTACTAGAAATTTTAGAGTTAAAAATGTACAAGTTACTACCAATTTCAAGTTACAAGCAATTTCAAATTTTACTAGAAATTTCAAACTTTACTTCTAGAACAAAATTCTCAAGTTTAATTAAGTTAGCAATTTCAAGTTACTTGAGCAATTTCAATTTTTACTTAGAACAATTCTCAAGCTAAATGTATTAGTTGGAAAATTCAATTCACATTCAATTTTCAATTTGCATTTTCCACATCAAATTTCAAGTTACTAGCAATTTTAAAGTTCAATGTACAAGTTACTACCAATTTCAAGTTACAAGCAATTTCAAATTTACTAGCAATTTCAAACTTTACTTCTAGAACAATTCTCAAGTTTAATTATGTTAGCAATTCCAAGTTACTTGAGCAATTTCAATTTTCAAGTTACTAGCAATTTCAATTTTTACTTGGAACAATTCTCAAGCTAAATGTATTAGTTGGAAAATTCAATTCACATGCAATTTTCAATTTTTCAATTTCCAGGTATCAAATTTCAAGTTACTAGCAATTTTAAAGTTCAATGCACAACTATCAAGTAACCAATTTTCAATTTATTAATTTACATGCTATGTAGGGAGAGATTATGGTCAGACATCACATCATGGTGATCAAGAATCACATGACCCTGTGCCCCCTCATGATCCTGATCGGCCATCACATGACACCTTTCCCTCTCACATTGAAAGTATAATTGGGAGTTGTAGTGGGTTGGAATGGGTGAAAATTTTCTAGAGGATTGTGCAGTTGTTTCTGCACAATAAGAGATTGGGAACTCGATCCGTGGTTAGAGAGTTAGAGAGCATGTCAATAACATAATCAAGTCATATTTTGAACAACATTCAACAATGGCACAAGCTCAAATCCTACATGGGTTGAAAAAACACAAAAAAATGAAACGTGCCACAAAGTTGTTGGGATTTCAAGATGTTAAAACAAAAAAGACATGCAAGAATGCAATAGAAAATGGAAGAACTGCATTATCTTCATTTGGAAAATCAAGAAACAATGATACCCGAGCTACTCGTAGGGTAATTACAATGGATGTTGTGGCACAGAGCACCTCAAGAAATCGAATGGTATTAACAATGGCTTCATTGCTCAATGTTTCAAAAAGAACATTGCTCAAATATACTAAATTCAGGGTTCAGATAGATGAAAATGATGAAGCTGCTTGTTGGGATCTTATTTGTAGGGAACCCTATTGAGGCAGGATGGCGACAGGCATTAGAGAGAAGGTGATAGAGTTTTGGGATAGCCATTCTCATGCTATTCTAGATCGAAAGCATGTCCTACGACAACGTTTATCCAGAGGCATTTATCATAAGCACTGTAAGCATGTGATGGAGATGACGGGAGTTGCACTTTATGAGGAATTCCAAGAAACCAATCCTAGTGTTCAAATATCATTTACCATGTTCAACAAATTGAAACCGTGGTATATTAGGCCAAATACGATTCGCGACACTTGTTGCTGCCGGTACCACATTGAATTTCAACTATACTATCACACATTTCTGGATTTTTGCAGAAGGCACTGGAATGGTGTACTAGCTCCTCACATAGTGTCAGATTTTATTTGTATAATACTATGCAATAGGAATCCTGAACACATGTTTTTCAATAAGAGGTGTGTAGGTCAGAGAAAATGCCATGAATGCGGTGATTTGACATTGTTCCATAGGAACTTTCCTATTGATCCAACACACCATGGATTGTTAGATATCACCATTAGGTGGAAGAGGTACGAGTACGTCACCATGAATCCAACATCTTCTTCATCTGTGCCATCCAAGAGGATCGACTTGCTCGATGATGAGATTCCTACTTCAGATTTCATGGAGAAGTTTCAAAGTCAAATTTATAAATACATAAAGCACTCCCATAGGTCCAGGTGGCAAGCTTCAAAATTCAAAAATTCTCGTGAAGTATTTGAGTCGAGCACAATCTTATCAGTGGTAGACTTTGCAGAGAACTACACCTATGCTCCTCGGAGAGAGATACAGAGTGAGTACTATCACTCCAACCAGGTGTCTATCTTCGTACATGTATTGTACATACATGCTCAGGAAAACATTGATGGTAGGGATAGCACTCCTCAGTCACGTGAAGTGATCAAGGAGTACCATTTTTATGTTAGTGATGATCGTGAGAATGACACATTGTTCGTTCAACACTGCTTTGGGTTGATTTATGATTCATTCAGGCAGAGAGGCGTATCATTTATCGAACACTGGATTTGGTCATATGGGTGTGCAGGGCAATTCAAATCGGTACACTCATTTTATTTGTTGAGTCGCCTTCACAAACAGACAGGAATTCGACACACCTGGAGCTTTTTTGAGACAGTGCATGGAAAGGGTGAACATGATGGCACAGGTGCATGTGTGAAGCAAGCACTTCGGAGGTACTAGATGAGTCATGGTGCAACCCGACTCAAATGCTCCACTTAAGTAGTTGATTGGTGCACACATCATATGGGACATCAAGGTCGCGAACAAGCAAGGCCGGTGTGTAGGTAATAAACTCCAAACTCAATTAATAAGCTAATAACATTCAATATCATCATTTCCAAAAGAACACATACTCGATAGGAATTTACATATGACAAACTGAATTCCATGCAGGTTCTTTTGGGATGTTGTCCTTGGAGATGTTAATAGATCCATTCCGTGGTATTGTGAGACCATCCTTGGTACGAGCGAATTGCATTTTCTTTGAAGTAAAGAGATGGGTGACATATTTTCCATTGAAACGAGGAAGTATGCATGTTTTTGTGATTTTTGCATTGATGTAAATGGATGCAGGCTCGATCACTGTGAAAATGTTGTATATGTCAAACCATGGAAATATGTCTCTCTTAATCCAAAGGGTCCACATCCAATTCCAACATGGCAGGAGATGCACACTGAAGAGGCAATGGTCTCATTAGATCATGATCAAGTTTCTGATATGGTTAGGGAAGGTACAAGAGTCTTCATTAGGTTAATTAGTTCATTATATATTACACATATACAAATGTTGTAGAAATGCACGTAGGACATTTGAATAATATTTGTAATGTATCTTGCAGGTGATGTGTTCATTGTCATTGCACCCCCCCACAACCAAGAAAATGTGGCATACTATTTGATGCGGTGCACGCAAATAAAGAGTAGGCTGGTGCAACCCTACCAAGATGGGGACTTCACATACCAGACTGCAAACATGGTTCTAATGGGACACCTTTTTGAAAATGTGAAAAAATAGGGTGCTCATATTATTTTCAGAGATTTTATGCCTGAATATATATCATGTCAATATAGTCATTTGGTGGTGGCAGCTCGGATACCTCTAACATAAATCAAGGTGAATAGAGGTGAGCCAAAGAGATGGAAGATAACAGAAGCTGACCATGATCATACTATGGAGACTTGCATTCCTATAACCCATTGGCCATATGAATGAGTTACATGTATGCCACTTGCATCATTGGCATAGTTTTCATGTTGTCTTGTGTAATATTTTTTTGGAGATTTTTGTGGAGGTTGTTTTATAAATGTATTTTTGTAGATGCTTTAATGACAAGAATACAAATACTATATGGGAGACTTTTGTGAAATTTGGGTCATGGTGCTCCAATGTGAATGTACACTTGAATGTATGGTCAATTCTCCATGAACTTCATCCATAATAGTTTTATAGATATTTGTTTAGATGCTTTAAAAACAATATTAAATAAATAACATATATAGTTGAATTGTAATGTTTCATTCAACAATAATCAATTAGTTTTGTTATCAAGAACATATCGAAGTTAGGACCAATGTTTTTTGCCTCTCCTCATTCCATTTAATAAAAATATTGGCACTTGGTGCTACATGGAATATAACATAGGAGATAGAGGGTACAATTCAACTAAAGGGCACTTACACATAATCTTTGAATATATTTTCATGCAAACAATACCCATTTTTGGCACAACTCAAAGCATTCACTATAATTTCTAACCATCAAACCTTCTCAATTTTTGGATTGCATGCATCAAATCCAAAAAAACCTCTTTGAGAGAAATTAGTTAGTATTATGTGGCCTTGCTCGCGTAAAAAAACCTCAATTATCAAAGGAAAACACAACTTGTACATGCCTTTGTTTTTGATAGATAGGGATTACGTAATAATGAAAGTTGAAACATAAACGTAATAATAACATGGAAATGTAATAACTTGAACATGCCTTCATATATGCAACTTATCTAGTTGGATCAAATGGTGCCATTATCTCCATTTGTCATCAAAACATAAACCATATGAAATAGTTGTACAAACATAGTTTCTACCATAGTTGTACAAGCATCTACTATCAACATATTTTCATTTCTTATATTAACTAGGTGGTTATGCCCATTGCCAACAAAGCAAACCATACTTTTATGACTTTAGATTAGAGCACACACTTAAAAAAAAATAACCCAAAGATTACCTACATACTATATAACTTGTAATTAGATAATTTTGTCTCAAGGGATATTTCACACTCTCAATGGACAAAAACATTCTTATATACAACAACACATTGAATTTTCAATTGAAATTACACATTAAATTTCCCATGTAATTGAATTGGAATGTGGAAACTGTAAGTGAATTGTAATGTGTAGACAACATAATGCAAAATGTCAATTTCAATTTTCAATTTCAAATGTATTCTAATTTTAAATTTCAATTTCAAATACAATTGAGAATTTAAAATACATTTATATACAATGTAAAATTGTAAAATAAATTTCAGATTGTACAATGTATTCTAATTTAAAAATTTTATTTCAAATGCAATTGTAATGTAATTGGAATTGAACTTGTAAATTGGAACAACACATTGTATTTTCAATTGAAATTACACATTAAATTTGAGATTTTAATTTTAAATTGTAATTGAATTGTAATGTGTAGTAAACATAATGTAATCAAAATTTCAATTATTAATTTTAAATGTATTCTAATTTTACATGTTGATTTCATTTATGCAATTGTAATATAATTGAAAATGAGCTTTTAAATTGTAATTGAATTGGAATTGAAAGTACACATTAAATTTGAAATTTTACATTGTAATTGAATTGGAATTGTAATTTCAATTTTAAAACGTAATGTATGTATTCAATTCTAAATTTTGAAAGATGTTCTCTAATGTAGTCGAAATTTGCATTTTAAATTGAACTAAATTGTAACTACACATTAAATTTGCATTTGAAACGACAAAACATAAATTTGTAACTGTAATAACTATATCCAGATCTAATATAAAAAACAATCGATTTCAAATCATATACAAAATACACATGAAAACATCAATATGATAAAATATACAAAATATCCAAAATTCCATATGCAAAGTCCATATATGATAAAAGTCCATGTATAAATGATAGAAATCCATATCCAAAACATGATAACATATATATAGATCATCCAAAACATGAAAATATATAAAATATGAAAACATCCAAAACATGGAAATGTATAGATCATCAACTCATTGGCCACTACCCCCACGAGGCCCTTGGTCGTCCCTCTGACCGCTCTCATGTGTTTCCTATACTCCATCCTAGTCCTAGCAACATTTTCATTATTTGCATTTTTCAGTCATGCATGCACTTTTAGGGTTTGCATGCATTATTTAGGTTCTGCATGCATTTGCATGAATCTCAGTCATCAGTACAGCACCTAGCCCTCAGTTAGCCAGCACCTGGGAGCTTCTCGCAGATCAGTTTTAGCCATCCTAGTGCTTAGTGTGCCCCTTCATGCAATTGCATGCATCTCATGTGCCCTCTCTCACCTAGCACTCAGTTGCACTTAAGTTAATTGAGTTATCATCAGTTCTTTCCTTGACTTAAGGCTAGACTGACTCTCAACTGACTATATCACTCCGATGGATCTCCAGTGAGACTAGACTGCCCATTGTGACTCTAGTTAGCTCCTCATGCACCCTCCACTGAGCCTCCTTCATTCAGTTACACCTACCACGTTCAGTTAGACTCAGTTTGACTGATGGTTGATAATTACTTGAGCAATGATGACTCCACTGATGATGAGATAGACTACTAGTTGTGCTCCGATGACACTCTAGTGATCCTTTGATCACTCCATGAAGGATAATTCAAATTGCCACCTTAGAAATTCGAATCCTCATGCATTGTACTATTTATTTGTCTATATTATGATTAATTAATTAGTGTGTGTGAAATATTTTTGCTTCTATCCGAGTTCTACTGTATTATTATTCTGTTGCTCATTGCATTACATTGACCACTCTTCTTCTATCTTCCTGCTTAATCATAATTACTCTTGTGAGGTATACATCATCTCTTAGATCTGCTGTGAGGATTTTTCACATGATATTAGAGCATGTTCAAAGTATTGTTTATCTCCATTCCTGAGAGTTTTTTGCAGGTTATTATCAAGATTTCGGGTGCAGTAGTTGCAGCAGTTTCTGCATTTTTGCAGCAGTAGCAGTTGCAGATATTCTTTATTGTTCGTGCAGGTCTTCTACAGCTTCAATGTATTCATAAGAAATCCCTCCTCTTTCTCCACTCAAATATGATGAATGGAAACCAAAAATTATAGCATATTTGAAGAGACATGATCTCTTTGATTTTTAGTTTGAAAGAGAGTTCGAATCCTCTAAAGAGAAGATTGACAGGTTGAATAAAGGTGACATGGCATTTGGAAGAATGATGCTTGCTTTGACTGAATAAATATTGTACCAAATCATTGATGATGTCGAAACTCCAAAAGAGCTATGGGCCGATCCGGATGAAAGATTTGACAAACAGAATGAAGGATTTTGTCCAAACCTTTTCAAGAGCAAGTAAAGTGATGCATTCTCTGTCCTTGATGATCTCATTGATCATGAACTAGTATCAAACACATCTCATATTGAATTTGTCCACAAAGAAGATGAACTTGCAGATTCTACACTCATGCTCCAAATTTATCAAGGGAGAATGGTTTCAAAGGAGATCTCAAGAAACCATTTATCAAGTCTTCGAGCTGATTTGGATTCCAAGCAATCATTATTATTTGATGGTTCTTTTTGGCATAATCTCACCCATGATGGTTCAAAGGAGAATACAAAAGACTATCTTCACATTCATGGTTTTGATCCTACCTCAACTGATTCGAATCACAGGTTCAACTAGGATCATCCTCATATTTTTGGATTTGTTCTCATCACATTCGATCTGAAGAGCAAGTACAAGCACATGCTTTCTGAGCATGATCCACTTCTTCCCAAGAAGAAGATACCTCCAGACATATGACCAAGCATCACACCTGCTTGAGTTTGGAGCATTTATTGTTGTGTGTGCCTTTGAGGGGGGGTATTTTTCCCATGAGGTTTTCCCCATTTCCTCGGTTTATTGACTGTTATTATTCATTGTATTGGGTGACCTTTGGTATTAGTTATGAGGGCCCAGGATGGATTAAGGGGGGGTGTTAGGATATTCCTATACTCCATCCTAGTCCTAGCAGCATTTTCATTATTTGCATTTTCAGTCATGCATGCACTTTTATGGTTTGCATGCATTATTTAGGGTTTGCATGCATTTTCATGCATCCCAGTAATCAGTCTAGCACCTAGCCCTCAGTTAGCCAGCCCCCGAGAGCTTCTCTCAGATCAGTTTTAGCCGTCCTAGTGCTTAGTGCACCCCTTCATGCAATTGCATGCATCTCATGCGCCCTCTCTCACCTACCACTCAGTTGCACTTCAATTAATTGAGTTATCATCAGTTCTTTCCTTGATTTAAGGCTAGACTGACTCTCAACTGACTGTATCACTCCGATGGATCTCTAGTGAGACTAGACTGCCCATTCTGACTCCAGTTAGATCCTCATGCGCCCTCCATTAAGCCTCCTTCATTCAGTTACACCTACCACACTCAGTTAGACTCAGTTTGACTGATGGTTGACAGTTACTTGAGCATTGATGACTCCACTGATGATGAGATAGACTACTACTTGTGCTCCAATGACACTCTATTGATCCTTTGATCACTCCATGAAGGCTAATTCGAATTGCCACCTTAGGCATTCGAATCCTCATGCATTGTACTATTTATTTGTCCATATTGTGATTAATTAATTAGTGTGTGTGAAGTATTTTTGCTTCTATCCGAGTTCTACTATATTATTATTATGTTGCTCATTACACTGCATTGACCACTCTTCTTCTATCTTCCTACTTAATCATAATTACTCTTGTGAGGTATACATCATCTCTTAGCTTTGCTGTAACTGTAATAACTATATCTAGATCTAATATAAAAAACAATCGATTTCAAATCATATACAAAATACACATGAAAACATCAATATGATAAAATATACAAATTATCCAAAAGTCCATATCCAAAGTCCATATATGATAAAAGTCCATGTATAAATGATAGAAATCCATATCCAAAATATGATAACGTATATATAGATCATCCAAAACATGAAAATATATAGAATATGAAAATATCCAAAACATGGAAATGTATAGATCATCAACTCATTGGACACTACCCCCATGAGACCCTTGGTTGTCCCTCTGACTTCCCTCGTGTGTAGTAGACCGATGCTAGCTCTGAAATGGTAAACCATGAATGAATACATCCATATATGTTGAATCAATGGTGATATCCAGGATCTGGGTAGGAATACGGGTAGATGGCCCTTCAACAGGAACATGTACTCGAGCAACATCCCAATCATATGTGAAATCCATTGCAGCATTAACACCCGCCTATAGTGATGCCTGTGTAATATGTGATTACATGTAATACTTGTTAGATTTATTAAAAATTAAAACTACTTAACATTATTTAAGTTATAATTCAAAAATTGAAACATAAAGTACAAAAATCAATTTTACTAAATGTGACTAAATAACATGAATTGGAACATAAATTAAAACTCACATCTCTGTCTCGACCCGGCTCGTGAGGACCTTCGCGGTCATCATGTCGATAATCAGGATCTATCCCCTTTCCTTTTCCCTGTACAATTTGAAATTCATTTGAATATAAGATCTAAAACACTAAATCTCGAAAATTAAGAAAAAAAAAACATAAATGATTTAAACTGGGAAATAATAAACTCAAATTAAATTAGAACATAAATTATAACTTACCTCGACTACTACCACCCGTGGGTTGGGACGAGCGGATGGACCAATCGATGGCTCACTAGCAAAGAGCTGATCCATGAATGTGCTTCCATGAATGGAGAAATATAATACAACTCCCTTAAGTATTATTAACCATTCAATTTACGACATATAATATGATGTAACATGAAGAACATATATACATAGTTGTACAAAAGTATATCTATCCTGTAGCAATGGATCTACGATACGACTGAAAGTATGCATCTCAGGCTGACTCAGCATACCTTAGTAGGGCCTCGTAATCAAAACTCCTGAGCATGTCACTAGGGATATACTCTATCTCTGGCTCTGTAGGTGGAGGGGGTGGTCTAGATGCCTCTCCATGCGCAACAACAACAACACTACCCATGGAAGTGAACAACGAGTCTGCAAGGTTAGCTCTATCCTATGCAGCAAGCTGGGATGATTGTGCCACATCCCCCGACCTGATAACCGCCTTCTCTGGAAGTACTACCAACCTTGGAGCGGGTGGCATGAAGGGAGGGTCTCTCTGAGGTGCAGGATGTTTGTAGGAGTGTCCCCTACCAACCCCATAGAACTGGGACCCTGTGCTGGTGTAATCCGGGTGCATGTCCAAAACAAACTCTGCATAAACATGTTTTGCAAAGTACAACGGGACCTGGTCATGGTGGGGGAACATGCCCCATGCTCCCACGAATCTATCTTATAGATGTGGTGCAGCGGCCTCCAACCTAAACTCCCTGAGTCTAAGTGGTTGACCGGAAGGGAGGTTAGGTGGGATGTGAAACAAAGTACCCTGTATGTCATGCCCTCTTATGGTGACTTTGACGTCCTCCCATTTGTGGATACCAATTACATTCTGTCTCCTCCTCTGGCATGAATGACACCAAATGTCACTGAGAGGTCCCACCCTCTTGTAGAGGGCCAACATCTCATCAACTGCTGATAACATCATGGATAAAGACCGACGTGTGGGAGAATCCTCCCTCAATGTGCACACACATGAACTCACCCACTCTCGCTGGGCAGTGATATCATCAAGAGTGATCTGTGCGACCTCATCGTCATACGATCCCCCTGATGGGGCACCTGCGATCCAAACCAAAACACAAATGTTACTAAAAATATATATTATAACTTACAACTAAAATTCAATGAATTATATACTAAAAATTTACTGAAAATGTATCTAAACCAAAATATGCACCTGATGCCTCTGATGCACTCGATTCTTGCCTCCCATCCCCCACCTGGGGATCACCATGTATGTCGTCGAGGTGAATGGACACACTAGCTCTCTTGCTGCTGCCAACAGTGGCAACCGAACCCGGCGTGGACACACTCGGCGAATGGGAGCGTTGCAGATGCTCTCCCTCTTGGGCGACATCAGATCCTCTTGTGCGTCGTGGAGCATGAAGTAATGAAGATCTCTCCTCAGAACTCTCTGCATCACATTTCAATTTCTAATTCTAATTCTCTTTCAAATTTCACATTTAAAATTCAAATTCAAATTTCAAATTCTATTTCAAATTTCAAATTTCAAATTCAATTCAAATTTCAAACTCTATTTCAAATTTCACAATTCAAATTCAAATTTCAATTTCCAATTCCAAGTTTCAATTTCGATTTGGATTCTAATTACATTTCCAATTCTCAATTTTCATTTCTCATTTCAATTTCAATTTTCGATTTTCAATTCGAATTTGATTTCAAAATTCAAATTCAATTTCAATATCAATTTCCAATATCAATATCATTTTCATTTTCAATTTCAAATTTACATTTCAATTCCAGTTTTAATTTCCAATTTCGATTTCGAGCTCCCATTCTCCTACCATGATGGAGCTTCATAATGAATGCATAACTATGATGCTAATGTAACAAAAAGCATAATGATTCATAACTAGCATGATTCATAGTTCAATTAGTTGATGATACAATGATGCACTTTTGACATTAATTTGATATAAAAAATACTTTATACATTGATAGGTGTTTATATTTTACAATTTGGGGTGGACGAGAACTATGGTCTTCTTAGATTGGAAGATAATGAGACAAACACAATGCAAGATTTATTTTATGGGAATATATATATATATATATATATATATATATATATATATATATATATAATTGTTAATAACTGGTAGCTAATGCAGTTAGTCGCACTTAATTTGTAAGATGTTAACCAACTGCAAATTAAATTAAATTAAGTGATTTTGATAATGTAAATTCAAAGTATATATAGAATTCTTAACATGGTACCATTAGAGTACTTCCCTCCACTATCAAATATCAAATGTCAAACCAAACAAATGTCAATTAAATATCTACCACCGAAGTTCTGCATCCACTGTAGGAACCTGGAAAACATTCCACTAGTCATACTAATTTGATGGGGCAAATGGCCCATGATAAGCATTTTGTCCATCAAATTCCAACCTTGGAACTTGCAAAAAATTTCCACTAGTCATACTAATTTGATGGGGGCAAAATGGTCCATGACAAGCATTTTGTCCATCAAATTCCAACCCCGAAAGTATAATTTGTTTTCTAATTATAGTAAGTCAACCAACAACTCCAATATGACCCAATGATACTACTACAAAGTTTTTATAATAATGCAATCCAAGTATATGTAATTACAACATCTAAATTATTTTGTAGATATGGAGTTACAAACACTGGTGGGAGTAGTGGGGATGAGGTTGCTCGACATTTTTGGCTAAGGGCTTGTAGGTGGTTCTAGAATTTGTTAGTTTGGGGATGGGTTTCATAGTTTTCTCGATGATGAATGATGATTCAACACTTGTGTTTTAGGAAATTTTTCATAGTGATGTAATATGACACTAATACAATCCAAAAAAATAATAATGATTCCTGCATAATATTAACATGAAAGGATATTGATGTAAAACAATGTTAATAAGGTGCAAATATGACACAAAATTCATTAAACTATTTCATAATTCGATGCACTGTGAAACTAATGAGATGAAAACATGATGCAACAAAGACACTCCATAAAAAAAAATCGATGCCTATATTCATGCACCATGCCACATGATGCAAAAACATGCTTTTGACTCCAAAAATGTCTCTATGAACATTTTCTTAAAATAACATGTGACAAAACACAATACTACATGATGCAAGAAATCTTTCCATGCCATGTTTTTTTTCCACTAATGCGACACTTTAGAAAGTCTGCATCAAAATGCATGACACAAAAAGAATGCAACATTGATGCAAAACACTACAATTCCATTAGCATCATGTTTTGCATCATCCAAAACTAAATATTTTCAAAGGAAGAAAACACTAAGACTAAATATTTTCAAAGGAAGAAAATACTAAGAGTCGATGCTAAATATAAAGAAATTATGTATAATATTATTTTTAATTTCAATTACAACTCAAAGATGAACTAAACTTAATTTAAAAGAAAATAATAAAATAATAAAATGTTTATGGTTTCTAGTAAATAATAGTAATAAAAGAAACTAAACTTAATGCTTATAGTAAATAATGGGATATTTAAGAGTTCCATTTTTCAAATGTGATGCTATGATGATCTTATTTTCTATTGTATGATGATTTTTTTAATTGTATGATGATTTTATTTTTTATCGTAGTTATATAAATTGAGAAATTATATATAATTTGTTGATGTATATGTAACTTCGGAATGTATTTCATCTGTGTATTTTATATATATTTATTGTACCCTTATAAGAGATGTGTTATTCCTCTATAAGGAAGTGTCGTCATGTGGATTGACAAGTGTCGCAAGTGTGTGTACTTCCCGATGGGTTATTAGACCACCATGTTGGGTCGGCCCTGAATTATATATAATATAATGTGGATGTACCTAGCTAGACAAGTCGGCCCCATAAGGTCACTGGGCAAAAAGGTTAGTATAAATAGAGATCGGAGATATCTATTTTATACACTCGAAAAAGTATCTCACTCTCACTCAGAAAATGGCACACTAGTGAGGAGGAGGATCATCTGCTACTAGGAAACTATCTCAGTGTTATTTGGTTGTACTTTGGTTGAGCCATTGCTCTCTCTATCTCTGAGGAAGTTGTGGGGTTTTTCACCTTAGGGTTTTCCCCACGGAAACTCTGTGTCTCTTGTCTCTTATGCTTTTGATTCTTGTGATGCTTGTCATATTGTGATTGTCATGAATTGATATACTGTATATGTTATTCTCTCAGCAAAGATCCTAGAGTATTGTGAATTAATGCTCAAAATTTAACATGGTATCAGAGCTAACCTGAGAAGAAGACATTTTGCAGTGACGGAAGCTTGAGTTTCTTGTTTATTGGGTTTCTCTCCACATATTTGTGAAAATCAGTATAGTAGATTGACTCTACTCATCAAGGCGCATCTATCTGTCCAATCAGAATTCATTTTCGAGCATTTTTAGATTTGGCCCTAAAAATTAGGGTTTCCACAAAAATAGGAATTTCTAGAATCTGAAGGCACAACTGGAAGGTCCTTGAAAAAATCGAAGTTTAGAGCTTTGGATCAAGATTTTTGGCTAGGTAGATCTCCGAGAAACTCAAACCCTAATTCAGGGCTCTTCCTAGTGAACCCGGGAGGACAAAAAGGCAATTATGAAGGGCAAAAATTTGCTGATCTCAAATTCTGAATACACCAGGCTGATCAACTCATCAAGGCACATCTTTCTATCCTTTCATAAATTTGAAATTCACATTTTGAATTTTTAGGGTTTTTCTGACAAACCCTAATCCGAGACGAGATCCAGTTTTCAACATCTCAAGTGCTAAGATCTAAATCTTTTCTATTTCCATTTGAAGTACTCTTTAAGATGTCTCTCCACACCAAGCTTGAGGATAAGCTTGAAGGGGCTGATAACTTCCGAGCCTGGAAGTATAGGATTGGGTTAATCTTGGAAGAGAATGAGTTGGACTCATATGTGAAAGAAGACATCCCTATCCCAGAGGATGAAGAGGCCAAGGTATTGCATAAGAAGAACTTGGTCAAGGCAAAGAGAATCATTGCTGATTCCATCAAAGACCATCTCATACCCCATGTGTCTTCTCTTAAGACACCCAAGGAGATGTTTGAATCTTTGACCAAGCTATTTGAAGGAAAGAACATAAATCGGAAGATGACCCTGGGGAACCAATTGAAAGGAGTAAAGTTTCAGAATGGAGAAACCATTCAATCTTATTTTTCAAGGGTCTCCCAGATCAAGGAACAACTAGAAGCAGTGGAGAATGGTGAAGTGGTGATGACCACTCTAAATGGCCTACCCAGGTCATGGGATTCCTTCATTCAAGGAATTTGTGCAAGGAAGAAGTTGATCTCCTTCAACAGATTGTGGGAAGAATGCTCTCAAGAAGAAGCTAGACTTATAGCTTGTGAGGAAAAGATGGGAGGTGAAGATCAAGCTCTTGCAGCTCACACCAAAAGAAGCAAAACCAAGAAGGAGCACCCTCACCACAATAGATCCTATCAAAAGAGTAAGAAGGACCTAAGATGCTTCACATGCAATGAGAACGGTCACTTTGCCTCAGATTGTCCCAAGAACAAAAGGGATAATAACAACAATAAGAAGAGGAAGGGAAGCAAAAGACGGTTTCATGCTCATGCTGTCGAAGATGATGAACCCCCAAAGAAGAAGGCTAGGGCAGAAAGTGATAGTGATAATGACTCATCAAGTGAAGAAGAGTATGTTCTAATCTCTGCTCTTACAGGTACTATCTCTCATGGTTGTAATGATTGGTTAATTGACAGTGGGGCTTCCAAACACATGACTAGGTTTAAGGAATCTTTTGTGAACCTATCTGAACATGAATCACCCCATAAGGTGAAACTTGGGGATGATTATCAATACCCAATCAAAGGAAGTGGTGAAGCCTCCTACAACCTAGATTCTGGAAAATCCTTGAAGATGAAAGAAGTCCTTTATGTACCTGGGCTCAAGAAGAACTTACTCTCCATCTCTGCATTGGATGCAAAAGGTATGAGGTGTTGATGTATATGTAACTTCGGAATGTATTTCACATATATGTATATTATATTCCTATAGAGATGGTATTATTCCTCTATAAGGAAGTGTCGTCATTTATATTGTAAGTGTCGTAACTTATACTTGATGGGTTATTAGACCACCTTGTTTGGGGTCGGCCCTGTATAAGTCATGTAGGTCAAAGGGTTATTAGACCACCCTATTGGGGGTCTGCCATGTGGGTCAAAGGGTTATTAGACCACCCTATTGGGGGTCGGCCCACTCAGCATTATGTTATGTGGTTAAGTTCGAGCCTACATGAGTTAGGTAAAAAGGCAAGTCAAGTCAAGTATAAATAGAGTGCGGGAGGCACTCTATTTACTCACTCACTTCTCACACATGCACTCAAGGAGGAGTAGCGCACTTATGGAGGAGGAGGATCTGCTGCTAGGTTATGGCTATCTCTCTTGGTTGGTTGTATCATTGCTCTATCTATCTCTGAGGAAGTTATTGGGGTTTTTCACCTTTATGTTTTTCCCCAAGTAAATCTTTGTGTCTCTTGTGTGCTTGCATTATTGTCTCCATGATTGATATGCTGTAGATATGCTGTACATGTTGTTCTCTCAGTTAAGATCCTAGATCATATTGAAGTAAATTCTGAAAATTTAACATGGTATCAGAGCTAGCCTGAAAGAAGGCATGATATGGCATGTATGACACTTGTTGCACTTACGATGCTAGGGCTTGATATAGCAAAAACTAGTCATCGTAGCACTTTCTCTATAAATCCGTTTTGGAGAAGTTTTCAGATCTAAAATTGTTACAGGACGAAGCTAAGATCTCCAGGTATCTTGTGTCCAAAGGACAACCTCTAATTCGCTGTATTTTGTGATTTATGATCTGTACAATATAGGGTTTCTGCCTCTCCCAGATCCGAGTCAAAATCAGGTGACCTTGGGAAAAAGGTCATATCTTGGGCTAGAAAGCTCCAAATGAAATTTAGTAAAAAGTGACAGGTAGTACACAGTCTGCACTATCTCAGAAAACTTTTTCAGAGGCCGAAGTTGAACCAGTGACACGTGGCACGCCGTACAAGTTCGCTCTCCTGTATTATCCCATAAACGGGTCACGTTGCGACATTTGGCATAACTCTCTCTCAGAGAGTCCAATTGAGGTCAGACCTATCAGGATGGAAAGGTAACAGGCCGAGCTATCTCAGAAAACGTTTTCAGAGGCCGAAGTTAAAACAGTGACACGTGGCACGCCGTACAAGTTCGCTCTCCTGTTTTATCCCAAAACAGGTCACGTTGCGACATTTGGCATAACTCTCTCTCAGAGAATCCAATTGACGTCAGACCTGTCAGGATGGAAAGATAACAGGTTAGGCTATCTCAAGAAACTTTTTCAAACCCTGTGGATCAAAATTTTTTGACTTACACCAGAAACAATCAGGTACATAGTTCTGTCAAAACAGAATTATTTTTTGGTACCTTCATTCATGGCTTCCGGAATTTAGGGCTTTGGAGAAAGTTGGAATTTTTGTAATCGAAGACCATGGCTGGATGCTACTCATCAAAATAGAAATTTAGAGACCAAGATCAGAATTTTTGGTTGGGCAGAAGGTCGGGCTTGATTAGACCCTAGTTCGGGACTTTGATCAGAAAAGTGGAAAATTAGGGCTTCTGTAAAAATGGGAATTTTTGAAATCTATGACCACGGCTGGAAGCTCCTCAGAAAAATAGAAGCTTAGAGATTTGGATCAAACATTTTGATGGGGAAAAAGAGTGGGCTTCATCAAACCCCAGTTCAGGGTCACGTCCAATGAATCCGGAAGTTTCAAAGGCAAAATTGAGGAGTGAAACTTTGCAGTTTTCAAATTCTGAATATACCAGTTTGATCAGTTCATCAAGGCGCATATTCCTATCCTATCGGAAGGTTGAAATTCAAAGTTTGAATTTTTGGGGTTTCTCTGACAAACCCATATCCAGCTCAAGGTCCAGTTCTTGCAAATCAAGTGGATTGGGTTAATCCTAGAAGAAGATGGATTGATCACCTGCATAAGTGAAAGAAGTTCCTTTCTCAGAGGGAGATGAGGATAAGGCCTTACATAAGAAGATTACAAGCGATCTCGACAGGTATGACTCATCGAGGTATGTTTCGATATTTGTCCATGATTAAGTTTATGGTATGTTTGTCTTCATGTTATTACGGTTAGTACAATTTTGATTTTAGATTTGTTGTATCACCTTAACAAAATTATGAATGCATGATAGAAGATATTCATTGGTTAGGGTGTTGACACTTATGATTGTACTAATGCATTATGGTGTTGTATGAGGTTTATGTTGTCTACTAACATGAAAGGTACACCAAGAAAGACAGATCATGTTCTGGTCCAAGAACATATGATCATGATAACATGAGGACAAAGATTCATCCATTGTCATGGATCTCATACAAGATCCATTCACGAGGTATGTATAACTTGGTTTTATAATGGTTAACTTATGAGACATGCAGGTTACTAGCACAAGTCACTGAAGAGAACCAAAAGACATTATACGGGTATGTTAGACATAACTAGCTAACATGATAATCCAGGTATGTTTTTCCTATATCAAGTTAGATTCCTACCTTGGGTTAGGATCTTATACTATCGTGTTGTTGATAATGATTATTCATGATGGTATAGGTTTGAATAATAACAGGTTTTATGCACATTATATCTCTTATCTTAATTGATGATTCAACTAACGTGAAGAGTCATAGGTTTGAGTAATTATAGGTTTAGACATGTTATGCTTCTTATGATTTGACTAACCATAAGAATCCTATATAAACCTTGAATGCTAATGCTTATTATTTCTGATTGAAATGATCATGAGTATACATGCTTGAGATTATTGTGTTTTAATAGTATACTAATGAATGTATGATTTTATATGAATCATGATACTAATAAGCATGCATAGGGACCAAGGATGAATATGAGTTCAAGAACAGGTAATTCAGGAAGCAAAGATCAAGAGGGAGCACACTCCAGTTGCTCCTACCAGAAAGCAAAGGAGCACACTCCAGTTGTTCCTGCAATAAAGAAAAGGAGCACACTTTAGTAGTTTATGCAAGGATGCAGATATTCAGAGGGAGTTGTCCATCTCTCTACATTCCACAATAGAAAGGTATAGAAGAAGCTACTTCAGATTGGGACTCCAGCAGCTCCTGCAAGGAAGCAAATACTCAGAGGGAGTCCACCCAACGAACAAAGAAAGATAAGTATTTTAATCATCATTTCTTGCATATTTGTTTGTTTAAATAAAATTGTTCAATGATGTATATGCTCATGTTCCTAGACTTAGGATATGTATTGTGCATATTAGAATAGTTGCATTAATGAACAGTATACTACTAATACACATGGGTAAGTGGCCTATGGCACTGTACAACATTCCATTGCTACTTATCTAGAATGAAACCTCTTTGCTGACATGTTGGGAGTTGTGCACACTCTTTACAATGTTCTGGTAGAGATTGGAAGGCATCTAGAAAGTTACGGGATATGGATAAATGTTGTATTGAAGCATTGGATAAGATAATTGCATGACTGTATGACATATTTCTTTATGTGTAAGAATTTGGTCTGAAAACTATGAGATGTTTTCTAATAATGCAATTTAACTTGTTGTGTAGGAAAGATAGTATGCCATCTCCTACAAAAGAAGAACTACAACATTTGTTCCAGCAACAAAGATATCTATTGAAGTTATTGAAGTTCCCAGGATCTGGGATGAAGAAATGGAATGCCATGATCCGTCGATAATGAAGAATGATGTTTGGGATGCGATCCCAAAGAGCTAAAGGGAATTCTGTTGTAACCTCCAAATAGAACTATCAGATCAAGCATGCTGCAGATGGCAGCATTGAGAAATACAAAAGTGATGAAATAGAAGATGCACCAGATGGATTTCAAGACAGCATGGTGTAGCCATATATGTGTGCAGAACTTGATATGGTAGGATAGACAGCTTTCTATCCATCTTGGGCTTTACCAAGAATAAAGCGGATTCCAACCTTTACTACAAGGTTGAGGAAGGCAATCCAGTGATACTACTTTTGTATGCGGATAACCTGTTTGTTACAGGTGAAGATAGATTGATTGCTGACACGCAGCGGAAGCTTACTACCGAGTTCGAGATGAATAACTTGGGGATGATGCACTATTTGTTTTTGGCATGGAGGTGTGGAAGAGTGTAGATTGAATCTTCCTTGGTCAAGGGAAGTACACAGTTGATATCCTGAAGAGATTCGGGATGATGGATTGCAAGGCCATGGCCACTCCTACGGCATCAAATCTGAAGCTTCTATGTGATGCTTCATCTGAGCCGATTGATGTCTCTATGTATCGCCAGATGATTGGGTCCTTGATGTACCTGACGAACACGAGACCAGACATTTGCTTTGCTGTGAACACATTGATCCAGTTCCTGACAGATCCGAGGAGTGTTCACCTGGTTGCTGTAAAGCATATTCTGAGGTACCTAAAGGGTACAGTGGATTATGGGCTCAGGTATGAGGCGAATCAAAAGTTTAACCTGCAGGGTTATGTTGATTCAGATTGGGCTGGCAGTGCTGCAGATAGGAAGAGCACATCTGGGTGTTGCTTCAGTATGGGATCAGGTGTGATATCTTGGTTTAGTAGGAAGCAGTCTTGCGTAGCACTGAGTACAGATGAGGCAGAGTATGTTGCAGCCTGTTCAGCTAGCTGTGAGGTAGTATGGCTACGGAAACTACTGTTTGAGTTATTTGATCTCCCGTTGGAGGCTACTGGTATCTTCTGTGATAACCAGAGTTGTGTGAAGCTGTCCGAGAACCCAGTGTTTCATGATAGGTCGAAACACATAGAGATCAAATATCACTATATCAGGGATATGGTGCAAAGAGGAGCTATGAAGCTCCTGTATGTTGCGATGGACGAGCAGATTGCAGATGTGTTGATGAAGCCACTATCCAGAGTGAAGTTCGAGTACTTCAGAGAGAGGCTCAACGTTCTTCAGATCGAGGACACTTCGAGAAAGAAGTGATGGACACATTTGCTAAAGCCATTCCAAGCATGTTGGAAGGAGGATCCTTCACATGGCTGTGGATGTAAGTGCTGGATGATGGGCATCAGGATGATGTTCTGGTTTCTGCTGGATATGATCAGTTGGATCATTTTTATGTATGTATGCACCATGTTGGATGCTGGATATGATCAGTTGGATCATTTTTATGTATGTATGTACGCATCATGTTGGATGCTAGATATGATCAGGTGGATCATTTATGTATGGATGCATCATGTTGGACGCTGGATATGATCAGTTGGATCATGTGTATGTATTTTTGTATATGCATCATGTTGGATGCTTGGACCATGTATCTGTATATGTATCAGGTGGATACATTGTATGATCAGGTGGCTCATGTATGGTGATATGTATCATGTATCAGGTGGATACATTGTATGATCAGGAGGATCATGTATGATGACATGTATCAGGTAGATACTTGGTATGCATCAGGTGGATGCATTGATGATCAGGTGGATCATGCAGCAGGATGTTGCAGTGATGATCAGGATGATCATGGATGATGAGCTTCAGGATGTTGCTCCAGATGACATGCAGCAGGACGTTGCAGTGATGATGATCAGGATGATCATGGATGGTGAGCTTCAGGATGTTGCTCCAGATGACATGCAGCAGGACATTGCAGTGATGATGATCAGGATGATCATGAGTACATCAGGATGATGTATGGTGAGTATCAGGTTGATACTCTGTGGCCGTGGATCAGGTTGTGCAGATGAGCATGTCTGGGAGATCCTATAGGTCGGAGTTGTGTACCCATAACATCCTGGGATGCTCTTTCGAGACATTGCTCTGGGAGGACATGTAATTTGTGCCCTGGGAGATCTCAGGTCGGAGTTGTGTACCCGTAACATCCTGAGATGCTCTTGCGAGGTTTTGTCCTATGGCATGTAATTTGGGCCCTGGGAGATTTCAGGTCGGAGTTGTGTACCCGTAACATCCTGAGATGCTCTTTCGAGGTTTTGCCATGACCACATGTAATTTGTGCCCTGGGAGATTTCAGGTCGGAGTTGTGTACCCGTAACATCCTGAGATGCTCTTTCGAGGTTTTGTGGTGGGGTCACATGTAATAGCGCCCTGGGAGATCCTACAGGTCGGAGTTGTGTAACCGTAACATCTTGGGATGCTCTTTCGAGGTTTTGTGACGGACGTAATAAGTCCTGAGGATTCCACAGTATGGCCAGTGATGACGAAGACCTGCAGGTGGTGGGCCTACATCCAGTATGAAAAAGTACTGGCTCTGTAGAACTTCCT
Source organism: Larix kaempferi (assembly GCA_027924585.1). Lineage (NCBI taxonomy): Eukaryota > Viridiplantae > Streptophyta > Pinopsida > Pinales > Pinaceae > Larix > Larix kaempferi. The sequence goes on from BSBM01002315.1 coordinate 36,457, forward strand.
ATGACGAGTAGATTCAGAGATTGATTGAGATAGCAGCAGCAGTGGCGATGATGATGATGACTCGATGACGATTATCCAGTGACGATGATCCAGAGAAGATGACTTGTGCTAGAAGAACTGTGCTGAGAAATACCTTCCTAGTTAAGAGGGAGTGTTGATGTATATGTAACTTCGGAATGTATTTCACATATATGTATATTATATTCCTATAGAGATGGTATTATTCCTCTATAAGGAAGTGTCGTCATTTATATTGTAAGTGTCGTAACTTATACTTGATGGGTTATTAGACCACCTTGTTTGGGGTCGGCCCTGTATAAGTCATGTAGGTCAAAGGGTTATTAGACCACCCTATTGGGGGTCGGCCATGTGGGTCAAAGGGTTATTAGACCACCCTATTGGGGGTCGGCCCACTCAGCATTATGTTATGTGGTTAAGTTCGAGCCTGCATGAGTTAGGTAAAAAGGCAAGTCAAGTCAAGTATAAATAGAGTGCGGGAGGCACTCTATTTACTCACTCACTTCTCACACATGCACTCAAGGAGGAGTAGCGCACTTATGGAGGAGGAGGATCTGCTGCTAGGTTATGGCTATCTCTCTTGGTTGGTTGTATCATTGCTCTATCTATCTCTGAGGAAGTTATTGGGGTTTTTCACCTTTATGGTTTTCCCCAAGTAAATCTTTGTGTCTCTTGTGTGCTTGCATTATTGTCTCCATGATTGATATGCTGTAGATATGCTGTACATGTTGTTCTCTCAGTTAAGATCCTAGATCAGATTGAAGTAAATTCTGAAAATTTAACATGAGGGTTGCATTTGTGGATGGACAAGTCCTAATGTGGCCAAAGGGAAAGAACATAGATGATGCAGTAGTGATTGGAGAGCAAGAGGGAGGTTTGTGTAAATTGAAGGGACAACCTGAACATGCCATGGTGCATGAATCCATGGAGCCAAGTGAACTTTGGCATAGAAGACTTGCTCATATGCACTATAGAGCACTTCCAATTGCAAGCAAGGCAGTAGAGGGTCTTCCTGAAATCAAGACCAAACATGAAGGTGTTTGCAAAGGATGTGCAAAAGGTAAGAATATTAAGAAGGCTTTCCCAAGCAGTGAAAGCAAGGCAAAAGACATCCTGGAAATCATCCACTCAGATGTATGTGGTCCTATGTCATCCAGTTCCCTGAGTGGGTATGTTTACTATGTCTCATTTATTGATGACTTCTCCAGGAAGACTTGGGTATACTTCTTGAAGAGCAAAGATGAGGTGTTTGATAAATTCAAGGAATTCAAAACCTTGATGGAGAATCAAACTGACAAGAAGATCAAAACATTTAGATCCGACAATGGTGGAGAATTCACCTTAAGTAACTTCAAGAAGCTTTGTAGTGATTCAGGGATTAAGAGGGAGTTGACTACTCCGTATAATCCTCAATAGAATGGAGTTGCAGAAATGATGAACAGAACTATCATGGAAGCAGCAAGGGCAATGCTGCATGACCAGGAGCTACCTATGCAACTGTGGGAAAAAGCAGCTAGAACAGCTATATATGTGCAGAACAGAACACCCCATAAGATATTGGACAACAAGACACTAGAAGAGGTCTTTTCTGGTAAGAAACCTGAAGTCAGTCATCTCAGAATATTTGGTTTTCCAGTATACACTCATGTCCCAAAGGAAAAGAGGACTAAACCAGATCCTTCAGGAAAGAAGGGTATCTTTGTGGGTTACAGTGAAAGCTCGAAGGCTTATAGAATATACTTTCCAGGGTTCAAGAAGATTGATGTCAGCAGGGATGTAACATTTGATGAAAACTCAGCATTCATCAAATCAAGGAAGGCACCTATCGAAGTTTATGAAGAACCTAAGGAAACCAGATTTCAAGACACTACCATGACTGAAGCAGTTCCAGAAGTTGTTCGTGAGTTTGAAGATCCACAAGAACCTGTAGATCCACCCTGTGAGGATAACTCTCACAAGAGGAAACCTGCATGGGCTAGAGAGCTCATTCAAGATGCAGAAAGATTTGGCATTCCAGAATAAGAACACAGAGCAAAGAAGAGAACCAGATCACATACCAGCTATGTTGCTTTACTCTGTGACATTATGAACAAAGAGCCTTCCAGTTATGAAGAAGCAGTGGAAAAGAAAGAATGGAAGGATTCCATGGTTGAGGAATACCAATCAATAATGAAGAATGATGTTTGGGATGTTGTCCCAAGACCTAAAGAGAAGTCTGTTGTGACTTCCAAATGGATCTACAAAATCAAGCATGCTGCAGATGGCAGTGTAGAGAAATACAAGGCAAGATTCGTAGCTCGTGGCTTCTCTCATAAAGAGGGAATAGATTATGAAGAAAATTTTGCACCTGTAGCCAGGTATACTTCCATCAGAACATTACTTGCCCTGGTTGCAGCAATGAAATGGAAAATACACCAAATGGATGTCAAGACTGCTTTCTTGAATGGTGTAGTTGAAGAGGAAGTATATGTGGAACAGCCACTCGGTTTTCAAATACATGACAGGGAGTCATATGTGTGCAAATTGAAGAAAGCCTTGTATGGCTTGAAGCAAGCTCCCAGAACCTAGTATGGTAGGATGGACAGTTTCCTATCTAGTTTTGGCTTTACCAAGAGTAAAGCGGATTCCAACCTTTACTACCAGGTTGAGGAAGGGAATCCTGTGATTCTACTCCTGTATGTGGATGAATTATTTGTAACAGGAGATGACAGACTGATTGCAGATACTAAGAGGAAGCTTGCTGTTGAATTCGATATGAAAGATTTGGCAATGATGCACTATTTCCTAGGTATGGAGGTGTGGCAGAATGCAGGTGGGATCTTCCTTGGTCAAGGGAAGTACACAGTAGATATCCTGAAGAGATTCGGGATGATGGATTGCAAGGCCATGGCCACACCTATGGCATCGAATCTGAAGCTTGTATGTGATGCTTCATCTGAGCCGGTTGATGTCTCTATGTATCGTCAGATGATTGGGTCCTTGATGTACCTGATGAACACGAGACCAGATATTTGCTTTACTGTGAACACATTGAGCCGGTTCTTGACGGATCCAAGGAGTGTTCACCTGGTTGCTGTAAAGCATGTTCTAAGGTACCTGAAGGGTACAGTGGATTTTGGGCTCAAGTATGAAGTGAATCAAAAGTTTAACTTGCAGGGTTATGTTGACTCAGATTGGGCTGGCAATGCTGCAGATAGGAAGAGCACATCTGGGTGTTGCTTCAGTATGGGATTAGGTGTGATCTCATGGTTTAGCAGGAAGCAGTCCTGCATGGCACTGAGTACAGCTGAGGCAGAGTATGTTGCAGCCTATTCAGCTAGTTGTGAGGTAGTATGGCTACGGAAGCTACTGTCTGATTTATTTGATCTCCCGTTGGATGCTACTGGTATCTTCTGTGATAACCAGAGTTGTGTGAAGTTGTCCGAGAATCCGGTGTTTCATGATAGGTCGAAACACATAGAGATCAAATATCACTATATCAAGGATATGGTGCAGAGAGGAGCTATGAAGCTCCTGTATGTTGCGACGGACGAGCAAATTGCAGATGTGCTGATGAAGCCACTAGCCAGGGTGAAGTTCGAGTACTTCAGAGAGAGGCTTGGCATTCTTCAGATCGAGGACACTTCGAGGAAGAAGTGATGGACACATTTGCTGAAGCCATTCCAAGCATGTTGGAAGGAGGATCCTTCACATGGCTGTGGATGTAAGCGTTGGATGATGAACATCAGGATGATGTTCTAGTTTCTGCTTGGATATGATCAGTTGGATCATTTATATGTATGTACGCATCATGTTGGATGCTAGATATGATCAGTTGGATCATTTATATGTATGCATGCATCATGTTAGATGCTGGATATGATCGGTTGGACCATGTGTATGTATTTTTGTATATGCATCATGTTGCATGCTTGGACCATGTATCTTTATATGTATCAGGTGGATACATTGTATGATCAAGTGTATCATGTATGGTAATATGTATCATGTACTTGTATCAGGTGGATACATTGTATGATCAGGTGGATCATGTATGATGATATGTATCAGGTAGATTCGTGTTATGCATCAGGTAGATGCATTATATGATCAGGATGATCATGGATGATGAGCTTCAGGATGTTGCCCCAGATGACATACAGCAGGATGTTGCAGTGATGATGATCAGGATGATCATGGATGACGAGCTTCAGGATGTTGCTCCAGATGACATGCAGCAAGATGTTGCAGTGATGATGATCAAGATGATCATGTGTACATCAGGATGATGTATGGTGACTATTAGGTTGATACTCTATGGCCATGGATCAGGTTGTGCAGATGAGCATGTAATTCGGTGCCCTGGGAGATTTGCAGATAGTCTTTCGAGGTTTTTCCTATGGCATGTAATTCGGTGTCTTGGGATATCTGGCAAATGCTCTTTAGAGGTTTTTCTCTGGGAGGACATATAATTCGGTGCCCTGGGAGATCTGCAGATAGTCTTTCGAGGTTTTGCCTATGGTATGTAATTCGGTGCCCTGGGATATCTGGCAGATGCTCTTTTGAGGTTTTGTCCTATGGCATATAATTCCGTTCCCTGGGAGATCCGATAGGTTGGGCTGTGTGCCCGTAATCAGTCCTGGGATGCTCTTGTGAGGTTTTGCCATGACCACATGTAATTCGTGCCCTGGGAGATCCTATAGGTAGAGCTGCATGCTCGTAACATCCTGGGATGCTCTTGCGAGGTTTTGTGGTGGGGTCACATGTAATAAGTCCTGGAGATCTGGACAGGATGAAAAAGGCCTCAAATGATCTTTAGAGTTATTGCTAGTCAAGAGACTCTTTTAAGGTTTTGTGATGCACGTAATAAGTTCTGAAGATTCCACAGTATGGCCAGTGATGATGAAGACCTGCAGGTGGTGCGCCTACATCCAGTATGAAAAAGGACTGGCTCTGTAGAACTTCCTATGACGAGTAGAGTCATAAGATTGGTTGAGATAGCAGCAGCAGTGACGATGATGATGACGATGCATCGATGAGGATGATCCCGAGAAGAAGACTTATCTAGCAGTTCTGTGTCGAGAAATACCTTCCTAGTTAGGAGGGAGTGTTGATGTATATGTAACTTCATAATGTATTTCATCTGTGTATTTTATATATATTTATTGTACCCTTATAAGAGATGTGTTATTCCTCTATAAGGAAGTGTCGTCATGTGGATTGACAAGTGTCGCAAGTGTGTGTACTTGTCGATGGGTTATTAGACCACCATGTCGGGTCAGCCCTAAATTATATATAATATAATGTGGATGTATCTAGCTAGACAAGTCGGCCCCATAAGGTCACTGGGCAAAAAGGTTAGTATAAATAGAGATCGGAGATCTCTATTTTATACACTCGGAAAAGTATCTCACTCTCACTCAGAAAATGGCGCACTAGTGAGGAGGAGGATCATCTGCTACTAGGAAACTATCTCAGTGTCATTTGGTTGTACTTTGGTTGATTCATTGCTCTCTCTATCTCTGAGGAAGTTGTGGGGTTTTTCACCTTAGGGTTTTCCCCACGGAAACTCTGTGTCTCTTGTCTCTTATGCTTTTGATTCTTGTGATGCTTGTCATATTGTGATTGTCATGCATTGATATACTGTATATGTTATTCTCTCAGCAAAGATCCTAGAGTATTGTGAATTAATGCTCAAAATTTAACATAATCTAAATAAGTGCATAAATATTATATATATAAAATCTAAAAAGTCTAGTTCAATTTAAAAAATATTAATAGATATTAACAAAATTATATTAAAAATACTCAATGTTAATGGTTTAATATTAAAAATATTAAACCGGCAACCTAATATGATTATTTTTTTTCAATCCTCTTGGTGTTCTCAAAGGATTGAAAAAAAAAAGGCAGCATTCGTGCTTGTCAAAACAAATTTTAAAATAAAATCGGTAGCATTTATGCGGTGAAATGCTACCGGTTGACATAAACCAAAATACTAATAATTGAAAAAAATAAATAGAACATAAATTTAAAACAAAAAATGTTTTGGAACAGTTTTTTTTTTTTGTTTCAATGATGGTTTCAATGGTTTTTGGTTTGGTTTCAATGGTGATTTCACAAATTTATAAAAACTAAATTAAATCTACTATTTCAACACCAATTTTTTCATACAAACCAAATCAAATTTAGAGACTTTTTCAAAACAAATAACAAAACAAAAAATTGGGATTTTTTTTCAAAACAAAAAACAAATTTAAGGGTTTTTGAAAAACAAATTAAAGAAGTGGTTGAAATCCCACTTACCTTGAGGATTTGAAGCCATGAAAATGTGGGTGGACATGGGCATACGGCGCAGTCTGTGCTGGCTGTGGACGCTCGGTCGAGGGACTACTTGCTGTCATTCTCGACCGCTCTGTGCTATCAATGTCGAACAGGGCCGCCTGACAGGCCGGACCTTTTTTTTTTTTTTTTCTGTCTCAAACCCTCGATCGACCTATAGCTCGATTGAGGGTTTAACCAAGCCCTCGATCATGCAAATGCTCAATCGAGGGTTTATCCTATCCCTCGATCGAGCTCTTTAAATAAGCTCGATCGAGGTATGTGGAAGCCCTTGATCGAGGTATTTTCAAACCCTCGATCGAGTGTTTAAAACCTCGATTAAGGGCTTGAAAATACCTCGATCGAGGGTTCGAAAAACAATTTTTTTCCTTGGCGCGCGCCAAAAATGGTGAACCACCTTCATGGATTCACCCTGTGCTGTTTCAATGCATTTGAAATAGTCATGGGTGAGACCATACTGTTTCAATGCTTCTTACATTGATTATATTTTCTTTTCTTAATTCAAACAAAAGTCCCTTATTTAGTCAGAGTTGAACCTTGAAACATTCTAGTGGACTATATGCAGGGATATATCCCAATTAACCATCATAGGACTCTAACATCCCGAATTCCCATAAAAAAAATTCCTTTATTAATCAATCAATAACCCAATCCATTAGTCTTATCACCAAACATACTTATTAATTACAAACAACTATTTATATTAGACCACCTAATGTGATGATGAGTCTTACAAAAGAACTTAACTCATAATCTAACATAACACATGCCCCCAAGGCTTAAAAGGTTATGTATTCAAGAATATTTTACTCTTAATCCAATATAGTAATTCTGCATAAATTCAAACATTGAAATAACATTTTTACTGTTCACTTTTCGCTAAGGATCTACCATGATTCAACATGGAAATTACTTCCTAATATGCTTCTTTTACCTTACCATACATAGTCAATAAATTAGTATTAACAAGATATAATCTTAGTAACTTTCATCCTACTTTTATCACAAGAAAATAGCCCAAGGATCAGCACCGAATAGTATTTGCTAAGTTGTAGAAACCCAAGAAAAAAAACGTGGTTTACAGGAGAAGTTCTGACTCAAAAAAATGGATTCCACAACTGAAACATCCGCAAATGAGGCTTCGACAACTGAAGCTTCCGCAACTGATACTTTCGCAACTCAGGCTTCCGCAACTGAATCTTCAACAACTAATAATTCCACAGCTAAAGCTTCCACAACTAATACTTCTGCAACTCAGGCTTCTACAACTGAAGCTTCCGCAACTAAAGCTTCCAGAATTGAAGCTTCCGTAAATGAAGATTCTGCAGCTGAAGCTTATGAAACTGAGGCTTCTACAATTGATACTCCCGCAACTTAGGATTCCGTAACTGAAGCTTCCGCAACTTCGGCTTCCGCAACTAAAGCTTCTGCAATCCAACTTTCGCAGTGTAGATTGAGGATTGTGGGTACGACCTTTTCCAGAACCAAAAATAGAGCTTCTCCAATCCGACTTCTACAATGTGGATTGTAGATTGTGGATCCAACAAATACCACAAGCAAAACACTTCCGCAATCTGATTTATGCAATGCAGATTCTAGTTTGTGGATCCGACAATTACCAAAACAAAATTGCTTCCGCAATCGAACTTCCGCAGTGCCGATTTGCAGATTGCGGATCCGAAAATTACCAAAACAGAAGTGCTTCCGCAATCTGATTTCTGCAGTGCGGATTGCGGATCCGACAATTACCAAAACAAAAGTGCTTCTGCAATCTGATTTCCACAGTGCGAGTTGTGGATTCGACAATTACCAATACAAAAGTGCTTCCAAAATCCGATGTCCGTAGTGTGGATTGTGAACTGTGGATCCTACCTTTACGAAAAAAAAACAAATAGCACTTTTGCAATCCGAATTCCGCAATACAGATTTGTGGATTGCATATCTTAGACCTTCTGATTGCAAAAAGGAGGAGAAAGGGTCTTTTCCAACTGTGGATTGCGGATCTAGAAGACAGTGGTTCAAGACTTTATCATAAGGTGCACAAGGAACAAATATAACTCAATTTCATACTCCATTAAAGAGAAATATGAAAATCCCTTGATGCCATAAATAGATCTGAAGAATGAGAATAATAGATTTACCAAGAATTCTAAAGGACATTTACACTTCTGTTCATATACACCACATGCATTCACATTTCATAAAACATAGAAAATTTTTGAAAACATTTACACTGCTGCTCATATATACATCATGCATTAACATTTTATCAACACAGATCCATTTGCAAATTATAATTGAACCTTCTCAATTCCTATGAAGTATCAATTAACCATGCAACCTAACAATTGTTGATGCCGCAATGAGGTAGGAACAACCACGCTCCTCCAAACCGTAGATCTAGAGCTGTTGCTTGACACACTCTAATCACCCCCGAGCCAAATTGTGCATCCCAGGAGTGGAAACTAGTTAACCTCCATCAAGTTCAATTCACTTTTTCTTAACAAAAGTCGATCACACAATAAATCATCTTTCCTAACACCATTGTGCTGAGACAAAAAATCATTTTCCCAACACCATTGTGCTCACACAGCAAATCCTTTGCCTAACATAAGGTGCTCACACAGAAAATCATCTTTCTTAACACCGGTGTGCTCACACAACAAATCATTTTCCTAACACATGGTGCCCACAAAGAAAATATTCTCATTCCTTGACATACTAAGCAGCATCCTACCTCACGCATATGTCACTTTTATTGTTTTCTACCTAGGTCTTACACAGCTGATTCCTCGCGAATCTTGTGACTATTACAAACCCTACTCTTGAGGGAGTGTGTCTAGTGTCATTCATGCACTCTTGACACCTGCAGGAGGTTAACTCTTCTTTTCCCCCACCCTTGAGATACACGATCCCCTTTTTCAGCGTGGTTGTCCTCACCAGATTCATTTATGTTATTAATTTATAAAATGTTTCTTTTACATCTGTCCATATGTAGAATCTTGTCAGTTTTCAAAACTGGCCTCGATCATTCCTTCACCAATAAGGCTATTGACCAATAAATTAATCAGATAATTACAACAGCCAAATTTCAATTATTTCATTTGGGGGATATTACATCTTCACCCCCTTATTTTAAGCATTGTCCTCAGTGTTTATTATTCTTCTTCCATCAGTTCCGGAAATAGATCTGGATATCTTTCTTGCATATATTTCTCCAGTTCCCATGTCGCTTCCTCAGGTAAAAGTGCTTCTATTGCACCTTTACCGGGGCGATGACTCTTTTCCGAAGTGCTATTTATTTCCGTTCTAGAATGCGCATAGGTTCCACCTAGAACTGACCTTCTGGTTCCACCTGCACCATATTCCAATCAATGATGTGAGTAGGATCATGGATATATCTCTTTAATAAGGAAATGTGAAAAACATCATGAATTCTTAAATGTTCTGGTAGTTCAAGTCGGTAATCTAGTGGTACAATTCTTTCTAGAACCTGGAAAGGTCCACAAAATCGTGGTGCTATCTTTCTGCAATTCCCCAGCCGCAATGAACTCTTCCTTGGCTTAACCCGAAGATACACATGGTCTCCAACCTTGACTCTTTATGTTGCCTTTTTAAGTCAGTGTAACTCTTCTGGCAATCTTGTGCCTCCTGTGAAACGTGTGGAATCAAGTAATATGGGGGAGATGCACAACACCTAAAAATTGACACAGAGAGCCAATTGGGTTGAAATTTGAGCTACTGCAAATAGGATTATTAATAAAACATCAGCTAGATATGGTTGCACACTACATGTTTGCAAGCTCAAACAGAATCACATTGCAGTTGTTCAAGATGGAAACTCGTAAACAGTCAAATGGATTTTTTTCAGAAAAATGAAAAAGCCTATATGTAGAATAATACAATATTCTATGAATCATTACTTGTCATACAATGAAATATGGTTTTTAAACTTTGAATGAATTATATATTCATTATAGCAATTAACCCTACCGCCATGAACTTAAATATAAAAAATATTATAATCTAAATATGTACCTCCAACAAAATGAAAACAAAATTGTCATCATGGATCTTGTTGTTACATACCTTCCATCTATCCAGGTGTGGGAAACATAATATTCTCAAAATTGGCTAACTTCAATATTGATATTCTTAAAAAGATTGTGTGGCTCAGATTACCGAAGGGGAACACATGAAGAAAAGAGGAAAAAGGAAATTGAATGGACCTAGTTCCTTTGCCCCATTATGCAAATTAAGAAAGGCAACAGATTAATTTATGAATGATTTAAACACAATTTCGACCATCATCATAATAACCTAATTCTGAATTAAAAAATTACCTCTTCCCATAACAAGAATTATAGATATGAAACAGTGTAGATCGAAATCACTATGTACATATCATAAGGTTGAATATTTGTAAACTTTGAAGGTCCCTTGTTGTTGTCTACCATATCTTGCTAGCTATCCACCTCTTCTCTAAAACTGCACTCCGATGTACCTCCAAGCTTTCCAACATTACTAATACAGAGCTCTATAATACATAACTAATACACAATCTATAATAAATTAATAATACATAGATTAATACTAATCCATAGATCAATGGAATGTTTGGACTCACTCACCTACTGATTGAATCTTGAGGAAAATAGAAACTATGGGTAGAACTAAAACCCTCACTCCTTCTTATTCATAGATTTAATTTAACCTAACTCCCTCAGAAAACAATACCTAACTCATTGTTCCCATGCTGCTACATTTCCAGATGGAAATCCTATTCTACTATGCATGGATTCACTGCAATGAAGGTCGAGTTCACCATCGCTTAGCACTTTGAGAGATGGAGTATTACCACGTTTTATTGTTTTTATTGTCTAATTCCCTCTCGGCACATTAGCTAACTCGTTGTTCCCAAGATGGTACTTTTCCAGATCGATAACTTAATTGGGCAGTGCGTGGATGCAATGCACCGAAAGTCGAGTCATTGCTTCATATGCTGAGAGATAAGGATTATTACAACTTTAATATAAGAGGTTATGTATTACCATGTTTTATGATTGGAGTTCAACTAAAGTTTAATCTAACAGTTTAAATGTATTACGGGGTTTTAATTTTATTGTGATTTATGATTACATAAATAATATTTCTCTAAGTACCACTAAGTGCAATTAACCAACAACCACCAAGTAAACTTATCACATGTAAACTAATCTATTTTTTATTTTTTGAAATTGTTTATTTCAAATTTTGAACAATGTCCATAGAATCAATCTAGATAGTACACTTGTAACTAACGTTTAATATAATAGTTTAAATGTATTACGAAGTTTTAACTTTATCATGATTTACAATTACATAAATAATATTTCTCTAACTATCACTAAGTGCAGTTAACCAACTACCACCAACTAAAATTATCACATGTAATCTAATCTATTTTTGAAATGATATGACATTTGTATTCAAAATGTTAAGGATATTGTAAATATCAATTACTTCGTAAGGGGAAAACATCAAGTTTGGCCTGGATTCATGCAGAGGAGATAAAAAAACATCAAATTTGAAATCCCATGTGTTAGCACTAAATTAGTGCTCAACGTTTGGGAGGGTTTATGCTTTTAAACGCTTAAGGGAAGCACTATTCCAAAAATCCGTAGGCCAAAAGGCAATCCAAAAGATTAAATCCTGAATGATGAATCTGGTCCAAAGACTGAAGAATCCGATTGTGTTTAAGGCTTCTTGTTGTAATCAAGTGAGTAAAATTCAAACAAGTTACCCCTACTGCATGAGGAAATACATACGAACGGCTGCGATCAGAAATGGTAAAGGATCAAGGGTTGTAAATGACCATCGCGATGGGAGTTGATTGATCATTAAATGCTAGTGAAGGTGTTAGCCAGCACGCACATCCAAGCAAATGAACGGTTGCTCCGCGGGATCAACGGTGAGAAAGGAGTTCGCATTTCCCACATGTGCATTAAAGACCGCATTTCATATTTGCAAAGTCAGGTTAAAGTCTCACATCTTCTAACGGTCCAGATCTCGTGAGGAGCAGATCTATGACCGAGAGAAGCTTCACAGATCTTACTTGTGCAATGAAGCGGTGGGTTCCGAATACACGAGTGTTAATGCTAAGAGTGTTCTCATTTTTATGTGTTTCTTTTAGAATTATTTGAACTTTATTTCACGGGGGGTTCACTCAATGAACTTGTTGAATAGCACGATCGTTCGCGTGATATTAAAGAATACCCCTAATTTCACTAAATATTGGAAAATGCATCCTAAAATTGTATTGTTGAACCCCCCTCCCAATATGCCTTTCCAATTAAGAAAACCCCTAGTTTCACTAGATATTGCAGGTATCCATTTTTATCAACCCATTTTTAACACCCCCTTTATATCATATTATAAAGTTGTAACAAACAAGAGCCCTGCCACATCTTAGTATAAGCAAACACGATGCTAAATAAAATAATAGTATAATTCTAACAATGATCCCACTAGGATTGCAGGGGTGACCGATCAATTTGTAGCATTGGAGAGTGGAACACCCAAAGAAACAAAGTACCAGGGAAGGAAAAATGCATAAAACAAAACCTAGTCAAGGGATCAACATATTAACAAATAATGTAAAAGACTGATAGTCCAATTGTTAGTGCAATACTTAGAAAATATGATAATTGCAAATGTTTCACACCACAACCTACCAATCTACCAATTTTATATCATGTAATACAAATATAGCCATAGATAACTCATGTTTTCTATATGCTTAATAAATTAATCTCCATAAAAATGCAAAATTGAAACCCTTTTGTGGAAGGATGCCCCTACCTTCCTATAAAAAAAAAACATCATTGTCGATGTTTGAACCCAAATGAACATAGAAAAATTCCTTTTACTTTTCAATAACACCATATGACCATGTGCATAGCTTGGATTTGGGTCATTCACAAGATCCAATGAATTGCCTCCACTTCCTCTACATTTATTCTTGCAATCACAGGAATTAACAACATTTAGTTACCTTTTCTTGGGTTATATCTAGATAGGAGAAAATATCCATTGTTAGGTTTCAAGCATGCAATAGTTATAAAGATACACAAATAGTGAAACTTATATGATACCATTTCATGGTAACGATAACACATAGGGTATCTAAATAAGGATTTAGATTTTCACCTATGTTCATGTTAATTCCAATATAATATTAAAACATATGCCTTGCATATAAGAATTGAAATTACAATTATGAATGTGCCAAATATAACTCAATCTAACAACTATTCCTAACTGGAAATGTGAAAAAATTAAAGAAGAATGCAAAAAGTTGAAATAAATAATTAGTCAAGAAACATTGATCAAACTTTTCTTGGTTCCAGTGAGCCAAGAAAGATTGATCTTAAATTACAGAACAGTTTCTCTTAAAATGCCAGCATAGCAATTAATTCATCAAATTACAGAAGTAAAATACTTCATACCCGCACAGAAAACTATAGTTTAAATACTTATCAATTATTCTTACCTTACTAATTATTTATGAATTGTAACAGTTGTTTTAGACCATCTAGCATCTTGAATATTTCATAATATTTCTTTCTTCGATATCTTTGAATTTTCTTTTCAACAGTTATAAAAATAAATCTGTTCCTTTCCGAGAGTCATTATAAGCTTTGAAAGTAGAGTTACAGTATTTACATGCAAAGACATTGCAGAACAATATTATATAAATCTTAGTATTTATTTTTATTTCATAAAATTTTCTAGTATTTGTTTTCTATCACTTTTTAAACCAAAGGTGAAGTTTGAATCCTTGTTCAAATCCCATTATTCTTACAATTTCACTTCAAAACCCTAGGTTGACTCTCGACTTTTCATTACAACTGTTTTAAACATTATTGATAGAAGACACACAGGCAATACTTGAGGTTCAAAACCCAGATCTTCTACATATCAAACCGAGCAAGAAGTAATTCAAGTTATGCTCACACAAGAACAAGGTTTCAACCCTGTAAATACTTTTTTTTTTTTTACATTGTAATTTCGTTTACGACTTTGGAAACAATACTTTGTCACTAAAACTTTAAGGCCTATTTATTAAATTACTTTTTGATAGCTCAAATCGAAATCTTCAAAACCTCCATTCTTATTTATTTCCAGAATCTAACTACAGAAGTTCATTTCTTTAGATTGAGCGTCAAACTACAGTATTCGCAACAACTTTAACAGTACCGAATACAAAAAAAAGAACAACGCAACATTTATTTTCTTCTGTAACTAAAAACCAGTATTATAATAGCAAGTCAAATGACTTTCAATCCTTTAAAGCGAAGCTTGCAAGCTGTACTATGGCGAAGATGCCATTGTAAAATATTTTCAGTTTACAATGCAGGCTTGAAGCCTCGGCAACACAAAAACTCAGTCTAAACATTATCATTGCTTGCGGATTAACCTAACTCTTTTACTGAGCAGAACGTTTTAACTTCCGATGAGTCCAGGGTTATGGATGAACCCGAGACTTACCAGGATGGCGGAGTCCTCGACGTTCATTTGTCCAACAAGCTTGGATGTTAGACCTTTGATTGACCCTGCAAGTGAAACATACATCTAAATAAATTAGAATGAATCAAAATAAAGGATTTATGAAAACTCAAATTTCAATGATGGAACATAGAGACGTATTACCTTGAGTGGAAAGGCCAAAGATCCAACCCCGGCACTGTAAAAATAGACTTTCACCCTGAAATAGAAACCACACCAAGGTCGTGGTATCAACTACTGAGCATTCACTTACAGGTCAGCAAAACACCATTAAAATAATGCAGAGGTCGTGGGTTCCAAACTCCAAGCAAACTTGCTAACCCTAAGTTTTAGCAGCGTGTCGGACTCACACTCTAACTCCAAAACATGAAAGTGAAGACTGAGAAACCCTCCAACATTACTTACAACGAGAATTTAGGGTTTATCATTCAACAACCCAGATCTATTGTGATCGACGAGCGAGAAGGTGACATCCTGATGCTTTGAGAATCGGGCAACCATAACATAAATACCTCATTTATTGTAACATCTACGACAATGCCAATGCTGCATGGCAAGGAGTCAATCCCATGTACAGTTCGGAGGAGAGCTACTTGTTCACTACGCATAGTTCGATTTCGTGAGTCACATTTTAACCAGGCTTCACGTGGTTTGACAACGTGGATAGACAGCATTACACTCCACTAAAGAGTTGGTTCAGAACCATTAATGTTTGGACGAGACACCATCAACCTGTCAGATCGATGCAGCAGCGACATTAATAACCGTCACTTCCTTACCAGTGTCGTATTTAATGCTTGGTGTAATGTCGTTCATTATCAATACATAGAGTAAGGTCAGGATTGCATTGTATATCGCTTCATCGCTATGGTATTAACCATCGAATGCATGATTACATAAATCAAAAGTTTGTATTGGTAATAATCGCATGCATATAGGATTTAGATAGTTAGAACTTAGGTTAGAAAATAGTATCGGTACATTGTAATATTATTACAATAAACCATATAAAAGTTGTTTATTATAATAATGCACCAATATCACATTAGAATGGTTCACCCTATAGTTAAAAAGGGTCCACACTTATATTGTATTATGTTCTTAAATAAAATATGATTTTGACTTTATAAATATCAAGACTATATCCATATATATATAAATTATAAATGGAGAAAGTAGAAGCTACCATAGTTATCTTAAATAAAATACCAAGCATTGAAATAGTAAGTGAAACTTGATGTTATAATAAAGGAATAAAGTTCAAATTGAATTTGTCCATCAATCGTTTCACCTGGTAGTAAAAGGTTTCATGAATTGGAAAATATTGGCATAATCATATTAGCAATTCATTCTTCAAATCTAGTAATTAATCTTAAGATTTTTAAGCATAGATATTTCTACCAAGATAATGTACTTTTGAACCCTGTTTAAATATTATTAACTTCTGCAACTTGTATTTTTTTTTGAAATAATACATTTAGAACTTGGATAGAATTCCATACCTGAAACAAGGAGGTACTTATAATTTCTTTAACCAAATAAGACGACTAATTGGAAAATATAAATACTATTAAACATTGTTTTGTCATTGTTATCCTTACCTGCGAATATTCGCAAGAAGGACAGGTACAAATGCTTTAGCTAATTAGCTAAGTAAGTCTCGGGGCACCTCGCAGGAACCCTTTCATCACCATCCCGAAATTAAAACTATCAGTACCTTGTCAAGGAGAACTCTGTCTTATCTTGTTTTGAAATTTCAGTTATTACAACTACAAACAAATTAGTGTCGTAATCATTTTTATGAAGGTAAGACACATCACTGTCTTAAAGCATCATTAGTTAAAAGGACATAGTAGTTAAATTGTTATATACATTAATGACTTTATTATTTAATACTGCCTTAACAAGCATTTATTACTTCCGCAATCACAATATTAACATTTAATGCTGGTATAATTTTTTTTAAAAATTTTATGAAATTATCGGGATGTTACATTGCTCAAGGACAATAATCCAAAGAGACTTCCATCGATATTATCATTGGTACACTATTATCAAATTTATTCAAAACTTAGGATCATAAGCAATATCAAATAAAAATGGAAGGTCCTTAAGTCTTAGGTGGGTATGAATTGAGCCCGTGATTTGGACGTATGAATCTATCCCACAATTTGGAGGTTATTCCTCAACACTTCCAAATAAAATAACCCCCAATATTTATATTACTATGTCAAATAAAAAAACCCCTTGACCCCTTAATACGGGGAAATATATTTTTGAGGTTTTTAAGAGTATTCAACCCCCCAATATGAATGGACGTGATATGATATTGCCTCACTAGTGAACCCCCCGTGCTTTATTTGCCTTCATTTATCCATAATTTTGATTACTTTGTTTTCAATCTATTTTTTATTAAATTTTGATTGTTTTTATTTTCTTTAATTCAAAATATTCAAATGGCTTATTCAACATGGTATTAGTCTCAAAGTTTTCAGTTATGCTTATTCAACTTTATTATAAAGTTCATAACCAAGATTTAACCTTTTTGCTAAGTGCATTTGTCAAATTAGCTATGTTGAAGATTCTGGTAGTGCAAACTGCAAAACAGATCCGTAATGCGTTACAAGAATCCAGAATGATGAAAAATCATGGTTATTCATGCTGGGTCATTGTTTGTTTGAATTATGATGAATGGAGAGGCTCTGTTATGATTATTTGAAATGCTGAAAGACTAGCCGAAGAGTTATGATAGTTGTAAGCTCCATAACGTTTCATCATTAGGAGAAATCAGGGTTTGAGGTGCCACGAGTCAATTTGGGGATCGCAGAGCTGAGGACACCTGTTGATGAATGTGGTATCACCATGGATGGGGAGTTATGGTTCAAAAAACTTCCCTTCGAGTTTGACCCAAATCCTTTCTTGCTGCCAAAGTATCCAGAAGATATCAAGCAGGGTTAAAGCACATCTTGAGCATTCGAGGCAGTCCATATTTCATCATGGCCTAATAAAGATAATCATTCAAACATTGTTAGAAAAGGAACAGAAGACCTGAGAGCATTTTATATTTTGGTCTGGTTTCATTACTGAGCAGGATGAGCATGTGAATAAGAATAGGACTAAAAAGAAAGGTAAAAAGAGTAAGAAGAAAGAAATTTATGAGAAGCCTCTGTCACAGGAAAAGCCTAAAAGCCCAGAAAATCAGGAGCAGGTTAATGTATTTGAAGAGAAACAAGAACATGGTCAAGAAAATCAAGAAATGGAGCAGACAATTAGTCTTATTGCTGAATAATTTCAAGTTCAAATTACATTAGAACAAGATCAACTGCAAAGAATAAGATGGAAAAAGGTTCAAGCTCAAATCAGAAGACTGAGGAGATAACTTTAATTCAAAGTTCTTCAACAGATGAAATTGAAGAGGAGAGAGATAATTCAAATTCTCAGCAGGACCATATGAGCTTATAGCAGGATTGTACAATGGTAGAATCATATGAAGAAATTCAAAAGAGGTGCAGCAGCCAGAACTAAAACTGTCATGTTTTTTCCTGTTTTGGTCATCACAATTGAGAATGGATTACGAGTAGATGGAAGAAAATTTCAGAAATCCCAAAGAGTTTTTTGTCCACCACGGACTCATTCACAAAAACCTCTTCCAGTTTTGCAACAGTTGTCATTATTTGAGAGATTCGAATTCATCTTCGTGGCCTATTTTTCAGGGTTAAAAATGTTTAATATTTTATTGTTTTAGTCACAAATTTTCGGCCCATCTACTAATCAATTGGAGAGGAATTTTCAAAAACCAAGAGAGGGATTTGTTCATCATGGACTCATTTAAAAAAACCTCTCAGTTTTCTAATCGGTGTCAAGGATTGAGAGATATGGTGGCATCTTTGAGACCCAATTTTCCGGAAATTCACCTAATTTCCCAGAATCCGATTTGTTATTTTTAGTTAATGTCTCTTTAAAGATTTGAGTTAGTATGTAACTAATGGATGTAACTGCTTTAGAATTTGACCTAGAAGGTAGTTAGCAAACTACTCTTTTTGAAAATAGATAAAAGGAGTAAAGGAGGAGGTTCGATGTTTTGTTTTGAAGAAGCAATACAGTGTTGTTTATGATGCTTGCAAGTTTCTCATGTAAGTTTGAAGACTCAGATCAAAACATACATGTTATAAGCCATTTTTATGCTATCTGAATGTGTTTTTATTCCTAATCAGTGTGATCATACAATACATGATTTCATTCCTGTTTTGATGTTTTTTGATTTAGTGAATGCTTATGTACTATAGATAGAAACTAGAATATGTGAGTTTGAATGTGATGGTTTATAACTTTTCATTAAAATTATGATTTCAATTCTTTGATGACCCATGTTTTAGTAACATGTTGAAGTTGATTTCCTTCTTTCTTCTTGAAATTGAAACCTTTAACCACTAAATCTTAAACCAACAAAAAACTATTTTATGTTTTATCTTGAGATTGTTGAGATGGTGCTAGCTTGTCTCTCTGTAGTCTAGGGACAAATTCTAGCACTAACATCTTTGGTTCCGTTTCCGGGGATGGAAGTGAAGTTTCATATTCCCTGGGATATATTTATTGTTCTGGTTTTGAGGTGAATAGGATAAGAAATTATTTCAGACTACAATTTTTCACTAGGTGACTTCGCAGGGGAAGGAGCTGCACCGACTCCACTGAGCACATAATGATGAGTTCAGCTGTTAATCCAGTTACTTCTTCAATCGAGATAGCAAATTTTGTGGTAGACCCTTCTTTTCTTAATAACCTCAAAGAATGGATTTATTTTGATGAAGATAAATGGAATGAAGATTTATCTTCCTATTTAGATTCTTATAACATCTCTAGTGAAGAGGATAAATTTATTTTTATGAAGAAGCTTCTAAAAGTATTTGAGTTAGAATATGAAAGATTGTTAGTTCAGCAAAAGTCCCATATTTATTCCACTCAAAGCAATTCTTTTGAAGATTTACATGATGAACAACATGTGAAAATCCTCACAGCAGATCTAAGAGATGATGTATACCTCACAAGAGAATGATTATGATTAAGCAAGAAAATAGAAGAAGAGTGGTCAATACAGTATAGTGAGCAACAAAATAATATGGTACAGTAGAACTCGGATAGAAGCAATAATACTTCACACACACTAGATTATTAATCACAAATGGACATATAAATAACACAATGCATGAGGAATCTGAATGCGTAAGGTGGCAATTCGAATTAGCCTTAATGGAGTGATCAAAGGATCACTGGAGTGTCATCGGAGCACAACTAGTATCATCGGAGCACAACTGGAAGTCTTCATCATCATCAATGGAGTCATCAATGCTCAAGTAACTGTCAACCATCAGTCAAACTGAGTCTGGTAGGTGTAACTGACTGTAACTAAGTGTAACTGACTGTAACTCAGTTTAACTGAGTGTAAACTGAAGACAACTGGACTGGTAGGTGAAGAAGGGCGAGTTGCTTCCTATAATCAAGGAAGAAGGGAACATTAAGCAACTGGAGGGCTAAAACTGAATAGTGAGAAGCTACTGGGGGATGGCTAACTGAGGGCTAGGTGTTGGACTGATGAATGGGATGCATGCAAAATGGATGCAAACCCTAGAATGCATGAAAACCCTAAAAGTGCATGCATGACTGAAAATGTAAACGATCAAAATACTGGTGGGACTAGGATGGAGTATAGGAATATCCTAACACCCCCCCTTAATCCATCCTGGGCCCTGGTAACTAAGACCAAAGGTGACCCAATACAATGAATAATAACATTCAATAAACTAAGGAAGTGGGAAAATTTCATGGGAAACATACCCCCTCCTCAAAAAACAGACTGTAAGGCACAAAAAAAAAAAAATGCTCCAAACTCAAGCAGGTGTGATGCTTGGTCATATGTCTGGAGGTATCTTCTTCTTGGGAAGAAGTGGATCATGCTCAAAAAGCATGTGCTTGTACTTTCTCTTCAGCTCGAATGTGATGAGAACAAGTCCAATAGTATGAGAATGATCCTTGAACCTGTGATTCGAATCAGCTAAGGTAGGATCAAATCTATGAATGTGCATATAGTCTTTTGTCTTCTCCTTCGAACCACCATGGGTGAGATTATGCCAAAAATAACTATTACATGTTTGCTTGAAATCAAAATCAGATTTAAGACTTAAAAAACAGTTTCTTGAGATCTCCTTTGAACCAGCAGGGGTGAGATCAAAACTATCATATGCATGAGAAATTATCCCAAGCAGTAATTGCTTAGAACCCAATTTAGATACAAGACTTGAATCATGGTTTCTTGAGATCTCCTTTGAACCATGAGAGGTGAGATCAAAACCAGTAGATGGATGAGAAATTATCCCAAGCGAATGGAAATGGCCATATTCTTCAATGACCTTCTGAAAGCATGGAATTATGATCATACAGTAGTATAAAAGAGGAGATAGCTGGAGAAGAGCGAATGCATTACCTTCAATAGTTGTTTTGACCTCTGAAATAATCATGTGATCATGATGCAAACCAACAGACTCTGGTACAAGAGAGGATTTAGGACCTTCTGCAATATCTAGAGTGTGAGCTGGCACAGAAAGAGAAGAAGTCTTCAGCATGAGTGGAGAATCTGCAAGTTCTTTGTCAACAACTTCAATGTGAGATGATACTAGTTCATGATCTAAGAGACCATCAAGAGGAGCGAATGCATCACTTTGTTTTCTTTTGAAAGGGTTGGGACCAAGTCCTTCATTCTCTCTGCCAAATATTTCATCCAGGTGAGCCCATAGCTCTTTTGGTGATGAAACATCAGGGAGGTCATATAACATCCAATCAGACATAGCATCCAACATTGATCAAAAGGCTTCATCAACTTTATTTAACCAATCAATCTTCTCTTCAGAAGATTCGAACTCTCTTTCAAAACAACAGTCAAAGAGATCATGGCTCTTCAAGTATGCTATCATTTTTGGTTTCCAATCAACATTGCTAAGAGGAAAGAAAGGAGAAAGAGGAGTGATTTCTTTTGAATTCATTGAAGCTGTAGAAGACCTGCAAAAACAATATAGAATAACTGCAACTGCTACTACTGCAAAAATGCAGAAACTGCTGCAACTGCTGCAGTCGAATTCTTGGTAATAACCTGCAAAAAACTCTCAAGAATGGAGATAAACAATAATCTCAACACGCTCCGATACCATGTGAAAATCCTCATAGCAGATCTAAGAGATGATGTATACCTCACAAGAGAATGATTATGATTAAGCAAGAAAATAGAAGAAGAGTGGTCAATACAGTATAGTGAGCAACAAAATAATATGGTACAGTAGAACTCGGATAGAAGCAATAATACTTCACACACACTAGATTATTAATCACAAATGGAGATATAAATAATACAGTGCATGAGGAATCCAAATGCCTAAGGTTGCAATTCGAATTAGCCTTCATGGAGTGATCAAAGGATCACTGGAGTGTCATCGGAGCACAACTAGTATCATTGAAGCACAACTGGAAGTATTCATCATCATCAGTGGAGTCATCAATGCTCAAGTAACTGTCAACCATCAGTCAAACTGAGTCTGGTAGGTGTAACTGAGTGTAACTCAGTGTAATTGAGTGTAATTGACTGTAACTAAGTGTAACTGACTATAACTGACTGTAACTGAGTGTAACTGAGTGTAAACTGAAGACAACTGGACTGGTAGGTGAAGAAGGGTGAGTTTCTTCCTATAATCAAGGAAGAAGGGCGCATTAAGCAACTGGAGGGCTAAAACTGAATAGTGAGAAGCTCCTGGGGGCTACCTAACTGAGGGCTAGGTGCTGGACTGATGAATGGGATGCATGCATTTGCATGCAAATTGCATGCAAACCCTAAAAGTGCATGCATGAATGAAAATGTAAATGATCAAAATACTAGTGGGACTAGGATGGAGTGTAGGAATATCCTAACACGGCATGAAGAAATTTTCTATGATGACAAAACTGTAAATTCATTTGTCATTGACTCACATGATTCTAGCAGATTTGGTCATGATGTAGTTGATGTCCCAAATACTATTGGAGATGAGACTATCTATGATGAAAAGGATGATAATGAAAAAGAAGAAGGATATATTATTTCAAATCTGTTTCAAAATCATATTGTTGATTACTCTTTGCAGAAAAATTCATCTTTGCCATTAGGATTTTATCCCGACACTCCAATATTTCACCAATATAGTGATGAAGAGGAAGAATTTAAATTTTATAAAGGTTCATTGACTAAGGGAATTACATCTAGTTCTACTTTTCAACAAAAAGATGATCAACAATGCATTCATGCTATGGTCAATAATAATCACGAGTATGTTGTTCAAAATACTTGTGAGGATCCTCTTATTTCTGGTACATCTTTTAAAAATATCATTTTTGGAGAGAGTAATCAACAATTTTTCAATGATGTATATTTTAAGACTCATCAGTCATTTGATCATTATGGAGACACTGATGTAGAAGATCAAGAACATATCTTTTCTTTTCTCTTAGAAATTGTCAGCTGTAATGGGCCAGCACATCATAGTAATGAATCCTAGTCACAGGGATATAGCAAAGGAAAACCGAAAGGATTAGATGGGCATTTGATGGTGCATGTTTCATTATTAGTGGTTGAGCAACATCAAGTTTTGTATGAGTTTCAAGATCTAGTTGCCACTTACATGAATATATTTTGCAGTCATGAAGTTTCAACTATTCCCATTTTTAAAGTCAGATTTTTTTATTGTAAGTATGATTTCAAACATTATGATTCACATACTGTAGTTTGTTTGTTTGAGGCTTTGCATAAAGTTGGAAGGAAGGTTCAAATTGTTATTCAATTACTTTCTTGGTTTCATTGGAGATTTTCCTTTGCATGATCAAAATAATCTCAGCTGGTTAGAAGTAGAAGTTGTAAATAAATAAGCTCCTTTTCGAGCATTGGTTTCAGTTTGTATAGTGTAAGCATGGATCAGTTTTTAGTCTGCAGTCTCTTTTCAACAAATGTGGTTGTTCTTTAGTCTACCAGGCAGATGGATTTGCAATTTGATGAGCAGATTTCTATTACAACACAGATATAATTTCTTAGCAGCTGTCACATAGTTTTTGATAGCTAGGATCAGAATTTGAAGAAGGAAAAGTGTTTTTCAACAGAATCTTGTTATAAGATCATACAATAAGCTCATCAATTTAAAAATGATGAGCAGGCTTGTTAGTTTTGGAACAGGTTGGAAACCAAATGCAAATGACTCCATTGCCAAATGGATAAGGCACAAGGTCTACAAGTTCTTGAAACCTCACAAGGAGGCTTTTGTCCCACAGCAAGAGCCATATGTTAATGCTAAGATTGTTCTCATTTTTATGTGTTTCTTTTAGAATTATTTGAACTTTATTTTCCTTCATTTATCCATAATTTTCATTATTTTGTTTTCAATCTATTTTTTATTAAATTTTGATTGTTTTTATTTTCTTTAATTCAAAATATTCAAATAGCTTATTCGACATGGTATTAGTCTCAAAGTTTTCAGTTATGCTTATTCAACTTTATTATAAAGTTCATAACCAAGATTTAACCTTTTTGCTAAGTGCATTTGTCAAATTAGCTATGTTGAAAGATTCTGGTAGCGCAAACTGCAAAACAGATCCATAATGCACTACAAGAATCTAGAATGATGGTTATTCATGCTGAGTAATGGTTTGTTTGAATTATGATGAATGGAGAGGCTCTGCTATGATTATTTGAAATGTTGAAAGACTAGACAAAGAGTTATGATAGTTGTAAGCTCCATAACAGTTCATCATTAGGAGAAATCGGGGTTTGAGGTGCCACGAGTCAATTTGGGGATCGCAGAGCTGAGGACACCTGTTGATGACTGTGGTATCACCATGGATGGGGAGTTATGGTTCAAAAAACTTCCCTTCGAGTTCGACCCAAATCCTTTCTTGCTGCCAGAGTATCCAGAAGATATCAAGTAGGGTTAAAGCACATCGTGAGCATTCGAGGCAGTCCATATTTCATCATGGCCTAATAAAGCTAATCATTCAAACAGTGTTACAGAAGGAATAGAAGACCTGGGATCATTTTATATTTTGGTCTAGTTTCATTGTTAAGCAGGATGGGCGTGTGAATAAGAATAGGACTAAAAAGAAAGGTAAAAAGAGTAAGAAGAAAGAAATTTATGAGAAGCCTCTGTCACAGGAAAAGCCTAAAAGCCCAGAAAACCAGGAGCAGGTTAATGTATTTGAAGAGAAACAAGAACATGGTCAAGAAAATCAAGAAATGGAGCACACAATTAGTCTTGTTGCTGAATAATTTCAAGGTCAAATTACATTAGAACAAGATCAGCTACAAAGAATAAGATGGGAAAAGGTTCAAGCTCAAATAAGAAGACAGAGGAGATAACTTTAATTCAAAGTTCTTTGACTGATGAAATTGAAGAGAAGAGAGATAATTCAAATTCCTAGCAGGACCATATGAGCTTACAACAGGATTGTACAACGGTAGAATCATATGAAGAAATTCAAAAGAGGTGCAGCAGGAAGAACTAAAACTGTCATGTTTTTCCTTGTTTTGGTCGTCACAATTGAGCACGGATTATGAGCATATGGAAGCAAATTTTAGAAATCCCAAAGAGGTTTTTGTCCATCATGGACTCATTCACAAAAAACTCTTCCCGTTTTGCAACAGCTGTCACGATTTGAGAGATTCGAATTCATCTTCGTGGCCTATTTTTCAAGGTTAAATTTTTTTGATATTTTACTGTTTTAGTCACAAAATTTCAGCCTGTCTGCTGATCAACTGAAGAGAAATTTTCAAACACCAAGAGAAGTTTTTTTTCATAATGGACTCATTTAGGAAAACCTCCCTCAGTGTTCTAACAGGTGTCAAGGATCGAGAGATATGGTGGCGTCTTTGAGACACGATTTTCAAGAAATTCGCCTAATTTCCTAGAATCCGATTTGTTATTTTTAGTTAATGTCTCTTTAAAGATTTGAGTTAGTATGTAAATAATGGATGTAACTGCTTTAGAATTCGACCTAGAAGGTAGTGAGCAAACTACTCTTTTTGAAAATAGATAAAAGGAGTAAAGGAGGAGGTTCAATGTTTTTGTTTTGAAGAAGCAATACAATGTTGTTTATGATGCTTGCAAGTTTCTCATGTAAGTTCAAAGATTGAGATCAATACATACATGTTATAAGCCATTTTTATGCTATCTGAAGGTGTTTTTATTCCTGGTCAGTGTGATCATACAATACATGATTTCATTCCTGTTCTGATGTTTTTTTATTCAGTGAATGCTTATGTACTGTAGACAGAAACCATAATATGTGATTTTGAATGTGATGGTTTATAACTTTTCATTAAGATTATGATTTCAATTCTTTGATGACCTATGTTTTAGTAACTTGTTGAAGTTGATTTTCTTCTTTCTTCTTGAAATTGAAACCTTTAACCACTAAATCGTAAACCAACAAAAACCTATTTTATGTTTTAGCTTGAGATTGTTGAGATGGTGCTGGCTTGTCTCTCTATAGTCTAGGGACAAATTCTGGCACTAACAGCGAGGTCAATAGAGGAGGCACCATTCGACATCTTAGATGAAATTCGGGTCGAAATCTATGGCCCTAAGATGATCATGAGTGTAAGCAGAGAAAAAGCATCTCGGGTACGAAGTAATGAGTGCCAGGTGGATGGAGGCAGTCTCATCGCCGTCATATGTGTATCCATCCACAGAGAAGACATGGTTCGGCATGTTTTAACGCCAAAATTGATGTCAGTCATCATGCCAATTTACATAGGAGATCCTGTCAGGTCATCATGGTGGAACGATTGCTCGAGGCTTCCATCATTGTCACGGTAGTTATAAAGCATGGCCACCCATGATGTGCAACCCACGTCCATAACAGAAAGGTAGCAGGCTCGACTATTTGGGCATCTCACTGTTGAGAGGAGAGTGATGGAGGAGGGACAGAAGGCCGAGGTGGTTATCGTGCATGAACAAGTGTGGTCTGAGGTGGAGTAAGAGCTAATTTCGTCATCTCCAATAGTTCTCGACCAGGTGGATGGAAGCTCAGCCAGCGAGCCAGAGGAATAGGAGGATTTGCAGGTAAGCAAAGAAGAGCGACGTCGGTTAAAGAAGAGGTGAACCTCAAAGAGCGAGGGGGACACATGCCCAGAGATGGAGATGGTTAAGGATCACATCCTCCCCACCGAGATAGTGACACCTACTCCTGTGGCTGAAGGAGCATAGGTAGCCGATCCACTGAAGATAGAAAACTTATTCAATCCTCAAGGAGAGCTGAAGGATCCTGAATGAGGTGACGGTCCGCTCACATGTTCTTTCATTTTCTCTGGCATGTCTATTTCCTGGCTAAATGTATGGATGTCGTTTTCTTCCATTATGTAGTATAGTTTGGGACTACCTGTTATTTGAAGTCACTACTATCTGAACCTTACAAAGAGACATCTGTATCATCGGTCGCGGTTTGTCTGATGGTCGTCACTATCATTTTGCAATACGCTGTCAAGAGCAGCGAACTGAATGGCATAACTGGAAGCATATTCGTATCTTGATTTGTAACCATTTTGGTGTTCAGTCCGGGGCCGAGGGCCTATAAATAGCAATGTAAAAGAATATCAATGGGTTGGAAAATCATTTGGTCTAGGCCTGGGAGAGCCTAGTTTTGTAATATCTTTCTTACTAGAATTTGCAGCATTTGTAATGGAGGTCCTACCAAAGATTCATGTGTCGCTTTGCTTACACTCTGTCTAGCTTCTTTATGAAATTTGATTGTACTTCCTGTTATTCACTTTTGTTATGTGTTCCCTTTCATGTCTGAAATCAGAGTATAGTAGCATAGAATCCTGAACACAGGCTCTAGCTATTGTTTCAGATGTTAACTTAACAATTCAACTAAAGTCGATATTGAATTCATCCATGCTGGTTGCTCATATCGATGGTCTGTTCTTGCCTTCTTATTTTATCACCTGAACTTAGCATTTCAACGGGAAGCAGGTGGCTACCTTGCCTCTGTTTCGGTGTCTCACACTACGGCGTTGTTATTCGATTTATGTGTTATATCATGACTCCATTCCCCATGTCTCTCCTATGATTATCTCACCAAATTTTAAACCAAACTGTTCTATCAGAAGTCTAACCTTCTGCCCACGAATCGATTGAATATCCCAGGTAAGAGGGTTGTGTTTTCCTCACTGATATTATTTTTGGTCCTCTATGGAATGTTGTGTACATTCATCTTTGCAAAAATCTTTCGAGTGTTTTCAGTATTTTATGAATGTTTAGAGAGATCCCTCTCGGATCATGTTGGGTCAGTAGCATAGATCCAAAGTGGTTAGTAGTTACCCCAATTCTACCTCTCCATGGCTTTGGAGGTCATTTTGGGTGTTAGCAAATTGGCGCCATTCCCAGGGAACGATTTTCTTATCATCCCTAGGAGAATGACTAGGTTTTCGTTCTGGCTGTTGAAGGTGAACAAAAATCAGATAGAGAAAGAGCTGTATACCTTTCACCTGGCGACTCTACTCATTGAGTTTTTTGGCGTAAAGGCAAACCCCCTGGGGCAAGAAGTAGCGACTCCACCCTTGATTTGATTTGCAGACTCCACTAGAGTACGAACCCAGCTGTTTTGGACATGGAAGAATTAAGGTCCAGGTATCAAGTTGTAAACCTCTTCAAAGAAGTCTTGTTCTTCTGTGCCGGTTTCCTCTTGCATTTATATATACATCAGGAAGGTCCTATCCCACTGAAGGGATCTGAGCCACGAAAGAACCTCTTTCGTATATCCTTCACTTTAATTTGAAAATATACATTCTCCTCTCATTCCTAGAACTGATCCCATCCTTCCTTTTGAAATACCTAAGGTCCATGACCAGCCTTACAGATCCCATGCAGGTGAAGTTGATGACTTTCTCCCTATACATACCCCTTTGCCCCCCAGATCCTAGCTGAGATATGGTCCTTTAAAGTTACCCCCTATTCTTCATGAATTTCCTCCGAACTACCATAAGCTCCTCCCTACCTTTGATGGAGGATCCAAAGGACCTACTGTTGAAAAACATCTTCAGGGTTTTGAGCATTTTTTGGACCTTTTCGAAGTAGAACATGATGATGTCTGTATGAGAATTGTTTCCCAATCCCTTTAGGGAGATGTGAAAGAGTGGTTCAAGCGCTTGCAGCCTGAGTCCCATCATGCATGGAAGGAATTATCTGAAACCTTTCTAGAATTGTGGGGTGAGATAAGACCATGGAACCTGGTCCTTGCGGAGTTTTACTCCATGAAGAAACGAGAAGATGAGTCCATGTCCAGTTTCAATAGAAGATTTGGAAGCTTCTATTATAATATGCCGAGGGAGATTCGCCCCCTAGAAAATGCTGCTAAACTACACTATGCATCTATCTTTCCCCCTAATATGGCTTTCCATCTTATGGAAAGGAGGCCTTCCACTTTGCAGCACCTGTTTACTGATGCACTGGAGGTTGAAGACAACCTTAGGATGTCCGAAAAGTTATCAAGCTAGGGAAATGATGTAAGGATCGAGGAGGAAATAAGATCCGAGGAAGAGCAGGGACAAGGGGAACTTTCCCTACAACCTAATTTCTCCCATGGTAAACAGGGGGGTGATCAACCCAGTAATGTACCGGATGAGAGTGGTTCCGATCTATTTTATATGGATCACGATCAGCTTGCTAGAAATCCTGTTGCCAATAGTTTTAATAAATATTTCAGTCCACCTAAGTACAATGAGTATGAAGAAAGTTGTTTGGGAGACTTCATAATTTTTTTTGAAATAGAGGGTGAAGGTGGACATTCATGCAGTCAGAATATGGAACCCGGGGGTGGTGAAAACCTATTCCTTGAAGCTGAATCACTCACCAAGATAAAGAAAATTCTTCAAGCCATGAATGACGAAGACCGGGAGACCCTGCAAGAAGAGCCTAGCCATCACCAAAGGGAGGAAGGAGGAGTTAGCGAACCAAGGTTTCTAGAGGATCCCCAGCACGCAGAAGCCTCTTATCAGATTAGAGCTGAAAGGGAATATAGAGTCCTTGAAGAGGAATATAGGACCCTCGAAGAAGCATATGTGATCCTCGAGGAGAAATGTGGAATTATTGAAGGAAGTCTCAAGCCCAGCAAATACCTTCGGCAGGTTGACCATATTGCTGGAAGGATGGAAGAGAACCAAGAAGACCCCCATGGTTCTTATTCAACTTCCACTTCGAGGGCAGAAGATGATGATAGGGTCCTTGAAGAGATTTTCGGGTTGGGCCAGCATCTCCAACAAACTGGCCAGGTAATTGAGATGCTTGAGGAATACCAGGCGGGGCAACATAATTTTCAGGCAAGTCCGTCAAGCTTGGAGTCTGAGGTCTAGGGAGGATGGCTTTTTCTAGACCCTTTCGGGGGACAGGGTGAAGTTTCTTCA
Organism: Larix kaempferi; assembly: GCA_027924585.1. NCBI lineage: Eukaryota > Viridiplantae > Streptophyta > Pinopsida > Pinales > Pinaceae > Larix > Larix kaempferi. Next base: position 66,803 of record BSBM01002315.1, read on the forward strand.
GAAATTTTGGAGCAGAACCTGGTTTTCAACCCAGGGATCATAAGTGGCCCAAGAAGGGGTGTTATAGACAGTTTTTGCATGGAGATAACTTTCCAAGCTGCAAAGGAACAGTCATGTCACAAAGAGGTGCTTGGAGTTGCTTGTTTCGGTCCCACCAGGTCATGCGGAATTTGCAGTAGGCATAATGTTTGGGCCCTAGTCGAAGATGGTCAAAGGTATGCAATCCCTCGGTCTAATATGAGCACTTGGGGAAATGAATGGCTCAATTACAGCTCTTTCGAAAACAAATCTGCTGAGATACCAATAGAAAACACTCGAGAGCAGCAGGTTCTATACGACCCCATAGCCGACTATATGAAAAGATCCCTTGATCAGAAGAAGAAGTTCTATCTCTACCATGAAGGTCATTTCCATCATTGTCCTTTTGTTGCTTTCACGGTCTCCCTATTTGAGTTCCGCCAGGGATGGCAGAGGAAAATGCTTGAGATGTCGGTTGCTAGATTGGCTGCATTGGCATTTTTACATCACATGAAATGAAGGCCATTGAGGTTACGTAGGGTAGGACAGCTTGTACATAAATAAGATCGACATAGTGGGCACGCTTTAAGAAGTTACCAAGCTTAGTTATAATTTTCAGTTTTTAGTTTACTTCTGGTTTTTGAATAATAGAAGGCTATAGGTTGCATAATTCGTGACTCCATCGCCCAATGGATCAGGCACTCGGTCTACGGTGTTCTTCGCTACCTCGCAGTGAGGATAGCATCCCCGAGTAGGAGCCAATTGTTAGCACTAAATTAGTGCTCAGGTTTCTGGGGGGTTTGTGCTTTTAAATGCTTAAGGGAAGCATGATTCTGAAAATTCGTAGGCCAAAAGGAAATCAAAAAGATTAAATCATGAATGATGAATCTAGTCTAAAGACTAAAGAATCCGATAGTGTTTAAGGCTTGTTGCTGTAATTAGCTGAGTAAAACTGAAACAAGTTACCCCTGCTGCATGTGGAAATACATACGGACGACTCCTATCAGAAATGGTAAAGGATCAAGGGTTGTAAATGACCATCACGATGGGAGTCGTTCGATCATTAAACGCTAGCAAAGGGGTTAGCCGACATGCACGTCCAAGCAAATCAACGGTTGATTACCAGGATCAACGATCAAAAAGGAGTTTGCATTTCCCACATGCGCATTAAGGACATCATTTCATATTTGTGAAGTCAGGTTAAAGTATCGCATCTTCTGACGGTCCAGATCTCATGAGGATCAGATCTATGGATGAGAGAAAATTTACAGATGTTACTTGTGCAATGAAGTGGTGGGTTCCGAATACGCGAGGTCGGTAGAGGAGGCGTCGTTCAATGACTTAGATGAAAGCCAAGTCAAAAGCTACGACCCTAAGACAATCATGAGTGTAAGTAGAGAAAAAGCATCTTGGGTACGAAGTAATGAGTCCCAGGTGGATGGAGGCAGTCTCCTTGCTGTCATATGTGTATCCATCCATAGAGAAGACATGGTTCGGCACGTTTTGATGCCAGTATTGATGTCAGTCATCATGTCCATTCGCGTAGGATATCCTATCAGGTCATCATGGTGTAATGATTGCTAGAGGTTGCCTTCATTGTCACAGTAGTTATAAAGCATGGCCACCCATGATGCGCAGCCCATGTCCATACTAGAAAGGTGGCAGGCTCAACCATTCGGGCATCTCACTGTTGAGAGCAAAGTGACGGAGGAGGGACAGAAGGCTGAGGTGGTTATCATGACTGAACAAGTGTGGTCTGAGGTGGAGGAAGAGTTGATTCCTTCATCTCCAATAGTTCTCAACCAGGTGGAGGGAAGCTCAGCCAGTGAGCCAGAGGAATAGAAGGATTTGCAAGTAATGAAAGAAGAGCGACATCTGTTAAAGAAGAGGCAAACCTCTGAGAGCGAGGGGGACACATGCCTAGACATGGAGATGGTTAAGCATCACATCCTCCCCACCGAGATAGCGACGCCTCCTCCCGCAGCTGAAGGAGCACAGGTAGCTGATCCACTGAAGATAGAAAATTTCTTCAGTCCTCAAGGAGAGCTGAAGGCTCCTGAATGAGGTGACGGTCCACTCACATGTTCTTTCGTTTTCTCCAACAAGTCTATTTCCTAGCTAAATGTATGGATGTCGTTTTCTTCCATTATGTAGTATAGTTTGGGCCTACATGTTATTTGAAGTCACTGTTATCTGAACCTTACAAAGAGACATCTGTATTGTCGGTCGCGGTTTGTCTGATGGCCATCACTATCATTTTGTAATATGTTGTCAAGAGCAACTAACTGAATGGCATAGCTGGCAGCAAATTCATATCCTGATTTGTAACCGTATTGGTGTTCAGTCCAAGGCCAAGGGTCTATAAATAGCAATGTAAAAGAATATCAATGGGTTGGAAAATCATTTGGTCAAGTCTTGGGAGAGCCTGATTTTGTAGTTCTGTAATATCTTTCTTAATAGAATTTGCAGCGTTTGTAATGGAGGTCCTACCAGAGATTCATGTGTCGCTTTGCTTATAGTCTGTCTATCTTCTTTCTCAAATGTGATTGTACTTCCTATTATTCATTTCCATTATGTGTTCCCTTTCATGTCTGAAATCATAGTATAGTAGCATATAATTCCTGAACACAGGCTCTAGCTATTGTTTCATATGTTCACTTAACAGTTCAACTAAAGTCGATATTGAATTCATCCATGTCAATTGTTCATATCAATGGTTTGTTCTTGCCTTCTTCTTTTATCACCTGATCTTAGCATTTCGACGGGAAGCGGGTGGCTACCTTGCCTCTGTTTCGGTGTCTCACACTATGGCACTGTTATTCAATTTATGCAGTATATCATGACTCCATTGCCCACATCTCTCCTATGATTATCTTGCCAAACTTTAAACCAAACTGTTTTGTCATAAGTCTAACCTTCTGCCCATGAATTGATTGAATATCCTGGGTAAGAGGGCTGTGTTTTCGTCATTGATATTATTTTTGGTCCTGTATGGAATGTTGTGTACATTCATCTTTGTAAAAATCTTTCGAGTGTTTTCAATATTTTATGAATGTTTAGAGAGAGCCCTCTTGGATCATGTTGGGTCAGTAGCGCAAATCCAAAGTGGTTAGTGGTTACCCCGATTCTACCTCTCCACAGCTTTGGAGGTCATTTTGGGTGTTAGCACCATGTACTAAATCATTAGCCAATACAAAACATTGATATCACATTATGAAAAGATAATACACAACTACACTATGTCATACATTTAGTAATTGTTAATATATTGCTAAAATAAATAATATTTAAGATAAAGTTTATGATGCCATATTATTTTAACACTTAGACATATTTGATTGAAAAATTGTGTTGAACCTATCAAATATTTTAATCTATTAATCTTCTGTCAAATATTTTCATCTTTGAAGAAATAATGTCATATGTTCAAGTTCGGAATTAATGGCATTGTTGGACCTGTCTTTGATATGGTTGGTAACAAAAAATTAGCTGCAGTAGCTAAGTTTGACAATGGTCTCTATTGCAGTAGATTGCATGTATAATTCACTTATACATCTATTGTTGTTGTATCAATGAAAAATGAGCTACTCATGACAATATTGTCAAGCAATAATTGAGGTCGGAAACTACGAGTAAATTAGGCTCTGTCTCACTCAAATGTAACAATAATTACCAAAATAATTAGACAATAGTAGTAGGCCCATTGAAACAATCAAATATGGCTTAGTTAATGTAAATTAACAAATACTATAAAATTTATATACCTATATTGTATGGAATCCAACCTTGCACATTTCCTTGTTTTCTAGAAGAAATCTCCATTTGCTCATTTATGGTTTTCTTTTTTGTATGCAATAGTGCAACACATTCAAAGTGTGTTTTAGCATAATTTGATTGGCCATGATGTTGTGAAATTTCTTGACCAATAGTCTCCTTTGTTGTAAAAACAACCAAGAAAGTATTCTCACTATGACCATAGGTCCATTTAAAAAAGATTGTGCTTGAACTGAATACACTACCTATTCAATGAGGTAGCCTCGACAACACTATCATGAAATAATCTAAGTCAACAAGTTTGAATAGGTTGAGAAGTGGATCCTTCAACTGTAACAATAATCACTAAAATAATTAGAGTGTACCATTGGGTTAAATCATATGCCTTATTTCAAATTACCCAAAATTTAATATCATATTGAAATACCTTGGTTGTATGGAACATAACGTTGCACTATATCTGATCTATGCTCGACATTTCACTGTTTTTGAGAACAAATCTCCATTTGTTCATCCATGCTTTTCTTTACTTTTCCGACCCTTTGAAATTCTATTCCATCTTTTGTTGAATGCAATGGTTGACCACATTAAATTTTTTTATTAAGCGGGCTCAAAAAACTATGGTGTCTCTATTTAGTGATCTTAGATGGAGTTATACAACAATTAAACATTTTATTGTACTCTTGACCTACATTGTATATTAGGGTGTTAAGTGCATGTGCGTGGTCCAAACCAGTAGGTCTAATATCTAATAAACACCTAGTGTTTGATGAGTTGATGACATAAGAGATTTCATTTCATCAACCTTAGACATGGCATTGTCTAGTATTATAGTTGTCAAATCAACATGATAATAGGAATTACCATTAGGAGAATCAAAGCTTGGAGGAAGCTCTTCTTTTATTTCTGGACTGGGAACAACAGTTTCATTTAAATCAACTAGAAGTCTAGGCCTCTCAATAATACTAGAAACATTTGGTGATACATTCTTGCCAAAGACATTTTTTCCTACCACCATGCCAACCTTTAAGACATGTTTACAAACATTTCCATTCAATGCCCAATCACAATTATAGAAGAAAAATTCAGACCTTGTATATATGACATTATACCAAGTATGACGAGTATTCTTATTTTGGATACGAACCTGATGTTCATTGGTATTTATTTGATCACAGACACATTCTTCATCTAGGATTTCATTCTTTCCACTCGCATCTAACTAGTTGTTCATGGGATTTTCTAGGTTGTATAATGCCAGCTTCCTTTATATGTTGCATATGAATGTAATAAGGTTCAACATTTTCCAACAACACAAGACTTACCCAATCAACTCGCCTATGGCATGCATTTCTCTTCTCATGAAGGTAAATTTTCTTTAAGTACCTATGGTATGAATCGATCACATTATTTGTGTCTTGATTTGAATGGGGAAACTTTCTATAATATTTCTCCCACATGTCTATAAAATGAAAGGTGTTAGTGATAAAGTCGTAACTAAAAAATTCCAAAAGATAATATAATTGTAACACATAGCTAAATACACTGCTTGCAATTTTTTTGTTGTATAGATAGGTAGTTTTGAAATAATTCAAATCTTTTCTTGATCTTGGAATTCATCAAATATCTATGTAACTGCTTTTTGTACTGAGTTGTCATCCATACATGAATGCATGATTTCTCCTAAAGCACGAAAAATGAGAATTTATTTTCCTTTCCATTGAATTTGCTTAAAACATTCTTCATCCATGCATGATGAGGATATTTAATCACCTAAATCATTCTAGCTTCATAACCTATAAAAAATAAGCATATATTTGCAATTCCTATGACTATCATGGATCCAAAAATACACATACCCCCATATAATTAGAGAGGTTGACTTCAATCATTTGGAACAATTGTTAAAAACATTATAAAATACAACATGAACATATTTAAACTTGATTATGCTGAAGATGTGAACCCTTCACATAAAATGGCATTTCTTTCATAACATAAATACATACATGAATTTCAAAACTCATGTGGGAATCAATATTAGTTCAAAAAATCGGTAGATAAATAGTTGGAATAAGTAGAAAAGGAATATTTTGTACTGAAGAAAGAAAAAAACAAAGTTTATTCTTTCAAAATATCTCACATAAATATGATGAACATCAATCATCAACCCATTTTATCGAACATATCATGTTTTCTTATTACATATATTTGTTCCATGAGCTTCAAGCTTGTATAATAAGTTTGGCCCTGATTCATGTAGAGGAGACAAAAAAACATCAAATTTAAAATTCCCATGTACTAAATCATTATCCAATAAAAAAAATCGATATCACATTATGAAAAGAACATACACTACTACACTATGTAATACATTTAGTAACTGTCAATGTACTGCTAAAATAAATAATGTTTAGGATAGGATTTATGATGCCATAGTATTTTAACACTTAGACATACTTGATTGAAAAATTGTGTTGAAACTAACAAATATTTTCACCTTTTAACAAATAATGCCATGTGTTCTTGAGTCCATAAATAATGGCATTGTTGGACCTGTCTTTGATATGGTTGGTATATATGTAGTAGGAAGAGATTGTATATATGTAGTAGTAGATAGAATCACTATATTTTCTCATTTCTTTGTTGTTCCGTCCACTTATACGGATGCAGAATGGTTGATATATTCTTTAGAGAAGTGTTCATATTTCATGGTTTGCCAAAAACTATTGTCAGTGATAGAGATAGCAAATTTACAGGATATTTTTGGCAAGAATTGTTCTAACTGGTAGGAACATATTTGACTCCCAGTACTAGCTACCACCCCCAAACTGATGGACAAACAGAGTGAATCAGCCAATGGCTTGAAGGATATCTAAGAAGTTATGTGACAAGGCAACAAAAATATTTGATTAAATGGCTACATTTAGGTGAGCACTATTACAATACAACTTACCATGTGTCCATTGGTATGTCTCCATTTAAAGCATTATATGTTTATGAAGATCCTACTTTTGTTGATAGAATATTTGGAGGCAGTACAACACCTAAAACAAAATATTGGATTCAAGAAAGTCAATACATCCTAAATAAAATCAACGGCAACTCACAAACAACTCAAAATCAACAAAAAATATATGTCAACCAGAATATAACAGAGCACAGTTTTTCAAGTGGATGATTTGGTATACTTGAGTTTGCATCCATACAAGAAGTCATATCTCAAAGGGAAAGGGGTTAAAAAATTGAATTCTCAGTTCTATGGACCCAACAAAATTGTGTGGAGAGTTGGAGAAGTAGCATATGAGTTGGATCTCCCATACGGAACCAAGATCCATAATGTGTTCCATGTTTCGTGTCTCAAGAAAGTAGTTGTCCAACAAGTGATAGTTTCAATAGAGATTCCTCCATTATATTATGAAGGTCAACTGATTTTGGTTCTAGAAAGAGTTTTGAAGGAGAGAGAAAGAAATTTGAAAAATAGAACCATCTAAGAGTACCTTGCTCAATGGAATAATCTACCAAGTGAAGATGCTACATGGGAAGCTGAATATGTACTACAACATCTGGGTTTGCAATTGCTTGAGGACAAACAATATTGGCTGGGGAGGACTATAATGTCTCCTCCATAATGCATCCATGGGTCATTCCACTAACCTATATAATTCCCATAGGTTCGAGTGGAAATTAATTTGACTAGGGAATTACTTGGCCTATAGTCACAATTTTTTTAATATTATGGACAAATTTCAAAAATGAGGTGGCACATGGTCCAAATCATCCAAGGAGGGTGCATAACAGGATAAGTGGGTCCCCCATTTAGTGTAAATCCCATCCAATGGGGAAGGAATACCATCATGAAGGAAACTCATGAGTTGTAAGTCCCGGGGGCTAAAAATAGCCAAGGAAGGCACACTTGTGGGTGAAGAATCCAATGCGAGTGATAATATTGAGGTGGTGATGATCCCAAGGACAAATGTAACTCAGAATTGACCAAGAATAGCCAAGAAGGCCGAGTTTGGGGATGGAAGACATTCCAAAGCATGAGGAATCTCATTATAACTCCCCATTTGGCCCAAAATAGCAATTGGAGGGAGATGAAGTGTCATAAGGGATTATCCTCTCCTAAAATTGAATATTTTAATTATTATTGTGATAAATTCAAGTAGCATGTGGACTAATGAGGAGAGATTCAATAAATAAACCAATGAACACACATGAGGAACCTTTTGGTCATTTTAATTTCGAATTGGAGAGCCATTGTGCTTTTCATGCTTGGGCGATGTTCCTTTTGTAATTGTAACCAGTTTCGGTGGTGAAAGATTCCTCCTTAGCTGGGAAAGAGAGAATTCACTCAGATTTCTCTATAGAGCCTCATTGAAGGAGATCAGATCCATGTCCATTTGTATTTTCAAGTTCACGATGGTATGTTTTAGTTTCAGTTGGTAGCCGTCTCTTTTTGTTGGTGTCTTTTGGATGACAGTTTGTGTTCTGGTAGTTCATGGTTCAGGAGGGCACACCAGGGGCTGTCCAAACTTCTTGAAGGATATTGTATTGGTTTTACTGCACTCATATATAATGGAGGGAGCACTATAGGAAGTATATCTGCAATTTGGGGTCAAAATTTTCCTATGGAGGGTGCACTAGTTAGAGCGTGTTTACGATTTGGAGCAACATTTCACCCTCTTTCTCTCCACTGATTTCTACCATCTTTCATCCCTCTTTTTGCAGCAGATACCTCTATGTGTTTGTCGCTTTTGTATCATCCAACCATTTATTTATAGCACCATCCATTTCATAAATAAGATTCATAGTGGGTTTCTCGTGTTATTTGATGCAGGAGCATTGGCTTCCAAGGTCAAGTGCGAATGTTAGTCAAACCTCTAGGCCTTGACATCAGCTCAAGGAGGGGCCTTTGTAAAAAAAAAACTCATTTGAGAAGCATCTTATTTCCTATAAAAGATAGATAGGAATATATGATTAGTGGCAGGTGTTAATTAAAGAGCAATTATGAAGGCATTATGTCTTGTAACCAGTCCCTTGAGAAAAGGGATGACTCGAGTAGATAGGTGCTTGTTTTCAGTTACTAGTTGAGTGAGTCATAGGTGAAGTAAGTATAGTTTCTAATTATAGAGTTAGGTGGATGAATTGTAGGGGTTGGTGGAAGAGTCGAAGAAACGCTCTCTTGGAATGGAATCAAATTGTAACTCTCGAAAGAGAGGCAGAGAGCAGTTGAGGGTTTTTGAAAAGAATGTTCGGAAAAAGTTTTGGTGAGCGTACGGGCAGAACTCAGTGATAGAGTTCGGTAGCAAGAGGACGGCAAGAGATAGATAGATCAGGCCTTGGACAGAGCATAGAAATGTTTTGAAGTTGCATGTACAGGTGCATTGTATTAATGGAAAGTAGATTCATTATATTATGTGTGATTGTTCTTTATATTCGGTGTATAATATGTTAGGCAATCCTGTCTATAACTGTATTGTGCATGTAAACTCCGCAGAAGCCATTTAAGGCTTAGCAAAACTCTGAAGGCCAGAGTACCCGTGCGTATTTAATGCTTGCGGGTATTAAGGATATGCAAGAGTGATATTGCAGACTGTGGCGAGTCTGAGTAAAGATGCCATGTGTAAATGTATGCAAGAATTTATCGACATTAACAGAAAGTAAGGGTCTCTAAAAGAATGAGTGTAGTTGCAAATACACTGTTTAATATTTGAGCAGAAATATTTAGTTGATGTGCAGAGACAGTGAGGAATAGATGGCTTTGGAAATAGCTGTGTGAACAGAGATCGAATGGGAATTACCCTTGTGCAGGTCGAAGGAGGAAATGGAGTATACACTCTGAATATAGAGGAGACCGATTGTGTCAAGAGAAGAGGTAGTGAGGAGATGATGGCGACGATTGACTACCTAATAGACAAGAGGGAAGGTTGAGGAGGTGAAAGAGAAGGATCTACGAAGAGATCGCTGGAAATTGCAGAAGAGTATTGAATTTACTGCGCAGAAGCAGTTGAAAGAATTATAGACAGAAATACCACGGTTCCTGTGTTAATAATCAAACAAAATGAAAACCCTAATTTATATATACTGGAATCTCCTGATTAAAACAATGAGTAGAAAATTAATAGCGGAAGCATACCTGAATCCATTGAAGGAGAAACCTTACAGGAAGAGAACCCTTTGAGATGGTCTTCGATTTCTAGCCACTAGATTCTGTGTCAACTTCTCTCTGAGAGGATTTTCAGAAATTGGAATGCGTCGTGGTAGAATGGGGACCATAACCCTATTTATAAACCACTAGGGCAGTTTTATCACAATAACCGCTAGGGCAGTTTTAATTTTATCACAATTATATTTCCGCCCCTCGTAGAAATAATAATTATCTAATGGTATCTACACAATAATCTCATGACAATTATACCCTTAAGCCAATTAATCAATTATTAATTAGATCACTATATTTAGGCTTAATTAAATGATAGCACACACATTTTAATTATTTACATGTGTGGCCAGAATTATAGATTAATTACAAAAATTAATCTAACAATCTCCCACTGGGCCACATGCATATGTAATCAAATAAATGTGCTTAACCTTATGAGCTCAAAATTTGCTATCATGTCCTTAGGGTATATCCGAACAATCTGGTCCATTAACTATACTGACATAGGATCAAGGTGGCCTTTGTTACATCAATCGTTACTAGACCAATCAATGGTCACATATATCTGCACAGCTAAATGACATAGATCAATCATGAGTGCATAGCATGGAAATTACATGCAATGTGATCTATTCATGCCTATTTCCAACTTGTCCTACTTAACTTTATTAAGATCAAATCTTTAGCATAATTTAACAGAGTGCAATAAAATGAATACTTTATTTCTGCAGAACACAATCCAAATGTATAGATAAAGTCTAAACATAACATAGAGCAATATACAATGAATAATATAAAATCCCACTAAATTTGGATATTCTCAAATGAGACAACGCCCATATGAGCAGTGTGCTCATGAAAGACCTTGGGTGGTAATCCCTTTGTAAGCGGATCCGCTATCATGGAGTTTGTTCCAATATGCTCTATGGATATCTGTCCACTCTGTACTTTTTCTTTTACAACTAGGAACTTGATATCAATGTATTTTGATTTTGTAGAACTCCTGTTGTTATTGGAATATAAAACTGCTGATTTATTGTCACAAAATATCTTCAGTGGTCTTTCAATACCACCCAGAACACGCAGCCCAGTGACAAAATTTCGTAGCCATATTCCTTGATTGGATGCCCCATAACATGCTACAAACTCTGCTTCCATGGTGGATGAAGTTATGAGTGTCTGTTTGGCAGACCTCCATGAAATTGCTCCACCAGCCAATAGATAAATATAGCCTGATGTGGATCTTCTGCTGTCTTGGCATCCAGCAAAGTCAGAGTCGGAATACCCAATGATCTCTAACTGATACGATCTCCTATATGTAAGCATGTACTCTTTTGTTCTCTGTAAATATCTCATAACCCTCTTGGCTTCTCTCCAATGATCCATTCCAGGGTTACTTAGATATATGCCTAACATGCCAACAATGTACGCAATATACGGATGTGTACATACCTGAGCATACATTAGACTCCCCACAGCCGAAGCATAAGGAATCTTCTGCATTTCTTGACTTTCTAAACTATTTTTAGGGCATTGATTAAGACTGAATTTGTCTCCTTTAGCGACAGGGGTATCACCTGGTTTGCTATTTTGCATGCCATACCTTTGGAGGACTTTATCAATATAGGTCCTTTGTGACAATCCTAAAATACCCCTAGAACGATCTCGGTGTATCTGGATTCCTAAGACAAAGGAGGCATCACCAAGATCTTTCATCTCAAAATGTTTTGGTAAAAATCTCTTGGTGTCGTGCAATATGCTAATATCATTTGTGGCTAGCAATATGTCATCGACATATAAAACCAGGAAAATATACTTACTCCCACTGAATTTGTGATACACACATTCATCCATAAGATTTGCCTCAAAACCACATGAGACAATAATTTGATGAAACTTGAAGTACCACTGACGAGAAGCTTGCTTGAGCCCATAAATGGATTTAGTTAATTTACAAACCATATTCTTTGAGTCTTCGGACACAAAATTTTTTGGTTGTACCATATAAATTGTTTCATCAATGTCACCATTGAGAAACGCTGTTTTAACATCCATTTGATGTAACTCAAGATCATAATGTGCAACTAGTGCCATGATTATCCTGAAAGAGTCCTTCGTAGAAACTGGAGAGAAGGTCTCTTTGAAGTCAATTCCTTCTTTTTGAGTAAAGCCTTTAGCTACAAGACGTGCTTTATATCTTTCTACATTACCATTTGAATCCCGCTTGGTTTTAAATATCCATTTACAACCAATGGGCTTCGTACCAACTGGTAATGGGACAAGTTCCCAAACTTTATTGTCTTGCATAGATTTGTACTCTTCATTCATGGCTTCAATCCATTTCTGAGAGTTGGAACTTTTCATGGATTGCTGGAAGTTGATTGGATCATCTTCCATCATTCCATTTTCTACCTCACGTTCCTGGAGATATACGATATAATCGTCCGAAATTGCATTTTTCCTCTCTCTAGTGGATCTCCTTAATGGCATATTTTCTTGAGGTTGTTGAGTTTGTTCTTCAGGAGCAATGTCCTGATTTGCAATTAAGGGTTGAACAATATTGTCTGTTGGTTGAGGATCCAAGTTTACTTCTTGATCAATGATAGGTAGTGAAACCTGTACATTATCAAAAGCAATAGTAGATCCCTCTTCCTCCTCAAGGACAATATTCCTAGCCTGATTTCTCCCCCCAAACTCAACATCCTCAAAAAATGTTGCAGTTCCCGTCTCAAAAATTGACCTAATAGCAGGATCATAAAATTTAAAACCCCTTGATCGCTCTGCATAGCCAATAAAGTAGCTGCTAACTGTTTTAGAGTCCAGTTTCTTTTCATGAGGCTTATAAGGTCTCGCTTCAGCTGGACATCCCCAAATATGAAAATGATTTAAACTGGGCTTTCGACCCATCCAAAGCTCATAAGGCGTTTTAGCAGCCGCTTTATTTGGCACCCGATTTAGGATATAAGCTGCCGTTTTGAGTGCTTCACCCTAGAGTTTTTCGGGTAAAGTAGAATGACTAATCATGCTCCTTACCATGTCCTTAAGAGTTCGGTTTCATCTTTCTTCTACACCATGCATGCTAGGTGATCCTGGCATGGTGTATTGAGGGACGATCCCACATTCCTCTAGGTATTTAGCAAATGGTCCTGGACGTTGTTCACCTGATCCGTCATATCTACCATAGTATTCACCACCACGGTCATATCTGACGCTCTTTATTCTTTTGTTGAGTTGTAACTCAACTTCTGCTTTAAATGTTTTGAACACGTCCAATGATTGTGATTTCTCATGTATAAGAAATAGGTAGCCATATCTTGAATAGTCGTCTATGAATGTTATAAAGTACTGTTGACCATTCCAAGATGCCGTAGGGTATGGTTTACAGATATCTGTATGAATTAATTCTAAGACGTCTGTAGCTCTATTGGCACCTAATTTCTTTGTTTTGGTCTGTTTTCCTTTAATACACTCAACACAAATATCAAAATCTGAAAAGTCAAGTGATTCCAAAATCCCATCGGACACAAGTCGCTCAACTCTAGATTTAGAGATATGACCTAGGCATTTGTGCCACAATGAAGCCGAATTATCTTTATTCAATTTATGCTTTGTACCTCGTGATTCCACATGCAAGGTTTCATTATAGGACGGAACAGTTTCCAACAAATATAGATTATCATAAGCATTAAGTAAACCAGTTCCAACAGCATTTGAATTAATAGATAATGTAAATTTATTGTTTCCAAATGAACAACAATAACCTGATTTGTCCAAAACAAAAACTGAAATTAAATTCCGTCTGAAAGACGGTACAACAAAAGTATCTATTAAATCCAAAAAATAACCAGATTTCTATAATAATCTAAAGTGCCCTATTGCCTCTACTTCTACCGACTGACCATCTCCGACATAGATGCATCTTTCAGCATCACTTGGTTTTCGGTAACTCAGGCAACCCTTTCTTAACACGCCAAGCAGCATACTTGGTACATTCCTTCTTAGTATGTCCAGGCTTATTACAGAAGAAACATGTTACCTCAACTTTATGTTTCTTTTGTTCTGGACCCTTACAAGCAGCAACCTTATTATCCTTATTCTTTCGTTTGCCCTTATCCTTGGAAGTGCTAGCCAGATGAGCACTTTCGGTCTTGTCTTGCTTCAATATCTCTTCCTCTTGCACACAAAATGAAATGAGCTCATTAAGAGTCCATTTATCCTTTTGACAGTTATAACTGACCTTGAATTGATTAAATTGTGCAGGAAGAGAGATGAGAACCAAATGCACGAGAAAATCATCAGATAACTCGAGTTTCAAAGCCTTAAGTTTTGAAGCAAGATGAGACATCTCCATGATGTACTCCCAAACATTACCCTTGCTTTTCTACTTCATTGAAATCAAGCTTGCTAAAAGCGTGCTCGTTTTAGCCTTATCGTTTTTGGCAAAACGTTTCTGAATTTCTGCAAGGAAGTCACTGGCATTAGTAACCTCATCGGTTACCGCACCTCTGAAAGATTCTGGAATGCCGCGCTTCATGATCATAAGACTTAGCCTATTTGAACGTTCCCACTTACCCCAATAAACCTCATCCTCTTGAGTACTATCCTCATTGAGTTCATCGGGTTTGGGCATTCTCAAGGCTAAATCTATATCCATGCAGCCTAAGAGAATCATCATATTCTCTTTCCAGTCCTTAAAATTAGTCCCAATTAACATAGGGACATTATTGATGTTGGCAGATATAGAAGTAGTTGATATAAAAGCTGAATAGAGAACAAAATAAAATGAATCAAATAAACCATCATGTTCACATAAAATAAGCAATTAAACACATAATCTTTAAATTTAAAAAAACAAATTATGACATTTCAAGATACCTAGCACAACATTAATATCAAGTCTTTGGACAGTAATATTAACTGTAAGTGGTACTCTTGTTGTAGTGATCAAACATTGATGATAAGTTATGTCAAATAATAAATCTATCTTTGGATTGATTTATTATTCACATTAAGTTACCTTTATAATCATCACATATTTATCACCACAGGTATGTATGCAATTTGACCAAATATTAACTTTCCTTTGGGCCAGTCAATACCCGCATGAATCACATACACACAAATATCTAACACCCCGAACAGACTAATCTACATGAAAGATGTCACTTTGGTGATTTTCCGATTTAATTAGCCTATTTAAAATGCTAGATCAATAACTTAAATATTAATATCATAAAATGCTATTAAATAATAATAATAATAGTAATAAAAAATCAAATTCAAATTCAAATTCACAGTTTTGATCAATAATTATATACTAAATACAATAACTGTTCCAAACCAAGAAAAAATTTATTTAATACAAAAATTAAATTAAAACTTAATATATTATTATAAGAATATGATAAATATTGCAGCAGCAAGGGATAAAGGCGTTTTATACTCATATACATATATATATATTTGAAACTTTAACAGAATCATCACCTACTATTCCCAAAGAAATTTCTAAGATAAATCAATTGGAAAGGTAATACTTTTGACTTCAAATACAAATTTTTCTGCACCTCTCTTCTTAACCAATGAATGTATCTATGTATACTCTTATAGAAAAAAATAGCTAAAAGCACAGAAAGTAGGAAAATTTCCAAATGTATTTATGTATATTTTTATATTAATACAATCGATTTCTATTGACTTTATCAAAACGATCCACTGAATCCATTGACAAATATATATATATTAAATTAATAACTCAAAGAATTAATCAAGAAGTAGGCTCTGATACCACTTGTTAATAATCAAACAAAATGAAAACCCTAATTTATATATACTGGAATCTCCTGATTAAAACAATGAGTAGAAAATTAATAG
This sequence comes from Larix kaempferi, assembly GCA_027924585.1. NCBI lineage: Eukaryota > Viridiplantae > Streptophyta > Pinopsida > Pinales > Pinaceae > Larix > Larix kaempferi. The sequence continues at coordinate 82,635 of BSBM01002315.1, forward strand.
CGGAAGCATACCTGAATCCATTGAAGGAGAAACCTTACAGGAAGAGAACCCTTTGAGATGGTCTTCCAATTCTAGCCACTAGATTCTGTGTCAACTTCTCTCTGAGAGGATTTTCAGAAATTGGAATGCGTCGTGGTAGAATGGGGACCATAACCCTATTTATAAACCGCTAGGGCAGTTTTATCTCAATAACCGCTAGGGCAGTTTTAATTTTATCACAATTATATTTCCGCCCCTCATAGAAATAATAATTATCTAATGGTATCTACACAATAATCTCATGACAATTATACCCTTAAGCCAATTAATCAATTATTAATTAGATCACTATATTTAGGCTTAATTAAATGATAGCACACACATTTTAATTATTTACATGTGTGGCCCAAATTATAGATTAATTACAAAAATTAATCTAACATCCTGTGCATTCTAAAGTTGATCGAATGGTGGGAATCCGTGGGAGAATTGTCAAGTGGTGATGTGGAAGGTCAACCGTCGACGAGGAGACTTGTTCACGAGATGACAAGCTGAATGGGTGAGGTTACATCGTTGAGACAAGCCTTGACTATGAAAGAAGGTAGCATAAGTGCTGGAAAGTAAATAGATGGTGAGCGTACAAAGGTTTAGTGGTTTGAGCTCATAGTGCCTAAGTGTTGAATGAGTTAGGCTTTTAAACATTTCAAAGGAAGTTTTCATATGATGAAGAGTGCCAAGATCTTAAGTGTTTGAAGGACTAAATTATGTCAATAGGATTTTAAGCCTGGAAGACAAGAATTTTATATTGGGAAAATAATACCAATAAGTATTTGTATGCTAAGCACATGGAAAGGCTTAAGTTAGGCACAGTGTTAAAGTTAGAAAAGAGAACTCAAGTGAGTTCTAAATTTTTTTTAGGGTCTCTCTAAACTCAGAAGAGTGTGGTTCAGCTTAGACACACGAGGAGTAATGATCCTTGGGTCTGGCCAGGCCTTAATATTGGGGCCTGCATCATTATGTTCAAATATTTGAGTTTTTGGTTAAACTATGTGTAGATATGGAATTGAGGTTATACACACTTATGGTTTTGTGTGTAAAACTTCCATAGAAGATCAGTGCATTCTATTGGTGAGTCATTTGGGTGTTTTTGGGTCAATTTGGAGCTGTTAGGAAGAAATTAGAGCAGATTATGGGGTGCTTGGAAAATTTCGAACCTAGAGGGTTTTTCTATGCCAAAATTCGAACTAGTCTCTCTTATTCGAGTTTGGTACATTACACATTTCCTCTTGGAAAAGTATAGTTTAGCACAATGTATGCATCCATGTGACCTGCAAAGAATAACAAAAATGATCTCTGTATTAATCTAATATGCATAGGATAAAATAAATAAGCTATAACTCAAACAAAGGTTAACATCAGGGATTAAACTATACAAAGCAGTGATGAAACTCCATCGTAACCTATGCAAGCAATTGAACCAAGATCAAGTAAATATAATGCATATTTTTATATATATATATATATATACAGAGAGAGAGAGAGAGAGAGAGAGAGAGAGAGAGAGAGAGAGACTGATCATGAGATGTACATATATACTTAGATGTAAAATTATATATGTCTGAAGCATTTATAGACGAACAGGATGAGCATCAATCACGGGGAACGTAAGTGTCATTTCTTGATTCTCGTCATGGAAACATGCATGCTTGAATAACTTTGATATATGACAGAAAAATAATAATTAAGTGTTGAGGGTAAGTTACAAACATTCCTGCATTGGAAAGTTTTGTAAATCCTTGATGTCATGGACAATATTCTAAACATTTTTACAAAGGAACATGTTTTCTATGTACAAGAAATAGATTTTGGGCTTAATAAACTTGAAAAAGTTAAATATAAGGGCATTGAACCTTACCCAATATAAATTTTAAAATATTTTGGTGCAACTATCCTCATATGTCACATCCACAAGCTATTCAATTTAACATTCAAGGGCTGGTTCAAGGTAATGATACCCAATTATGACATGTTAGTTGCAATGACATTCTGGAAAAACAGAAATATTATCATTAAAATGAATTATTAGAGGTACCTACAAAACTTAAGTTGGATTAGGTGTAAACAGATGAAACGTAGAAAAACAGATGACCTTCTGGAATATATAACTTTTATTTATGGAAAAGTGGTATAACCACCCCAAAATGTCATTATTCGAATATTGGTATGTTATTTTTTTTCTCAAACATAATGGACATGTTTTTGTTGAGCCACCTGTTTGCTATGTAAATTTTCAATTTACAAGAAAAAAATATCTATAGGCGTAGCCAACAGAAGAATCTTGTGCGGGGCTATTTTTCCAAAATTTTAAAAGTCAATTTTATATATTT
>BSBM01002315.1:90000-332997 GCA_027924585.1 Larix kaempferi
CATAACCCGACAGATTTATATCTGTTGGGCAATAAATACAGTGAACGTTTCCCACTAAACATTACAATGGTCAACAAGGATGTGCACGCGCCTCTAGCACGCATGTGCATCTGGCGCGTGCACATCCCTGTTGAACATAAAATTTAGAAAATCACCCGCGTTCTTTCTCCCACATTTTTTTCCTCATTCATCACGTTCTCTTCGCTAGTTTCACCCATATTCTGACAAGCATTTACACGGTAGATTGAATTCATACACCATTTGGTGCTTCCTTCACCATTTGGATAAAATACACAACATTTGGGGCTCTATTTGGCTCTTTGTATTGAATACACACCTATTGGGATCTATTTGGATCAATTGAGTGAATACACACCTATTGGACTCTATTTGGCACCTTGGATTGAATTCTCATGCTACTTGGACACACATGAAGTCTTCTTACATATAGTGGACACATCAAAAGAGCAATCATAATCCTTGAGGTATGGTGATAATTTTATCTTGTTAAATGTAATTTAGTCTTCATTCACTTGTTTGAATGGAATCTATTTTTGTTTTTCCTCATGAATTGTATGATAGATCTATTTTAGTCTTCTTAATCTTCAACATAGACAATAAAAACATCTTACCAAAAAAAAACTACAACATGCACCAAGCAATGCTTTCAACCTTTCATGAAGATAATAAAAAAAAATTACTTGCATCACCACCAATAACATTTCATAATCACATTCCTCCATCCAGTAGACAAACATTTGTTGAATTCCTCATGGTTTCACTACAACAACTCACACAAACACCTAAACAATTGAAAACTCTTATCCTTTTGGGGCTATTTTCCCTCATCCATACCATGAAAATGAAGTGATATGAGCTTCTCCCTTGTAGGGAATTTGCTCCTACTAACATCCCATACCACCATCCAATACAATCCTATTGAGTTCCTAGAGGTGATGTTGTAACTTTATATGTAGGGTATTCCCAATAGCTTTTAAGATTATATGAAAACATTCTCACTAGATGTTGTTGTACATAATCAATTGCTACATCGAGCTTTAATAATCATGCACATCGAGTTTTAATATATTGTTTGGTGTTCATTCTTGTAAGGGTCATATTTTCGTTTTTCCAAAAAATGCATTGAATATGGGCAACAGAAGTAATAATAAAATAAATTCTAGAAGGATGCAGCCGCCCCCTGAAAAGACCCATGAGATAAGAGAAAATGCCAGGTTGTACATGCAAAACCGTAGAAATCAAAATGTTAGTTCCTTAGACCCATCAACAAGCAATGACGAAGTGGTTGAAGTCAATCAAATCTTTCCTGATGTTGAGTATGAAGGGATGGATGTTGAACAAGTTCTTAACTGGCAACCACCCCAAGAAGAGCACCCACCTGGCAAACACACTCCATTGCAGGACCAATTTGTGAACGAAGGGCCACAACAAACTGTTGATGAGACTCGTACTTACTTGCCGACTCCCTTTCCTCGACTATCAACTGGACGACGAAGAACTCCCAGACATATTCATGTGGATGAAAGTTCATTTTCAGGACTTGAAGGTAAGATGCCCAAACGCACTATTGATTTCCATTGTAACAAGATAATCAAAGATTTTTTTGAATCCAAAACCGATGCAGGAAAATGTCAATTGTTTCTTGCTTTGTTAAAATCACATTGTCTAGCTCATGTTAGGAGAATTTTGGGCATAAAGGTAGTTAGAAGTTCAGAGGCCAACAATCATGTTATTAGAAATCTACAATTTTCATTTAATTTGATTGGAAAAACTTCTCGTACAAAAGATTTTAATGCGGCCCGTCGTGTACTGTCGGAATCAATTGTAGACAAATATACAAGGCAACGTTGCCTACTATCACACACATGTAAAATATTTAAAGTAGATATAAAGACTCTTCAAAAGTATTATGCCATTAGAGAAAAACTTGAGACCCCAAGCCAAAAATATTGTTGGGCCTTTGTTGGTAGGTTACCTCGTTCAGACATGAAGCTCATTGATGTTGTTAAAGAACTAGTGCAAAAGTTTTGGCATGATAACACTAGATCGTCATCGAATCAAAGAGGTGTTTTAAAGTTGAGAAAAGGTGTTAGGGTGGGTGAACCCCATGTCAAGCACTTCCTTGACACGACACAAACAGAACTCTATGAGAGGTTCGAGAATGAGCACACACAATTGAACTTGGGCCAAAGGTCCTTCGAAAAATGCAAACCCTGGTATGTTAGAATTTGCATTGATCGCAATACATGTTGTTGTAGATACCCTGTAGAATTTGAGTACTATTATGATACATATAGACATATATTTTGTGGTTTGCATACTAATATTATGCAGGATTGCCCTTCGTTACAACCACCGAATGAATCTAGAGAATTTATACATAGCATAATCTGTTGAAGGCCTGAAGGACAAAAATATTATAAAAGATCATGTTTATATGGGACATGTTCCAGTTGCAGTGGATTTTCATTATTGAGCCGCTGCATCCACACAACCACGAAGCACGAATTTGGTAGGATGTCAGTAGAAATGCAGAACTTCCAGTACATAACATATCAAGTAAATAGTTTGAAGGAAAGCAAAAAAATTGCATTCGTGAAGTCACAGGTAATCTAATTTGCATGCTTTCATATTGTACATGTTGAATTTGTACATATATATTTAGATTGAAAATGTCACGTTGTATTAATGCCCTTGGTTTTGTGGCACCAGGTACAAATTTGCAAATTCATGAAGGAATTCTACCAAAAGACCGATCATTATGTATAGCACGTCCATGTAGCACGATGGCAGGATGAACAATACAGACAGTGCAAAGACACCTTTCCCAAGGGCACAATATTGTCGGTTGTGGACTTTGCAGAAAACTACACCCTATAGCCACAAAATGAGATTCAAATTCAATACTACCATTCAGACCAAGTTAGCATAATGGTCCATATCACGTATAGGCACGCGCTAGAGAGCACTAATGACATGAGGATAATATTGAAAGAGACAAACTTCTACATCAGTGACAACAGGTGCCACGACCTGCATTATATGTAGCATTGCTTCAAAATTTTCTATGATCAGCTGAAGTAGAGAGGTATACAGATGGATCAGCATTGGATATAGTCAGATGGTTGTGCAGGCCAGTTCAAAAATGCACGTGTTTTCCAGTGGTTGAGTGTTTTGCACAAGACTTATGATGTGCTTCATGTATGGAACTATTTTGAGACCGGGCATGGAAAGGGAGAGCAGGAAGGGGCTGGAGCATGTCTCAAAACTGCCCTATGAAGGTAGGATATGATGTGCATGGGAGGCCCTCATATTCGGAATGCCGAACCCACAGTTCGATGGTTCAAAGAAAAAATGTCAGATCGAACCATAGAGCAACACATACCAATAGGTAGAGGACATGTTGTCAGAAATTTCTGGAATGTAGTTGATATAGATCAATAGCGTTCTTATAGTTGTAGTACTATGCAAGGCACTCATGGATTTCATTCGTTTCAAAGCTCAAACAACCCCTTATTTGAAATATGGACTTGAAAACGTGCTTTCTTTTGTGGGTCTTGCAACAGTTGTGAGTGGGATGAGTGCAAATCAATGGATTGAGTTGATGAATGGGATCATGTATCACTTGCAGTGGACCCATGTGTAGTTTCTAAAACAATCCAGTTAGAGGAAGGCCAGTCCTCTATTTCGAATGAATATGATCATATATCTGATCTTGTATAGCCAAGTAAACATTTCTGCATGCATATACTAGTTTCCTCCTTGTTTTTGTAATTATCCAAGTTATCAAACCACTACTTGTTGGAATATGACCTTAAAATTTGTTTTTGCAGGACACATCTACGCAGTTGTCGCCCCAACAGACAGTGCAATTGGGACGAATTATTGGTTGGCACGATGCTTCCAGGGGAAGCAAACCCTCCTCGCATCATTAATGGATAGTGAAGGCATTACCTTTTCGACTGGCTCGATGGTGTTCAGGGGGAATATCTTACAGCGGATGGAAAGGGACTAAAGAGCAATGGCTACACCTACACATATTATAGACTAGGGTCGCGGGTGTATCACTTTATGCACTTGATCATGGGTACAAACATCCAACTACAGACAATGTCAACGAAGTCATCAAACAAGGTACTCCACTTACTACCTCATGTGGAGCATGAGAGGTTGTTCGAGACAATAAAAAACTGAGAGGATCCAGAAGGCTTAATTGAATGAGCTACATAGTATATCCTTGTGATTGTTTATTCATACACGATTAATGTTATTCATGTTAGATAGTTTATTTGATATCGTTATCTTATATCGTTTATTTGATGTCTGAGTTATGATTAAGTTATGATTTATAGCCATGTGATTGTTTATTCATGCATGATTAACCCTAGAAGCACTAATATAACCCTACAAACATAATCTATCCCTAGAAATGCTAGAAAGCTAAACTACCCCTAGAAACACTAATCTAACCCTCAGAAACTAATCTAGAGTCCTAGAAACATAATCTAGCCCTAGAAATCCTAGAAAGCTAAACTAACCCTAGAAACACTAATCTAACACTCATAAACTAATCTTGCATCCTAGAAACCTAATGTAGCCTTATTAACCTAATCTAGCCCTAGAATCCGTGACCCACAACACGTACCCTTAATAGGGGGTATTTGGACTCCAAGTGGGATAGGATCACTATTAGAAGGGTTTGTCACATCACACAAGTACACCACTAGAGAACTCAACTTATAGAATCCAAGTCTACATGTCTATCTTGGAATTTCAATCCTCAAACCCTAGGTCTTACCAAGATGCCCACAACACCCAAATCTGGATATTGGCCCCATTTTCTCTACCACTCTCTCCATTTGGAGCTTTACGAATTGTTTCAATATTGGTCTAGTACTTGGCTGAATATGAGGATCATTTGGGAGCTATGATTCAGTAGCACTAACATGTTCATCATTGTCACCTAATGGTTGGAAATGTCCTTAAGGGAGGCTTTAGACCTACTTCACCCATGTTAATGCTTAAGTTCTTGGAGGTCCCTCATAACCATCTCCATCATCATAACCATCTTCGTCATCACCATCTCCATCATCATCGCCATCTTCATCATCATCATCACCATCTTCAACATCACTGTCATCTGTAGGTCCCTCATCACCATGTCGATCATCATCACCATCTTCATCATCACCATGATCTTCATCACCATCACCATCGCCATCATCATCAATGCCTTCATCATCATCACCATCTTCATCATCATCACCACAAGTGCCCGGTGGATGATTTTCCAAAGTTGACCCCGGTGTGCAAAAATTGCACACTCCCTCACTAAATAAAACCCTAGTTTCCAAGATGGATGTACAATATGACACTGGGGAAATCGTACCGGAGGGGAGGGGCACCCCTAGCACTATCCCAGCATCCTAAATCCAACAGAGGTGACGGTTTATCGATCCGAGCCACGATCTTCATTCTATGCCTCGCTCTGTCTCACATCCAAAAGGACTTCTGGGACACTTGCTGGATACCTGCCGGGGGCATAGAATTCCAACTTTGCAACAAAACAGGGTTTCGGGGAGTCATGCAAGTGTGTCTAGGTGGGTACTGACCGGGAAGGCTAGCCACAAGTGCCCAGTGGATGATTTTCCAAAGTTGACCCCGGTGTGCAAAACTTGCACACTCCCTCAATGAGCAAAACCCTAGTTTCAAAGATGGACATACAAGATGACACTGGGGCCACCAGACCAGAGGGGAGGGGCACCGCTAGAACTATCCCGGTGTCCCAAATCCAATGGATTTGATGGTTCATCAATCCGAGCCACGGTCTTCATTCTATGCCTCGCTCCATCTCGCATCCAAAAGGCCTTCATGAACACCTGTTGGATAACTGTCGGGGGCATAGAACTCCAACCGTGCAACAAAACCGGGTTCCGGGGAGTCATGCAAGTGTGTCTAGGTGGGTTCCAACTGGGAATGCTAGCCACAAGTACCCGGTGGACTATTTTCCAAAGTTGACCTCCATGTGCAAAAATTGCACACTCCCTCACTGAGCAAAACCCTAGTTTCCAAGATGGATGTACAAGATGACAGTGAGGCCACCAAACAGGAGGGGAGGGGCATCCCTAACACTATCCCAGCATCCTGAATCAAACGGAGTTGATGGTTCATCGATCCGAGACACGGTCTTCATTCTATGGCTCTCTCCATCTCGCATCCAAAAGGCCTTCAGGGACACCTGCTCAATACCTGCTGGGGGCATCGAACTCCATTCGTGCAAGAAAATTGGGTTCTAGGGCATCATGCAAGTGCATCTAGGTGGGTTCCGGCCGAGAATGCTAGCCACAAGTGCTCGGTGGATGATTTTCCAAAGTTGACCCCCATGTGCAAAGAGTGCACACTCCCTCACTGAGCAAAACCCTAGTTTCCAAGATGGGCGTACAAGATTACACCAAGGCCATCGAATCGAAGGGGAGGGGCACCCCTAGCACTATCATGGCGTCTCAAATCCAACGGATTTGACGGTTTGTCGATCCGAGCCACGGTCTTCATTCTATGGCTCGTTCTGTCTCACATCCAAAAGGCCTTCAGGGACACCTGCTGGATACCTGCCGGGGGCATAGAACTCCAACCGTGCAAGAAAAATGGGTTATGAGGAGTCATGCAAGTGTGTCTAGGTGGGTTCCGGCCAAGAACGCTAGCCACAAGTACCCGGTGGATGATTTTCCAAAGTTGACCCCCGTGTGCAAAAAGTGCACACTCCCTCACTCAGCAAAACCCTAGTTTCGAAGATGGACATACAAGATGACACCGGGGCCATTGGACCAGAGGGGAGGGGCACCCCTAGCACTATCTTGACATCCCAAATCCAACGGAGTCAACAGTTTGTCGATCTGAGCCATGGTCTTCATTCTATGCCTCGCTCCGTCTCACATCCAGAAGGCCTTCAGGGACAACTGCTGGATACCTACCGAAACCAGGGAATCGTTCGTTGTGTTCCATTAGCCTTTTGTTCAGCATTTCATGCTCTGATAAGTGGTAATTCACCTCTATCATCAAAAACTTTGGTCTATAGGTACCTTCCCTTTCATATTCCTCGTTATCCATAGCTAACACAAGTTATAGATGCCATTCAAACCCAATTGAAATCTAACGAAGTGGTTTTATGTGACGTCATCTTTGGGAATAAACGTTTATATAAACCAATAGAAGCTCGAACAATACTCCCTGCTTTTAAACACATCCTAGAGAAAGCAAGAGGACAAGTTCATCAAAGCAACTTCATTCATCTATATTCTCATAATGTACACATAGTCCATCCTTATCTTGATAAACAAGAGTTTTATAATAGCTTGAACTCTTTGGGAGTGGTTATCTCCATGTATTCCATTGTCTGATTAGTTGACAAGCTTGCCTAAAAATCTGTACTTTGAACTTCTTTGTTTTATCGCTAAAAATTGGAAGGGATTTTCAAGTCACCTGCAAAACGCTGCTTTGATGAAATATGTAAGTTCTTCCAACAACATAGATTTTGCTAGTGTATCAAATGCTGTTGCCCACAGTAGAATTTATCTTTTGTCGAAGGAGTCACACATATTGTGGCTAACCAAATGGTCTGGGGAGCTTGGAAGTGCCGCCAAATATTACTCCATGCCTGAATCTACCCAGAAGGCAATTATAAATTTAGATCCTCAAAAATTCTTGAATCTACCCAGAAGGCAATTATAAATTTAGATCCTCGAGAAGGTGAGAAACTGTATGAGTGGTTGAATCAATATCCTAAAATTATAGAGCTTTCTATCTCAAAGTTTTTTGAGTGGCTCCTGGATGTAGTATCAGACTCAACATACAGTAAACTTGTTATCACCACTAGAATGGCCCCGGGGTGCCCAACTAGAATGCTCGTAGCTCCCGAACCATGGCTTGATTCATGAATCCGTCAATTCTGGTGGGTTTGAGACGCCGGGTTCTAGCTAGGGTACCCCCCACGGTGTGCCTTGAAGGCCCGGAAGTGGTGCCAATGGGCCATCTCCGGAGCTAGGGTTTTTCTCAGGGGCCACAGAACCCAAACTGTCGAGTAGACAAGGATTTCGTTGGCTCCCACAGGTCCACGTGGCCATTATGGACCTATCCATGGTGGCCATGGACACTTGGGGGCCTCCGAACGAGAAATTCACCCCTTTAGCAAATTTGGAATGGCCACCACTGAGCAAAACCCTAGCTCCAAAGATGGCCCATTGGAACCGCTTCCGGGCCTTCAAGGCACACTATGGGGGGGCCCTTAGCTGAAACTTGGCATCCTGGACCCACAAAAATAGACGGATTCATGAACCGAGCCACGGTTCGGGTGCTACAAGCATTCTAGTCAGGCACCTCGGGTCCATTCAGGGACACTTTGGGGATTTTCCCCAGGGCCACGGAACCCAAACCGCCGAGTGGATGAGGATTCCGTCGGCTCCCACAAGTCCGCGTGGCCATTGTGGAACTATCCACGGTGGCCACACATGCCCAAGGGCCTCCAGACGAGAAATGCACCCCTTTAGCGAATTTGGAATGGCCACCACTAAGAAAAACCCTAGCTCCAGAGATGGCCCATTGGAAACACATATGGGCCTTCAAGGCATGCTATGGGGGGGGCCTAGCTGAAAACATGCACCCCGGACCCATCAGAATCGACAGATTCGTGAACTGAGCCACGGTTCGGGCTCTACGGGCATTCTAGTCGGGCACCCCAAGGCCATTCAGGGACACTTTTGGGATTTGCACCGGGGCCACGGAACCCAAACCACCGAGCAGACAAGGATTCCGTTAGCTCCCATAGGTCCACGTGGCCATTGTGGACCTGTCCACAGTGGCCACACATGCCCGAGGGCCTTCGGATGAGAAATGCACCCCTTTAGCGAATTTGGAATGGCCACCACTGAGAAAAACCCTAACTCCGGAGATGGCCCATTGGCATCGCTTTTGGGCCTTCAAGGCACGCTGTGGGGGGGCCCCTAGCTGAAAATCGACATCCCGGACCCACTGAAACTGATAGATTTGTGAACCGAGCCATAGTTCGAGCACTACGGGCATTGTAGTTGGGCACCCCAGGGCCATTCAGGGACACTTTGGGGATTTGCCCCAGGGCCACGGAACCTAAACCACCGAGCGGACAAGGATTCTGTCAGCTCCCATAGGTCCACGTGGCCATTGTGGACCTTTCCAAAGTGGACATGCACGCCCAGGGGCCTCCGGATGAGAAATGCGACCCCTTTAACGACTTTGGAATGGCCACCAGAGAACAAAACCCTAGCTTCGGAGATGGCCCATTGGCATCATGTCTGGGCCTTCAAGGCACCCTGTGGGGGGGCCCCTAGCTAAAACCCAATGTCCCAGACCCAATGGAATCAACAGATTTGCGAACCGCACCACGGTTTGGGTGCTACGGGCATTCTAGTCGGGCCCCCGAGGCCATTCAGTGACACTTTGGGGATTTTCCCCAAGGCCACGGAACCCAAACCGCTGAGCGAAAAAGGATTTCATCGGCTCCCATAGTTCCACATGGCCATTGTGGACCTGTCCATGGTGGCCATGCATGCTCGAGGGCCTCCGAATGAGAAATGTACCCCTTTAGCGACTTTGGAATGGCCACCACTAAGCAAAACCCTAGCTCCACAGATGGCCCATTGGCACCGCTTCTGAGCCTTCAAGGAACGCTGGGCCTTCGAGACACCGGTATAGTGCTAGGGGTTCCCCTCTCCTCTTGTCCGGTGGCCCTAGTGTCATCTTGTACGTCCATCTTTGAAACTAGGGTTTTGCTCAGTGAGGGAGTGTGCACTTTTTGCACACGGGGGTCAACTTTGGAAAATCATCCACCGGGCACTTGTGGCTAGCGTTCCAGGCCAAAAAATACCTAGACAAACTTGCATGACTCCCTAGAACCCATTTTTGTTGTACAGTTGGAGTTCTATGCCCCCGGCAGGTATCTAACAGGTGTCCTTGAAAGCCTTTTGGATGCGAGATAGAACGAGCCATAGAATGAAGACCGTGGCTCAGGTTGATGAACCGTTGACTCCATTGGATTCCAGACATCGAGATAGTGCTAGGGGTTCCCCTCCCCTCCAGTCTGATGGCCCCAGTGTCATCTTGTATGTCCATCTTGGAAACTAGAGTTTTGCTCAGTGAGGGAGTGTGCAATTTTTGCACACGGGGGTCAACTTTGGAAAATCATCCACCGGGCACTTGTGGCTAGCGTTCCTGGCCGGAACAAACCTAGACATGCTTGCATGACTCCCCGGAACTCGATTTTGTTGCATCGTTGGAGTTCTATTCCCTCGGCAGGTATCCAGGAGGTGTCCCTGAAGGCCTTTTGGATGCGAGATGGAACGAGCCATAGAATGAAGATCGTCGCTTGGATCGATGAACTGTCGACTTCGTTGGATTCAGGACACCGGGATAGTGCTAGGGGTGCCCCTCCCCTCCGGTCTGGTGGCCCCAGTGTCATCTTGTACGTCCATCTTGGAAACTAGGGTTTTGCTCAGTGAGGGAGTGTGCACTTTTTGCACACGGGGGTTAACTTTGGAAAATCATCCACCATGTTAGAAAAACAGGATCGCAGAGCAATAACAGTAAATAGAAATGCAAAACTAATCACACACACATTACAAGAGAAACACAGATATATCGTGGTTCACCCAACTTGGGCTATGTCCACACTGAAGTTGCCAGTCCTTATTATTATTTCGTCCAGCAAAGTGAAGGGATACAACCTGCAACACAACTGCTGCACTTCCTCTTCATTGTCTCACCGTCTCTCTTCTGATCTCATAGATTTTTACAATGCATAAAACCTAATACATCAACCCTAGCCGTATTACAATGGATTTCTTTTATAAGGGAAATACAATGGGAAAATACCACGGGATACCCAAAACCATGGGACTAAGTGTACAGTCCTCTCAAGTGCACGACTAAGAAAATATCATCTATGAGACTAGAAGATCTGGCTCCACAACCAACACACCGGGCACTTGTGGCTAGCGTTTCCAGCTGGAACCCACCTAGACACACTTGCATGACTCCCCAGAACCCGGTTTTGTTACACGGTTGGAGTCCTATGCCCCCGGTAGGCATCCAGTAGGTGTCCCTGAAGGCCTTTTGGATGCGATATGGAGAATGAACACCATGGCTCGGATCAACGAACTATCAACTCCGTTGGATTCGGGACATCGGGATAGTGCTAAGGGTTCCCCTCCCCTCCTGTCCGGTGGCCCCGATGTCATCTTGTACGTCCATCTTGGAAACTAGGGTTTTGCTTAGTGAGGGAGTGTGCACTTTTTGCACACGGTGGTCAACATTGGAAAATCATCCACCGAGCACTTGTGGCTAGTGCTACTAGCCCGAACCCACCTAGACACACTTGCATGACTCCACGAAACCCGGTTTTGTTGCACGATTGGAGTTCTATGCCCCCGGCAGGTATCCAGCAGGTGTCCCTGAAGGCCTTTTGCATGCGAGACAGAACGAGCCATAGAATCAATACCATGGCTCGGATCGACGAACTATTGACTCCGTTGGATTCGGGATGCCGGCATAGTGCTAGGGGTTCCCCTCCCCTTTGGTCCAGTGGCCCCAGTGTCATCTTGTACATCCATCTTGGAAACTAGGGTTTTGTTTAGTGAGGGAGTGTGCAATTTTTGCACACTGGGGTCAACTTTGGAAAATCATCCACCGGGCACTTGTGGTGATGATGATGAAGATGGTGATGATGATGAAGGCATTGATGATGATGGCGATGGTGATGAAGATGATGACAATGATGAAGATGGTGATGATGATGGACATGGTGATGAGGGACCTACAGATGACAGTGATGATGAAGATGTTGATGATGATGGTGATGGTGGTGAGATTGATGGTGATGGTGATGGTGATGATGGAGATGGTGATGATTCCGTCTTGCATCCAAAAGATGGAGATGGTGATGGTGATGAAGATAGTGATGATGATGAAGATGGTGACGTTGATGATGATGGTGATGGTGGTGAAGTTGATGGTCATGGTGATGGTGATGATGAAGATTGTGATGGTTTCGTCTCGCATCCAAAAGATGGAGATGGTGATGATGATGAAGATGGTGATGATGATGAAGACGGTGACATTGATGAAGATGGTGATGATGACGGTGATGGTGGTGAGGTTGACGGTGATGGTGATGGTGATGGTTCCATGTCACATCCAAAAGATGGAGATGGTGATGGTGATGAAGATGGTGATGATGATGAAGATGGTGACGTTGATGATGATGGTGATGGTGGTGAATTTGATGATCATGGTGATGGTGATGATGAAGATGGTGATGGTTCCATCTCGCATCCAAAAGATGGAGATGGTGATGATGATGAAGATGGTGATGATGATGAAGATGGTGGTGTTGATGATGATGGTGATGGTGGTGAAGTTGATGGTGATGGTGATGAAGGCATTAATGATGATGGCGATGGTGATGAATATGATGATGAAGATGATGAAGGCGTTGGGGAATTTATTTGTATTCAATGTATTTGACTTTAAGAACCTCTCATGTGTGATTATAAAAAAATCAAGATTCCCTCAACCCCCAAGCATGCCCTTTCAAAGAATTTTTTTATCTTTGAGTGTGGTATGGGTGCCAACATGAGGTTTTGTCTACTAAGAATGGATCTTGGCATCTTGACCATGGTTGGGATGATGACAATGAGGTTCATATGACTCCAATGAATCTTCCATGGATCATGGGGTAAAATGATCTCTCAAGTATTATTGCATGTGAACTTGCACATACCAAGCTACAACAAATCTTTCACAGGAGTGGATTTGTCTATGTGAATATTTAAGTGAAAAGCTTTTAGCAACAAGACGTATCAATTTTAACTTGGAAGTATGGGAAATGTTCAAAGTGGGATTGAGAGGCTTGATGGTGATTGTAGTAGTGGGCATGCTATTGGTGAGAATGATGTCATGATAGTGGAATTAAACATTAAGATGGTGACCCTAGAGCTTGGATGCTAGCCTAGAAACACGAGAGCCTAGCCTAAAAACCCTAGTTGGTAGCGTAAACCCTAGTTTGTATTCTAATCACAATGCAACCCTCTTATGTAGCCTAAGATCTAGCCCTAAATTACAATACATGTAAAGATTAAATCATTTTCACTGTACATATATATTCATGTGCATACATTTGAATCCAAATCACTATACACATATATGCATAGTTTCTCGTCTATATAGCAAGGGTGCATGCAACTAGAAAACTGTTGTTCCTAGCACCAGATACCTAATTTAGAAACATAATGGTTTGAAATTGGTTGTACCATGAAGATTTTTATATGGTGGATATGCACACCTATGGCAACCTTCTCAATGGATGGAAAACCTAATATTATCATAACATTAGTAAAGCTTACTACAACATGTAGTAATACCCCCCTATCCCTTCCAGACAAAATTCAACAACATTTGGGGTATTGGGGTAACAAGTTGGTGTGTTGAGGTGGATATAGCCTCAAAAATACACCTCATAGTAGTCATTTATTGTAATGTCAACTATACATGTGTTTAAGTCAACGTGTCTACATAAAATTAGATCGCTATCGCATAATGATAAATTAAGGAAGTCCTAATTGTAAATGTTAGTGGATGTGATGGTCATCAAATCAAAGGAGACTATATCCATGAGTGAGAATTAATGAGCTAGCTATACATCATGATCAAGGTTTTCCTATTTGTATGGTGACAATTGATTAAGAAATGATTCCATAACTTGGTTATTAATTTGTTGCATGATCTTAAGTGGACAAAATGGTCAAAATAAATACTAGTGACGACATTTCATTATGTAGAGTATGGACATTTTGGATCTTATTATGTAGAGATATTAAAAATCATGTTGGATCTCATTTTAACCTTTTGGCGACAATGGACATTTTCTATTTTTAAGTATTCTTTTCCTAGTACTCAAGTTCCCAATATATATCTTATGTGCCATGAGGTGTGATTTGTCCATCCATTTATTCCGCTTGTTTTTAGATTAATTCTCACACATGATTTTGTCTGAGTTAGCCTATGTTTACAATGTTTTCTAAACATAGATACCATTAAAATCTTTTACACATGGAAAGATAAACCAAGCTGAACTATGATATCCAGCTTCTCTTCTAAGATCTAGGTAAAACCCAAATTTACACAACATCACATCATGATACACACAACATGAGACAACCACATTAGACAACGAGATATATAAATCACATAATTGAAAATCCATGTACATCGAGGCTACAAAACTCATCCAAACATATACAATTTTTGGCGAATAGTTGAACATGGTTCCCAATGTACGTACAATGGCAACTTGTGCCCTACACAAAATGCGACAATTCATGCCATAGATACAAAATACATGGAAACTCATGCCATAGATATAAAGTACATCAAAACTAGTGCACAAAAGTGCCACATCGTGGCTAATGTACATAACACATGGGGTGTCGAGCATTGTGACCACCACCGTCACTCCCAGGCACAGATCCAAAGTTGATCTTCCTGCTCTTTGAGCTATCGGTGCCTCGGGTCTTACTCCGTCTAGGACTAGATCATCTCTCCAGGCTCTGGAACAAATGATATAAGATACCGTCATTTTCAAGCATTTGCAACATTTACCACATTTATGAAACAAATGTAGAATTCGAATCTTAAATAAATCACCTCCGACATGAGTGGGAAATGTTGGGCAGGTGTCCTGGATCTATGGAGCCTCTCAACGATTCCATCCTACAACATTTATAACAATCATTTCATTGAAAAGTCATAATTGCTTAAATTAATTTTTGTTAATGCATCAAAATATTTTCATAAATTAGCTTGACTCTCACTATGAACACCTTCGACGATGGACATGGATGGGCTTCTGGGCTAGCAGGTGGAGCAGATGGCTGGCCAACCAGCTCCGATGCAGTGATGGGGGGGGGGGGGTGTAGATGTAGTGGCAGCCACTACATGCACAACCACTGGAGATACTGATGAGGATATTAGAAGAGTAGATGCCACAATAGTGGCGGGAAGTGGGGATGATATGGTGGGAGAAGACATGGTGGTATGGTGTGGAGGAGGACCATGTGGACAATGAACCCATGCCAGTTGTAGGATAGAGTGTATTGAATGAAAAGGGCTACGGGGGATGTTGAGGGATGGTGCATGGGAGGGAAGTCCTGTATGGAGGGAGGAGGATGGACAAATGGGAGGTTTTGGACGAAGAGGGGAAGGTGGAAGGAAGGCAGGGCGTGGACGAATGGGGGAGGATGGATAGACATGGGGGCATGGATAAATTGGGGAGGATGTATGGACGTGGGGGGGGGTGAGTGGGGGAGGATGGATGGAGGGGGTAGTATGGCCCGACAGGGGGGGTTGGATGGAAGTGAGGGGGTGGACGTAGGGAGGGGTCTAGATGGAAGCGAGGGAGGGGACTCATGGGAGAGGGTTGATACATAGGACTAAAATGCAGAGACGCAGATGCTGGTGGCACCTACATATACATTTGTAATATCACAATTTAGTAAACAAACAATAAATTAAACCATAGTAAGTCGTAACAAATCAAATTAAAATCATGTTTATAACTACACATTGTACCTATGTATATGGTGATGTGCCAATCCCTAGTGGGGCTAGTTGATCACCGTAGTCATGGAACACCTGTGGACAACAAAATGCATGCATGTTATGGACATGTTAAACAAGTCATTATCTAGGAAATCAAGATATTCAAAAACATTGTACGAACTATCAACGTGTATTCCATAAATAGAAATACCTGAGTAATATAAATGACATAAGTAATAACAAAATTGTGTCAGGTACTAAAAATACCTCCGTGTGGGGTGCCGCAATTTCAGTTGCAGCTGCAATTGCTGCATCGAGGTTGGGAGATTTTACGTTCTCCCATCTTGGTGTATCAGCTCTGAATAACTGTACATTGAAATAATAGTTTAAGTCAAACAAAAATACTTTACAAGTTATCAAGTGATGATTGAAAACACATTAAAAAAATTGCTGACCTGATCCATAAAACAGCCCTCGATCGGGCCAAGGCAAGTGTGCCCACAATGGGCACAAAGATGTGGCATTGTCCCCGTCGAATTGGAATGCCCAGCATGGCTACCATCGGTCATGGGTCTATCCTAGCCCTGTCATGAAGGTCCTACACTTGGATCTCTATCGAGGTCACCCGACCTCTCCACTGTAGTCGTTGCTACAAAGGAGGTGTGTCTGAGGAGTCCATGAGCAACATTCCTCATTGCCACCTCGATATGATCAAGCTTGTGGGGAAACTGAGGTGGCTGGAGAGAGGGGTTGGGGTCGCACCTCGGAGTTGGTGGCCCTCTCAGTGGGTTCCTCCTTGCAGTAGGTCAATCTTGGGCAAAGCCATGCCCAACACCCTGGAACTCGGTTATGTCAAAATAGTTGACATGTAAACCGAGGTGAAACTCATCCCACAGTTGGCGAAGGAAGTACTATGGAACCTCCCTATTATTGTAGGGAGGTTTATCGTACACCATGAACCACCTCCGCATCCAATTGTCCCTCCACGGTTGGTAATGACACCAATCCATGCAGACACGTGGCTTTGTAATATTTGGTGGTTGGTCTGTTTTCGGTTCGGTGAACATACTATATAATTGGGCTTTTGTAATGTTCAAATCTTTTAGTGCTTCCTTGGAGATGCCCATGGAGTAGTACTCCCGCATCCTAGCTCTAAATTGAGTCATGTTGGTCAATTGCTGGTGTGCATGGATGAGGGAGTCAATTGAGTTCTCAATTGATGTGGCAATAGACAATTGAGATGGTTCCCCCGAGTTTCTAAGTTTGCGAGTGTGCACTCGCATTTCATTTACATAATGGTTATGGTCATCTTTTTCAAAATTGGGTTGGGGGTTTTGGTTTTGTTCGACATTTGGATTGTGTTCACGGTTTTCTTCGGCATTGGGTCCAAGGTTTGGATTTTCTTATTTTCAACCGGACTCGGGGTTAACATCTTGTTCAGTCATTGTCTTAGTTTACAATCTGCAATAGAAAATTGGTTCATTGTTTTCAAAATTTGGGAATTATTTACAATTAAATAAACAAAAAAAATCAAAAGATTGACACAAATAATGAATAAAATGAAAAAAACGTTATATTTACCTATTAATCAAAGTGTTGATGAGTTTGGGGGTGTTGTTGGGTGGTTTTGGAGTCGATTTGGCCTCCTTTGGTAGTTGAATCGATGCGCACGTGGAGGAGGAAGACGTGCTTGGCCAAATGGAACAATGGAAAATTGTGCTTTTTTTTTTTTTTTTATAACAGAGGCGTGTGCGCGCCACCATTGCGCGCACATGCCAGCCATGAGCACACTTCTCGGTTTTGTACCGAACCTAGCGGCGCGTGCGCTACCTTAGGTGCATATGCGTCATTTTTATTTTCCGCTAGTGCGCCCCCATTGCAACGAAAATGGGGACAATCTTCGTGCGTCCACCCTCAAGCAAGGTTTACCTAATCGTGGACACAAAGGTTCATTGTTCTTATTTTTAAAATTGGAGATAAGATCAATCCAAATAATTATAGGACCATTTAATCGAGTCCTTTTAGCTAAGTTATATGGAATTATTCTAGAAAATAAAATATCAAAATATGGCTAGAAATTCATGCAAAAATAGGTAGAGGTTAGGAAATATTTACGAGCTCTCATTCAACTATGGACCTTTTTTTTCTCCTAATGAGGAGTTTCACAATAAAGAACCATTTTTTTGTGTTTCTTTCTTCACTTTAGAAAAACATTTGACACTATGCCTAGAACCTGCCTTTGGAATATATTATACGAGATAAATTAATTGAGATGTATTCTGATAAGGTTGTATGAGAATGCTATTATAAAGTTTAGGAACTCTAAATGATGGTCAAAATAAATTAATTGTAATATAGGAGTGAAGCAAGGTTTTCCCTTGTTCTCATAGAATGCCATGCTTACACCCACATTAGGTCACAATTTTAAATATTTGCTACAATACTAAACCTTCCTAACCTTTTAACTAATCACATGTATGGTTATCTATGAATTCTTCTATTAAAGGTTCTTAGTAAAAATATAAATAGTTTTCTAAAGAAAACCTTAAGGAAACCATGCAATTGCTTACTATGTTTAAGGTATCATAGATCAAAGTTGATCCCAATAGACATTAATAATTATCATCATCATGTGATTTAAATTTCATATAAAAAACTTTTAAACTTTTACCAAATATTTTAAAATTTTTAACTAACAACCCTCATAGAAATACAAAATATCAAGAAGTTGTATATTATGCATCCTAGAGGGGTCAAAAATGTCAAGAAATTTTATATTATGCATCCCGGGGTCATGATTGGAGATTCATTCGAGTTATAAACTTATATATCAATAAGAAAGGGCCTAACTCTGAGTACACTGAATTATTATTGATTCATGTGATCGGAAGCAACCTTTTCTATGGCAATTGATGCCAAGCTAAATAACATATTTCAGATTTCCCAATAAGAGCTAAAATACAACTATTTTGATAAGGTAATAATTATATTATCATCATTAATGTCCCGCTATTGGAAGGGTAAGTGAAGTAAAAAAGAGTTCGTGCCACGATGTCCAACAAGGCCGACCTGAATTGTAATGAGAATGGAGGGGATACGATGATTACGTGAAAATATGAAAAGTTGCTAGTGACAAAGCCTTCATTGTGAATCCATATTAAAGAATCATTCAATTCTATGATCTTGCTTAACTTTTAAGATACTCTTTGCATTATAAATGTTATGTAAGGAATATTGAAAATAATAGTCTAAATATTTTTAAGTATTTTTATAATAATTTGTTAATGAGATGAAAATATTAACACTTATTATTAATCTGAACATTCATACTATATCAATTATCTACATATTTAACTTTTTTAATATATTATTAAGATTTATATAATAATACACTAATAATTAAACTTTAATATAAAATGTACATATATATTATATATTTTCTATACCATTATCGTTAAAGTGTACATAAATTATCTTTTATACACATATGAATGGATGACCAAACATGGATAAATATATATATATATAAATGAATGGCTAAACATAGATAAACATATATATAAAAAAAAGATATAATGGGAGGGAATTATAATAATGATTTGATAAATAAAAAATAATATATCTTTTGTATATTTTATTATCTAGGAGATATTTGGTTATTAATTAATGTATACATAAATTATCTTTAATACAATCTATCTTCTATACATATATGAATGAATGAATAAACATTATAATAATGTTTTGATAAATAGAAAATCATATATTGATTTTGTAAGGGGTTTTTTTGGTTATTAATTAATTAGAAGAATTTTATTTAATTTTAATAAAATATTATTTAATAATTTTTTATCAAATAAATAATCCATATTTAAATATATTTTTTAAATCCTTGTTTAGTATGCATGAAGAAAAACAAAATGTTTTTATCATCAATAATAAAGGAGTATTTTAATATAACTATAAATTTAATTACAATTAATAATAAAATAAAATTGAAAAATAATAAACTACATTTTTCTTTATATTTTATTTATATTATTTAAACATATTAATAACCAATCATACAAATAATAATAACTATTTTGATATGCTACTATTTTTTTTATATTTTACTTATATTATTTAAACATATTAATAACCAATCATACAAACAATAATAACTATTTTGATATGCTACTATTCTTTTTTTATATTTTACTTATATTATTTAAACATATTAATAACCAATCATACAAACAATAATAAATATTTTGATATGCTACTTTATAATAATCATCACGGTTTGATATGCTACTTTATAATAATGATCACGGTTAGAAAGAGTGGCATTTTATCTTAACCAATCATACAAACAATAATAAATATTTTGATATGCTACTTTATAATAATGATCACGGTTTGATATGCTACTTAATAATAATGATCACGGTTTGATATGCTACTTTATAATAATGATCACGGTTAGAAAGTGTGGCATTTTATCTTAAATTAATTTTTATATTAATAAATTTTAAATTTTGTAATTTTTATATTTAAAAAAAAATTAAAATGTAATCATATATTTTAATATTAATTAAAAATTTGCATTTCTTAAGATTATTGATCTGGTGGCTGAACATTTCTTAGTCACATTTGATAGTTTTCGCTTTTCATTGAAAAACATGGATATAAATGAGTTTATATATTTTTTATTTAATGCTTTCTTTTCCTCCAATAATGTGACAACTTTAAATTAACATAAATTTAAATAATGTTATCGTTATAGCTTTTATTAAGGTTTGGTGGTCAACAGCCTCAAAGATGATGACGTGGTGGGAATCCTCCGTTTCAACATTAAAGTGTAATCATTCCTTTTTTTTGTTTATTTGAATAATCGTTAATGCCTTGCATTTTTAGTGCTCGACTCTGCTTTTTCTTTTGTTCTCCTTCATCTCTATGAGGTATTATGTCTTTCAATCTGTGTGTATTGTAGTTTCACGGTGTAGTTATGAAACCTACGCTCTGAAAGGTCGCAGTGAAGGAAGCCGAAGGTCACGGTGAAGGAAGTTGAAGGCTGCGGTGAAGGAAGCAGAAAGCCCCGGTGAAGGAAGCCAAAGACTACGGTGAAGGAAGGAGAAGGCCGCGGTGATTTAAGCCGAAGGCCGCGTTGAACGAAGCAGAGGGCCACGGTGATGGAAGCCGAGGCCGCGATGAAGGAAGCCGAAGGTCCTGGTGAAGGAAGCCGAAGGCCACGGTGAAGTTGAGCATGGAATACGATCAGGGTTTGACGAGGCGGAAATAAGGGTTTCACCGGGAAAGACATTAGACGGAGTTATGTTTTGGGGTTCAACAAACATGATCATCAACCAATTCTCTTCGAGAAAGGTGAGTCAATTCATGCATTCTCAATATAGCCAAATTTCAGGACATACCAGTGTTCAATTAACTAAAGAGAATATTTATTTTTTTCTTTCTGGAATTTCATTTTGAGAAAAAATGGTTTAGGAGTAAGGATTGTGTGACAGAGAAATGAGGACACAATCGTGCTATGTTGATATTCATTAGTATGTAATTTTACATTGTTTTAGTTTTTAAATAGTTTGTTTTTTTTAATTTACAAATCTTTTTTATGCTAAAACCCTTCATGCAAGAATATTAGTATCTTTTAGGTACATGCATTTCAAAAGATCATTGAGGAATGTACATGTGTATATCTTAAATTATATAAACCAAAACGATTTGCGAAAGAAATAGCTGAACAATACCACTATCAAGTGGTATAGAAACAACTCCCCCTTCATATTTATGTAGATCAAATCTGCATGCGAATCATTCGGAAAAATTATCTTCAACTTTTGATTTGACACCTCCTCCTCTGCTTGATTTGACACCCCTCCTCTTTTTTCCCGAAATCCCATTTACTTCCTACCCTTCTTAAATTGTTTAAGAAGAGTAGAATTGCAACAGAAATCGGATGGTCTTACCTTGCAAAAAATTATGCAGTTATAACTTTCAACAGCATAATTGGTTGTCATAATGTGGAAAAATAATTAAACGTGGCCTAGTAGCCATTTCAAGTAAACTGCATACAAACACATTCGATGGGTGGTGTGGATCCTTCTAGAGGACTTCGTGGTACAAACCAGGTAGGCTGTAAGGTATAGGAACAAAACTATTGTAATATTTCTAAGCTAGATTTTAATATTTATTGTGGGAAGATGTATGCATTGAACTTGTACACTGCTTTACAGTAACATCCACAACCCATTTTACAGATTCTTTTCACTGTTTGTTGTTCATTATTTATTTTATATTTAGGTTTTGGTTCCTATTAAAAGGGAACAATGGTTTGTTTTCATTTATTTATTTTGATGGTTTGTTTTTATTTATTTATTTTATCCTTGGGTTTTGGTTCCTAACCAAAAGAGGAAGGATAGTAATGGTATGATTAAACTTTAAATATAGATATATAAACTTTATAGTTTTACCTAGGATCAAATTCAGTATTGAAAATAATACACTAGATTAGGTAGGGGACCCTCTATATTTTCTTTTTACATAATTACTTGTTTATGTTAAAAAAAATATTTCTGTTATTTGTTGGATTTTTCTCGGAACGAAATATTTGTTTATGTTTTTATTTTGAATATATATTGAGATAAAATGTTTGTTTCCATTGTGTTGTATTTTATTGCTTTATTTATTCTCAATATTTTACAGTTTTTTTATTTAAAATTATAATGCGTTTGTTAATTATATATATATATATATATATATTTTAAAATTTTAAAATCCAAAATCCTTTTATAAAACAATTGATCACACGACCACAGATACCTAATAAATGAATTCCAGAGATCCTTGCTTCTATAATTCAGCAGCCCGAATGAACTTAACTACAACTATTTTAATATGGTAATAACGAAGTGAATGCAAGGCGAAGGTAGAAGGAGCTCGTGTTGATCGGAAAGATAAAACGTAGACGAAATGGAGCGGATCCGGCGATGATTACATGTTACTGTTAAATCCCTTCATCGTTACGAACCCAAATTAAAGGTTTTATTAAATTGCTAATGATATAATGAAATAACCAGCATTTAATAAACAAATTTTTATTTATATATGTAATTAATGGAAGAAAATTATAATACTACGATAAGTCAAATTGTTATAGTTATGATTTGTTTTAAGATGTTAAGTCAAATTGTTTATGATTGGTTTTAAGGTGTTACTTTCATATGGAATATAATTTTTTTTATTAACAAATTTTGTGAAATAAATATTTAATTAGAATATGAGTTAAAGACTATGTTTTTAAAAGTGTTTTAAATTATATTTTAATGTTATTTATGATAAGGGGATTAGAGGTGAAAGAGAGAGGGAGGGGGTGTTATGGTTTAGGGAAAGAGAGGTATAATAATATGGCATAAGTTAAATTTTTATATTGTTATAGTTATGATTGGTTTTAAGGTGTTAATTTGTTATTAGCATTAATAAATTAAAAGAATTTTACTTTTATATTTAATATAATTTTATTTGATTTTTTAATAAAATTCTGATTAGCAAATTTTCTCGAATAAATAAATAATTGATTAAAATATGAGTTTAACTATTTCTCTAAAATCGTTGTAAATTACATTATATGGAGGGAGACAGAGGGACAGGGAGGGGGTTTGGAGGGGTAGGGGAGAGGGAGATAGAGGGATAGGGAGGGGGGTTGGATGGGTAGGGGGAGGGAGGGTGGGGTAGAGGTGTCGGTAGTAGATTTGGAGGAGGAGGAGGAGGAGGATGGGGAGGGTAGGAGAGGGAGAGGGAGTGGGAGGGTAAGTGAGGGAGGGAGAGGGAGAGTGGAGGGAGAGGCAGTGGGGTAGAGGGAGCGGGGGAGGGAGGGGATGGTTGGGGGAAGGGGGAGAGGGAGAGGGAGGAGGGGGGGGAGGGGCGGGGGGGAGGTAGGGAGAGGGGGAGTGGGGAGGGAGCGGTAAGGATGGGAGTGCATGAGAGGGGGACAGAAGGGGAGGGAGGGGGAGGATGGGATGGGAGGACACGATAGGGAAGGGGAGAGGGGAGGGGGAGAGGGAGAGGGATGGCGATGGGTATGGGGATAGGGGGTGGTTGAGGGAGCGAGTGTGAGAGGGAGAGGGAGGGGGATTGGAGGGGGAGGGTAAGAGGGAGAAAGTTGGTGTGGGGGAGGGGAAGGGAGAGGGAGTGGGAGTGGGGGATATGGGGAGGGGGAGTGGGAGGTGTGGGAGGGGGAGTGTGGATGGTAGGGGGAGTGAGAGAGAGGGGAGGGGAGATGTAGGGGAAAGAGGAGTAGTGGGAGAGTGAGGAAGAGAGGGAGGGGGAGGGGGAGAGTGGAAAGGGGAGGGATAGGAAGAGAAGGGGGGGGGGGGATTGAATGGGGGGGAGGGGGAGTGATAGGGGAGGGAGAAGTGCAATAAGGATTTTGAAGGAAGAGGAAAGGGGGAGGGGGGGATAAGGAGGTGAGGAGAAGGGAGTGGGAGAGAGGGTGGCGGAGGGAGGAAAAGAGAGAGGGAGAGGGGTAGAGGGAAGGTACGTGGTTTAGAGAAGGAGTTGGGAGGGAGGGGAAGGGGTAGGAGAAAGGGTAGATGGAGGGGGAGGGAAATAGGGATGAGGAGGAAAGGAGAAAGTGGCAGTGGGAGACAGAGGGGTGGGAAGAAGCGAGGGGGAGAGGGGAACGTAGTGGGAGAGGGAAAGGGGAAGGGGAATGGGGAGGGGTGAGGGCAGAGGGAAAGGGAGAAGGAGGGATGGGGAGGATAGGGGGAGAGGGAGTGGGAGTGGGTGATAGCGAGAGAGGAGGGGATAGGGAGAGTGACGGGGGATTGGTGGGGGAGGGGGAGGGAGAGTGGGGTTGGGTTGGGGGTAGAAAAGGTTGGGAGGGAGGGGGGGAGAGGAAGATGGAGTGGGAGGAAGAGGGATATTGTTGGAGAGGGAGGAGGAGGGGGAGGAGTTATTTGAGGGAGTTGGAGAGAGAGAGGAGGGATACAGGGATGAGGAGAGGGAGGGGTGGGAGAGGGGGAGTGGGAGGGGAAGGAGCCTTTTGCACTTACACTAATTCTATACAATGGAAACTCAAGAAATATTATTAAGTTAAGTTGAAAGGAAAATATTAGTGTTTAATATTGCATATCCTAGAGAGTTCTCAATATTATAACATGTTTAGGATGTTGAATGAGTTTAAAAAAAACCACACACTATATCCCAAGATACTATTGCGGGTATTGGGTTGTTAGACACTCCCCCTCCCCCTACTCCTCCCTTTACCTCTAACCCCCCTCCTCCTTCTCTCTCTCTCCCTCCCCTCTTACCCCTAACCCTTTCTAACCCCCTCCCTCACTCTCTCTCTCCCATACTCCTCCACCTACACCTAAACTTGACCTCTTTGTCTCTCTCTCTCAAACCTCTAACACCCCCCCCTCTCACACACACAATCTTAGTACCAATAGGCCCCCATTCTCTCTCTGTAACTTCCCTTCTACTCTCCTTTACCTGCCCCTATAACCCACCCCTTTCTCTCCCCCCCAACACCCTAACACCCCCTACTCTCTCTCTCACTCTCTCTCTCTCTCTCTCTCTCTCTCTCTTTCCCATACTCCTGTTCTTATAACTACCTCTCTCTCTCTCTCTCTCTTTCCCATACTCCTGTTCTTATAACTACCTCTCTCTCTCTCTCTCTCTAACCATTAATAACTCCCTCTCTCAATCTCTCACCCCCCCTACTCCTCACCCTACCTTTAACTCCCCCTTCTCATATTTGTCTCTCTGCCCCCTCTTCCCCCTAACCCTCTCTAACCCCATCTCTCACTCTTTTTATCCCCCTACTCCTCAACCTACTCCTTACCCCCACTACTCTCTCTCTCCCCCAATCCCCTAACACGACACTCTCTCTCTCATATTTTCACTACCCCTAACCCCTCCATGTATCCATAACCCCCCTCATACTCTCCCTACCCATAACCACCCCATTCACCCATTTCTCTCTCTCATACTCTCCCTCCCACTCCCCCCCCCCTCTCTCTCTCTCTATCTCTCCTATTGCCCCTACCTCTACCCCTCTCTCTCTATGTATTTCTTAATCCCCCTCCCCTTACCATTTACAACACCTCCATATTTCTCTCTAATCACACCCTATACCCACTCTTCCCTCTAACTTCCCTAATCCTCCCTAAACCCATACCCCCCAACCTTGATTTCTATCTCTTTCTCTCCACGAAGGTCTCTCCTCCCCCTTACCCCTAAGGTAAATTTGATGTCTATAACATCACACATGTGTTTTAGCTCTACAAAACAAGTGTTTGTTTTAACTCTATAAAGTGTGAGTAAAACATGCACGCATTTTGTAGAGCTAAAATGTGCACACATTTTTGTTTTCATGGCACCCAAATGGGTGAGAAAGGGAAATTTGAATTTACACAAAATGTGCTCATGTTACTTACCACCTAAATCGAGATTCGTCACAGCTCATGTGCCATCGATATTCTTATCTACCTGCTTCAGAGTTAGCTTTGGATTAACCAAACTTGTGCAATGGAATATGGTAAACCATAGCTAATTAGGAATTTCATCCATTTTCCCAATATGCATGTGTTTTACCACTCGTTGTATCATACATAATCATCTTTTATGAAATTTTAGACCCAAATAGAATTTTTTATGCAAATTCCAAATGTGTGTGTGTGTGTGTGTGTGTGTGTGTGTGTGTGTATGTATTCTTGTGTCATTATTCCCTAACTCCAAAACACATTGTCGGTGTTTCCTCCATAACTTTTTTTTCTCAACCATTTAAAAAAAAATTGTATGTTGCACTACTAGACATCAACCTCTACATGCTATAAAAAAGTTTCATGATCATTTCATTAATACTTTTGAAAGATGCACCAACTCTTGGCGCACTATTTTTGAGGTTTAATCACTTATATAATTAAAAATTATTAAATTTATTTTGGAAAAATAGTGATGCACTATTACTATTTGTTCTCTACATGTCTACCAATTTTTCTAGGTCGATTCCATCATTTATGCACTCAAAGGACACATCGACAAAGACATATACCTTATCATCCCCCCCAAAAAAAGTACCTGTAAGAAAAGATCAAATTTGAGATAGTTGTTAACATTATCAATAGATAAAATTTATATATTCAGAAATGGGATTCAATTTCCTACATTTCATAGTTTTTACTCAAACCAAGATTCATTGTCTAAATATCTCAAAATATCCATGTAAGTTGAGGGATGCATATTTTTTCAATTTTCTATTGCATCTAATGCATCAAAAGAGACCCTCATTAGCTTGCACCATCCCTTTAACAAAAAGATAAAAAAGTAGAGACAAGGAACGACATGTAATTTCATAGTAAGAATTTTAAAAATAGTACACCTATCAAAAATTAAGGTTATGACATTATACTTAATTTTTTTGAAAAAATATTGGTTCTATTTGACGGTACATAGAAACAATATAGACTATATTTGATGGGAAAAATGCTCCATGATTGGGCATTTCTCCGATTGAAAATCTAACATTGGTTGTTATGATTTTGGGAATGGATATTCATTCAATTCCTCTATTTACCCATTCAAAACACTTTTATCATTTGTTCATTCCCATGATTAAAGGAAACAAATCTTGTATTTCAAATTCTTTGTAAATTGAGAATGAGTGCATTCTTTTTGTTTATTTCAAGACCAAGTTAAAGTAATGATTTATATCTTAGTTCCTTAAAATTTTCTCATGTAGGAGTATAGTTCAAGTCATTTAAACAAGGATAAAATGAGCCACATTGTAGTCCCATTGAAGTAGAATGAATTCAAGAACAATTGAAGTATTACAAACTTTATAACCTCAATAGTATCCCGACATGTATAATAAA
The DNA here is from genome assembly GCA_027924585.1 of Larix kaempferi. Lineage (NCBI taxonomy): Eukaryota > Viridiplantae > Streptophyta > Pinopsida > Pinales > Pinaceae > Larix > Larix kaempferi. The sequence continues at coordinate 117,516 of BSBM01002315.1, forward strand.
TAAAAGATCCATCTTAAATATGGATCTATCAAGCAAAGAGAGGGATCAAACTTCTTGAGGTGTAAATACTTTTAACATAAACTTTTTACACATTAAGAAAAAACACACCATAGGAAATTTGATCCCTCCTAGTGCTTGATAGACGCATGTTTAATATGGATAGATATGTTGATTTACATTTTGTGCAAAATTTAAAATTGAGTTGACATATGTTACCAAATAGTTTTTTTCCCTCATACATTACATATGTGACAACATCTCCCCCTCATTGCGTTGTAAAACACGTTGCTACTCTTGGTGCAATAAACTCCATTGGCATCCCTAAATAAAGTAATTATAAAACTAAAATAAGTTACAAAGTTACAAGCCTTATCAGCCTTATAAGTAATGAAAAATGACATTAACTATTCCTACAAACAACCATGATTTCACAATAATGGTAGAGATTGATGAAAGATGCCCATGATATCAATAGATTATTGCATGGTGTCATCCTTTAAAGGGAGAAGGGTACAATGTCAATTAGTAGAAATGACTCATGATTACATAAGAATTTTATGTCATAAAAATGTTCATTGGTTCAAGAGGCACATACAAGATTAATCTCAACAATTTGATGATGAGATTAAGACTACAACTAAAAAATCTCATCGCAATGTTAGAAGGTAGCCTTCTCAAAAGAAAATTTGATTAACATGGTGAAACATCAATTGAGTGTGTTGTGAGCCTTTCACAAATGTTAATATCAACTTGAAAAAATGAAGAGTCGTGCAAAATTAAACGATCTTATACATCACTACAGATTGAAGGATGTCTCAAAAATGAGAATGGAAAAAATTTAACGGCATTGCCACACTAATTATGTAGAAGTTTGATTTAACTTGTCCAAACACTTGTATAATATTCGATTAATTGATAATAAGGATTAGCTCTAGTTGTGACTTGACATTGATATTCCGTCATCCCCAAATGACAAAGACACATTTGATAGCATAAATTGGTGGAGAACTTATCATGCTCACTAATAAATGCTTATGCTGACTTCGACGACACAAATAAATGCACAAGATATAGACTTATTTGCTTCACTCTTGGTGCAAAAGATGCAACATGAAACTTATATTGTAAACATCAATAATCACCAACTTGAAACGTCTACGGAGTGAATAATTATTTCTCAAGATTTGTTTACACTAGGCTCCTACATGGGAATCTAAATAATTTGTTAGGACATGTCTAGAGGATAAACAACTAAGAAGGAAAGGGAGGGAATTGCTTTTAACATGGGACTATTGAGGGCTCATTAGGTGGCTATGTCTGGTAGGTCACTCTTGTTAACTAGTTGACATTAGTCATCTTATTTTGATATGGATTAGGGGGTTATGTGTTAGTATTTTACTAGAAATACCATTTTTCAGGATTGTCAACAATGATCATTTATGGTTCTCCATGGTTAATAATGCTAATTGTGGTCAAGAATGGTCGATATGTTAAATCCTGATAGAGATTTGATGTCTTAATGGGGTTATTAGGTCACACAGAATGTGGATGGTGTGATTTCGAAACTACATTGATAATGGGTTAGTGGATTATAAGTGAACACTTTGTTAATGGGTGATCATGCTAGGGTTCGATGGGTAAGATAGAGAATGATGGTGAATCTGTTCTATCTAGTCAATATCGTTAACATAGTTCCACCGTGGTCAATATGCATCCTTGTATGGTCATTAGGGATCAAGGGTTAGTGAGTTACTAGAATTAGTGGGCTAGTGTGTTATAGTGGATCTGGTGGTTACTAGCTATTTTGTGGGTTAGTTGTAGGTGTCCAGTTGTGTCAAGGGATCAATGTTGATCGGGGATGATGGTATGGGGTCATAAGGTATGCCAATGATTACATGATGGGCCATAGGGGTTATGGGTAAAACGTGTATGAGGGGGTTAGCATGTTTGAGGCCATAGTGTATTAGGGCCTACAGATAGTTGATGATGCAAACATGATTCTGAAAAGAAGCAATAAATGATGCCAAAATATTTCAAAAAGGACACTACAAGTTTTCTAAAAGGATGTCAATGGTATGTTGCAAGGGCACTATAAGGTAACATTGAGACATGAGTATGACCCTAATGAGACATAACAAAAACTTTAAATTAAATACAATGAAGTTGAAAGACAACAAAAGCACAATCAATAAAGACATCAAAAATACCATTGTGCATCCCTTTTCCAATTTGTATTAAATACTTCACCCAATTAGAGTCCTCAACCCTATTTTTTCAAAGTATCCATGCACATCCCCAATCAAATCCATCAACTCAACTAGATTTGAAATCCCAAAATAAATATGGGTATTAGACTATTGTATTCCCTTCAATCTCATCATGTCTTTTTCAACCACCTAACTTCTATTTTCTTTTCATTTTTCTATTGGAACTTTCACTTTCCTTTTCTTCATTACCCTTAGCATCAAAAAATTTCAAATTTCCTTCTTTTTGGACTAAATCTATATTATGAACCTAAGAGGGATATGTATGGGGTCAAATGTATATATGTGATCGGTTGCATGCATAGTCATAACAACACTTTAAGGATTCCAATTGCATCCACATATTTCTAATCTTTACTACAATGTCAGCATCACTCCTTTCACATCAAACTATACCTCTTCTTATAGACACACTTCTCATCCATGAGATATTTTCTCCTTTCCCTATGATTTACTTAGCATATTTCTCAACAAATAACTATAATTTCAACAACGTCCACTTAGGACACATGTTAGAGTTGTCGCTTTCCCTAGAAAACTCTACCTAATCTCATTTCTGGATTTTTCATCATCATAGGTTCTTCTTTATCTATAATGATTTGGTACAACTACATACTATGTCTCATATTGAAAACCTAAATAAATGGAAAAAAAAACAAACAAAATTAATATCCTTATTATACAATCAATATTTACAATTCTTTAATAAATTTCCAAAAATATCACAAAATGATATTATTTCACTAGCATAAATCATAATCTCCATACATTGGAAAACAAAGCCATCGACAACAAGACATTCTTTTGGGCAATCTACATGATCAATCAAAATCAACGAATTATGTTAAGCATTTATTTCCAAGTACAATTTCTTACAACAAACCTTCCCTAGTTACAAGTAACCCTGAATACATCACAAACTAGGGGCATGATTCTATTCATAAAACTTGATCATCATAGTTGTTTATATCAACATGGTTGACTTCGTTTCTAATTGCCAACGACTACATCTGATCAAACTAACAAACTCAATGTATTTTGTGTATTGTCGTCATGTCCTAGCGAATAATTTTGAGAAAAAAAACATGTTGAAATCAAATAGTTTTGGATGATGTGGGATTGCCAACCACAAAGATACCTTGCATCATATACACAACCAAATAGTTTTGCATGATGTCGGATTGCCCATCCACCAAAGATACCTTGCATCATATACATACGGTAGAAGGGCATGCAAAATAAAGTGTAATGCTTTAGAAGTGCATATCATATGAATTAAATGCTTTAAAATGATCCAAAATATTTTGTAGTCGACATTAATCATTGCATCATTGCAAGATATTGGAAGTTGTCATCATCTTAAATATAATAAGAAAATAAACAACTTTTTTCATAAATGAAATGATATATGAAAGAAGCACGTTGATAGGAAAAACCTTACAAACCTATGAAAAGTGACAAATCTTATAAGCTTATTGTTTTGTGCATTGAAATGATAAGTATGCATTCTTCTTAGTTTTAAATGTCTTTTCAAGGAGAAGATTGGATTATTTTGATTCATTAATTAATTGATTGGATTTTTATATTTATTAATTTTAAAGTTTTGAATGTCAATCATTTTGTGTTAGGGATTGAAATTTATGTATAATCAAACACCTTTCATATCCCATTTTGAGAAGAAGAGATTTGTTTCTTCTTCCCCTTTTCACCATTAAAATTTGTATATTTATTTACTTAATTTAATATTATATTAAATCAATTTAATTTATCAATTGATTGGATTCTTATGTTCATTTTTTTTTGTTTATTTAGTATGTCATATATATATATATGAAAACATTTCCTTTTGAATTGTCTTAGCTACACTTAGAGCTACAACTACAGCTACATAAGTTTATAGTTTCAAAATGTTTTGCTATAAATTTTTAGGTTTTGAATCTTAATAGTTTTGTTAGTGCTTGAAATTTATGTATAATCAAAGCACATCCCACATCCTATTTTGAGGATAGGAGATTTGTTTCTTCTTCCCCATTTCACCACTAGAATTGGTTTATTTATTTACTTGGTTTAGCTTTATACCAAAATGGATTTGATTCATTAATCGATTGTATTTTTATGTTCAACTTTTTTTTATTTAGTATGTCATATATATATATATGAAAAAAATTTCTTCCTATTCAAGTCTTTTTAATATAGAAATCAAATTTCTTCTTCTTTTTTTTTCTTTTTTTTCTTTTTTTTGTAACTAGGGGAATTGACAACTGGAAAGGGGCTCGCACTCGCGTGACACGGGGTCCAGGGATCCAATCCCGCCTGCTACCACTATACCCCTAGGTGCATCCACACATCCCGCAAGCATGGGGAATGGGTAAGTCAGGGTGATTTGAACTCGTGACCTCCATTTAGAACATTTCCTTCATATCAAGCAAATGGTCGGTTGATCTACACCCGTGCGAGCTATATAGAAATCAAACTTTAAAGTAAACAAAGTAGTTTTTTTCTTTTTCCTCTTAAGATACAATAGCCCCAAATTAATCTAAGCACATGTTAACAATCATCATCATCAAATTAAAATAATAATTATATTTAAGTTATATAATTCTTATAAAAAATACAGTTTTTTATTAATAAATTTGTTATTTTAAATATTAATATAAATGATTTTTATCATATTTCACTCACAAATGGATAAAATAATCCATTGTTTACATGCATTATTTAAAATGTAATTAGAAAAAAATATTAAATAAGTAAAATACAAAAACTTTATTATTTAAAAAACATATTAAGTAAATAAAGAATAAACACTTTAGGATAGTGCCGATGGAGAGGGATCTCAATAGGGTTTTCACAGTATCGAGGAGCTGCTCCTGCAGCCCCTAAAACCCTTCTGTTCACTTTATCCCCTTGTCACCTTTTTTCTCTTCTTTCATCTTCAACAGATCTCGGCTACGGTGGCCAGACACGTAGGCTCTGTAACTTCGCGGGGATAGATGGCTTTTGACTACGAGGAAGAGGTTTATTACACGGAAGACCTGTGGCAAGGTCAAGAAGTATTTGTTACTTCGGATGCTCAGAACACTTCTTTTTCTGACTATCTCTCTTCGATTTCCACTCCCTTTCATCGTCTAGTCTCGACAGTTGGGTCTCCTTTCCTCACCACCGGTCGTATGGCTTCTCCTGTCAGCATGCCACTGCCGGACTAACCGCCTGAGTCGACCGCAACTGTTTCATTTTTCCCGCTGTCAGTTAAACCCCCACTCCCGACGTTCGGGGGAATCCATATTCCCTGTTTACTCCGCAGCTTCCATGTGATCTAGGTTTGGTTTTCAAACCGACTCCTCCATTATACATACCGGACCCTCTGTGGAACCATATCTTCAATCAACTTTCCCGTCGAAACCAATTCCACTTAATGATTTTGAACTCTTTGAAGCGGGATGGCCTATCTCTCTCGTTGAGTCCTTAGATATGCAAACTTCCCCCCAAACCGAAGAAGTTCCACATCAAAGCCATGCTGGTTTCATAGCCTCCTTCCTCCAGCCTGTTGATCTGCAAGGGAATCCTATTGCGTCTAATTCCAAAAAGAGTAGAAGTGAGGAAAAAGAGGGCTCAAAGAGCAGCAACATTGTGTCAAAAGTCTCAGCGAGAAAAATATGAAGGAAAAAATGTATCAGCATTACAAAAACTCCACTCAACCTGATCTGTGGGGTTAATGTATCGATAGGCCCAGTGGCGGAGATGGAGGAAGCGACAATTGTGAGAAAAATTATGGGGAGATATCCTAGCCTTGAGGGTTTGGAGGATTGGGTCAGAAAAAATTGGACGAATTTGCTACAATATGCTCCAGAAACCAGTGCTCTAGAAAAAGGATGGTCTGTCTTCAAACTCAATAATGCAGAAGATGTCAACAAGGTCTTGCCAAAACATTAGAGCTTTGGTTCCATTCCCATCCTCTTCAAAAAATGGATGCCCTTGTTTGATGCAGACTATGGAAGAATGGATATGCAACCAGTTTGGGTCCATTTACCTGGACTTCTGTAGCTCGCATCCTTGTTTCCTTAAACATCAAGACTGGCTTGCGAGAAGACCTAAACCTAATTTGCGGAAATGAAATCCGAAAACAGACTTTCGATTATGAATTTATCCCTTTTTGTTAGCAAAGATGCCATGCGACTGGACATATAGCAAAAAATTGCAATTTTCTTTTCTCAAAGAATCCCGCAAGGAAAAGATGGTGTTTAAGAGATAGGATGGATCAAGAGGAAGATAGAACAAAATGATGGCGCAAGGAGACTGGCCTTGCAAGCCTCAAGATGGACCTCCTTCGGTTCCTGAATCAGATAAACATCTGTCAGAAGAACCTCCTATGGATATGGAAAAGGAAGAATCCCTTCTTGCCCAACAAGTTTCAGAACCCTCTCCGGGTAGGACGGTTTTCCATCCTACTAGTATTTTTTCATTAGAAACTTCTTTGAATGCTTTACACTTTCATAATGAGGACACAGACTTACAATCACTTTCCACTTACACTTAATCTATCCCTTCTCTCACAACCTCCTCGCTCCCTCCTCAACCCGTGAACTTTGCTCCACCACTCTCTCTACGCAATCCTTCCAGTTCCCGTGCTCCCTCATACTTGGACTCCTCCATACTTTCCACATCCTCCATCATCCTATTTCACCTTAGATCCATAGATATTCCAGAGACGACTGAATACCCCAAGCATCAAAATGGTTTAGGACATGATCCCAAAATCCCTTCAAAGGGAAAAGGAAGGGGTAGACCCACACTCCTCTCATCAGCTCAGACAAAGGCTCTAAAAGATCAAGCTAATGGAAATAAAAAAACAATCATTATGGCAATTAGAGGAGTAGCAAGCCCTTGAGGTGGTTACCCATTGAAGATTCTGTCCTTAAATTGCAGGGGTCTGGAAAGTACTCGGAAAAAGTTTCCATCAAAAGATTGATTTCTGTACATCAGCTAGACGTTGCCCTTTTTCAAGAAACTATGGGATTAGAATCAACAGTCACCAATCTATTAAAAAAAACATAAAAAAACTTTGAGTTTATTATTCAAGATGCTAGGGGCCACTCTAGAGGTCTGGATATTGGTTGGAATCCAAAACTTATAGACTGTATCTCCTCATGGGGTTCGTATTTAGGCCTTGGTCTACAGTTTCATTGGGAAGAAGCAAATCAATTCTTCACCTTGATAAATATCTATGGGACTTATGAAGACAGGGTTTCCTTTTGGGATATGTTCCCAAACTCTTCTCTCCTCAAAGAGAACAATCTAATCATTGGTGGGGACTTAAACTTTTCTTTGGGACCACATGAATTTTGGGGTCCCTTTGCTAGGGTGGATCCTTTGGCGAGCTAATTTGGTCATCTCCTTCACGAAACTCAACTGCTGGATCTGGACCCTATCAAGCTGAAACCCACTTGGACCAACAAAAGAGTGGGAGAAAACATAATTGCAAAAAGACTAGACCGCTTCTTAGTAGTTGAAGGACTCCTAAACAAAAATCTGATGCTCAGGCAATGGGTAGAATCAAGAGGGGATTGTGACCATCACCCAATTTGGTTGGAAATTCAAAACACTCCAAAAAATCCTGCCAGCCCCTTCAAATTGTATGCAACATGGTTAAAAAATGAGGAAGTTCTGCATCTCATACAATCAAATTGGATTCCTTACTCTTAGGAGGATGGGAATCATGTACCTTCACATTTTGCTCAAAATCTCTCCCTAATAAAGTCTCTTATTAAGGTTTGAGCTAAAAATAACAAGGAAAAATAGAATCAGGTTTTTAAAATAGGTAGAACTTGAAATTGGAGAGATTCAGAATTCTAAAGGTGGTGGATATATCAATCAAGAAACAAAAGATCATTTGAGCTCACTGGAATCGAGACAGAGGAAAATCCTGAAAGAATAAGAGGAATTATGGAGGCTCAAAAGTGGAGCAATTTGGATTGAATGTGGAGATGAAAATACAAAATTCTTCCAGTATTATGCGAACGGAAGGAAGATGCATAACACCATTTGGAAATTAAGAAATAACAACAATGATGTGGTTTCCTCTTTCGAAGATCTCTTAATTATGAGAAAATCTCATTTTTAATCCCTCATCAAGGCAGAGAATAGGGAAACCATTACTGAGGTCATTTAGTTATCCCAACTCTTCCCTCGTCTAATTATAGAAGAAGACAATATTGAGCTAATGGAAGAAATTTCAAAAGATGAATTAAAGGATACGTTGCACAACTTTCAAAAAGATAAAATTCCACGACTAGATGGTTGGACAATTGAATTTTTCCTTTCCCTCTATGAGACTGTTGGATTGGATCTCTTACATCTAGTTGAAGAATCTTGTCTCAAGGTACACGTACATCCCTCACTTAACTCCACTTTCATAGCTCATATTCAAAAATAGGATCATCTGGACACCCTTGAATATTACGGACCAACTTCTCTATGTAATATCGCCTACAAAGTGGTTGCCAAAGTCATTGCTAGAATATTAAAGAAGTTTCTTTAAAAGATCATCTCCCATGAATAGTTTGGCTTCCTGGAAAACCGACATATTCATGAAGCTATTGGGGTCACTCAAGAGGGTTTGCACAGCATAAAGACCAGAAAGCTAAAGGGAGAAATGATAAAAATTGATATCTCAAAATATTTTGACAGAGTAAACTGGTTGTACATAAGGCTTCTCATGACCCATCTTGGTTTCACTTATCCTTTCATAAAATGGATTTTCAGTTGTATCTCTTTGGAATCTTTTGCAATCTTGATAAATGGCTTCACTTCCCCTTTCTTCACTTCCAAAAGAGGCCTTCGTCAAGGATGCCTCCTCTCCCCATTACTGTTTCTTCTAGTGGCACAAGGTATCAGTAGAGCAATTTTAGACGCAAAAAGGAGGTGTTCTTTTTCAGGGATCAGGATTGCAAATAACCTCAGCATCACCCATCTTCTTTTTGTGGATGACATTCTCATTTTTTGTGATGGGTCAATCAAAGATGCTAAAAAACTCTGAGACATTCTGAATCCTTTTCACCGAGCCATATGTATGATTCTAAATGAGCAAAAGTCCACCTTTAATCCTATCAATCTGGAGGTCGAGGAATTAAAAATATACTCTACATTGTTCCCTTTCAACATAATATCACTTGATGATGGATTAAAGTATCTGGGTTTCAGACTAAAACCAAATAATTATGGAAAGGAAGATTGGAACTGGCTTCTGGAAAAACTAGAAAAATAATAAATATATGGATTCACTGATGGCTTTCCTAAGCTGGTAGATTGGTTTTGGTCAAATATGTTTTGGAATCCGTTCCAGTTTACTGGATGTCTTTGGCTTGGATACTGAAATACACTCTAGAAAAATCCCGCAAGATCTACTTTCGGTTTCTCTAGTGAGGAAAGAGTGAATTTTTTGTTCTTCCTTGGGTCAAATGGGAACAAATTGCTCAAGCAAAACTGCTAGGAGGTTGGGGCATTAAAATCATTCACATTTTTTCCAAATCTTTTGCCGCAAAATCTGTTTGGAGACTCATCACTACCCAAATCCTCTGGAGTGATGTGATTTGCAAAAAATATATTGCTCCAAACTCTATTATTGATTGGATCAAAAACCCAACTAAAAGTCCACTTCACGGTTCTATCATCTGGAAATCGATCCTAAATGCTCTGCCAGTCATTAGAGAAGGATTAGCTTGGAAAATCGGTAATGGTTTATAGATGCGGATTGGCTCTGACCCCTAGCCTGGTTGTCAGAATAATCACATCCTTCTCCCGTTGATCATTAATCATCTATAGTAGTAGGGGATATTTCACCTAAATTAGATTGCAAGCCCGCAGGCATCTAACTTATGGCATCAAGGGTGGAGAGATGCAGAAAGTATGGATGTTCCATAAAATCTAGTGGAAACCTAGAATGTCGTCCTAAACAGCCTCAAAACATCCCACATCTCCTTAACCGATGCTCTGGATGAACTCATCTGGGCAGTGGAAACACATGGTCAATACACTCCTAAGCTTGGTTACCAAAATATCAGCTCTGTCGCTCAACAAGGTGAGCTTAATTGGTGGTGGACAATTATTTGGAAGACAAAATTTCCTCAAAAAAGAAAAGATATTTATGTGGTGCACTCTGGAAAAAATGGTTCCGACCTGGGACAAATGAAAAATAGATCCATCGAGTGTCGAGGATGGTGTATCCTTTGTAAAAATGTTGATCAAAGTATCAATCATCTTTTCCTCCAATGTCCTTTCTCTTCCCACACCTGGAAAGCCTCCAATATTCTGATTAAGACCAACTTCGATTGGAAAGGACTTAATATTGAGGACACTTGGAGGATCTGGTCAAACTCAAACAATACTGCAACCATAAGGGCCCTTCCTCTTATTCACATTCTGGGTATTTGGATTGCAAGAAATCTTGCGAGCTTCCAAGACAAGCCTTCCATTCCCGAAGTCATTGCAAAACAAGGTCTGGACATTCCTTCTTTTTTCCCTCAAATTAAACATTCACCATCACTTAGCATAATGACTGAGGAACACATCAACTATTCCTTTCCCTGGGCATTTTTTGACGGGGCCTCTCAAGATCATGTTTGTGGCGGTGGAGAAATTCTTTATCTTACAAACCAACATTTCTTTCAAATGCAACTGGGTCTTGGAAGGGGTACAAACAATTCTGCGGAACTTCTCACTTTATCAATATTTTCCAGAAATACAAAATTGCAGAAATATCAATATTTTCCCTTTATATGATGAGGTATGCATAATTATGGAAAATTTTGACTCCATAATCTGTCGTCATGTCTATCGGAAATGAAATACAGAGGGAGATAGACTCTCAAAGGAAGGATTGACATTGCCTTTGCGTTCATGGAAATTTTTTGAAACAAATCAAGAATTACACTATGAATTGTTGGGATTTTCCTATACTCCATCCTAGTCCTACCAACATTATCCATTTTTTCATTTTCTATCAAACATGCATTTTGCATGCAGTCATGATTTTGCATGCATCTCAGTCATCCATCCCAACACCTAGCCCTCAGTTAGCTAGCCCCCGGAGCTTCTCACTAATCAGTTTTAGCCCTCCTAGTGCTTAGTGCGTCCTGCATGCATCCTAGGTGCCCTCTCTCACCTACCATTCAGTTGTACTTAAATTAGTTAAGTTATCTTTAGTTCTTTCCTTGATTTAAGTCTAGACTGACTCTCAACTGACTGTATCACTCCGATGGTAATCCAGTGAGAGTAGACTGCCAATTTTGACTCCAGTTAGCTCCTCATGCGCCCTCCACTAAGCCTCCTTCATTCAGTTAGTGCCTCCATGTGCTAGTTACACCCAGTTACACCTACCACACTCAGTTAGACTCAGTTTGACCGATGGTTGACAGTCCCTTATGCATTGATGATTCCACTTATGATGATGAAGACTTATAGTTGTGCTTTGATGACACTCCAGTGATATTTTGATCTCTCCATGTAGGCTAATTCGAATTACACTCATGGTATTCGAATCCTGTGCATTGTATCATTATTGTTTTACTATTTTGATTAATGAAACATGTGTGAATATTCTGCTCATATCTTATTTCCATTGGATCTATGTTCTACTACTCTATTCTCTTCTATTTTCCTAAATTATTTGATTGTGAGGTTTACATCATCTCTTTGGATCCACTATGAGGATTTTCACATGGTATTAGATCCATTTAAGAGTATATTCTACCTCCATTATTGAGACTTTTTTGTAGGTAATTCAAAGTTCCAGCACTTGCAGCAGCAGTAACAGCTGTTTCACCCTTGCATTCATTCCATCATATAAGATGAGCAATTCAGATGCTCCTCTCTCTCCTGGAATCCTCACCCCATTCAATTATTTTGATTGGAAGGATGACATGGAAGTGTTGTTGAGATCAAAATGTCTACACAGGGTAACAATGGGGAGAGAAGCTGAACCACATGCATTCATGGAGAAAGCCAAGTATCTAAGTCAATTAGATGCATATTTTGGTTACATGTGCCTTCATATTTCTAGAGATCTACTGTTTTATCTCGAAGGGTTGAAGACTCCAAGAGATGTATGGCGGAAATTAGAGGGCCTCTTTGGAAAACAAGATGAGCTAAGAGGCCATGCTTTGGAAAACGAATTGATTTCCCTACAACCAAGTGATTTTGATAGCATTCAACAATTCTTCTCGAAATTTAAAAACTTGGTTATGCAATGCAAGCAGTGTGGCATTGAGAAAAAGGATTAGCAATTAGTGCTCTCCATTCTGAGCAAGCTAGGATCTCAATTTTCTGTCTTTGTATCTACCTTCCACTCTGGATGAATGTCAATCCCTGGATGGAAGATGCCAACCTTAGAATTTTTTACTACAACTCTCATTCAAGAAGAAGACAAATTGATTCAAATGGGCACCATCAAGGCCTCCAAAGATCTAGCTCTTCTAGTTGGAGAAGCAAATGGTACGAATGAGAAAAGGAGGCAAAAAGGAAAGGACAAGAAGCCATCTAAATCCAAGTTGAATTACAATTCAAGTCCATCAAAAGGAGCCTCCAGCTCCAAGAAGGACAAAAATAAAAGATTTGAGTGTCCCTACTACGAGAGAGGATACCACCCAGAGAGATCTTGCATGCACAAGAAAATAGATAAACTAACCAAGCTTCTTGAACATAACAAAAATGCTATTCCAAAATGTGAAAGAATGTATGATTCTAGAAGTGCATCTAATGGTCATGAGGATTGCCATGCATTGATGGCTGGTTTTTCAAAATCGAAGGCCCTCCTCATAGATTCTGGATCCCCCAACCACATGGTGGCCTTTGAATAATCATTTTCTTCTTTAGATCTCAAAGATTGGCCTACTATTCACATGGGAGACAACTCTTAGATCTCTACCAAAGGGTTGGGTACAGTACATATGGAGCATGGCAAGTTCAAGAATGTTCTATTCGTTCCCTCCTTGACAGCAAATTTGTTGTCTATATATCAGATGACTCACACCGAGCCACCAAAGAAGGTGACTTTTGGTCCCGACACATTTGAGATTATAGATATCTCTACTGGGAAGACTATAGAGAAAGGGTTTACAAAACATGCATCCAGGGCATATGAGTTCTCACATTTTTTTCCCTTCTCTCTTCCTACTCCTTCAGAATCTGATGAAGATCTGAATGACTCTTCTTCTAATGAAGACGAAGATGAAGATCTTGATGTTGAGATCAAAGTTTAAGAACATTCAGATTCAGATCCAGAACCAACACATGTTCTCAATCTAGAGCCAAGGCCAACATGGGCTCACACAATCCTTGAAGCTACTCAGAACATTGTTGAGGATTCATCTGCTCACAAAATTACCAGATTTCAGCATCATGCCAACCTTGCATTATGCCATCTACCCTTCCATGAGAGATGCAACATGATGGTGGGGTTCACTCTTTCATCCCTTGGGAAGACTCATCATGATCCATTCGTTCCAGTGGCAGAAAGGTTTCCTAAAAGACTTGCTTCGTCCAATACATTCTCTAAATAGTGGGAGGCACATCAGAAGACCAGATCAAGATCTAGCACCTTCATTGGAATCCTACAAAGGATAAGCTTGCCAAGTTTTTTGCGAAAGCTTTCACTGAGGAAAGCTTCTTCCTTTTCTTCTTAGTATGATGGTTCTTTGAGTTATTTTACTGTTCTTTTGAGGTGGGGTAATTTTCCCATGAGGTTTTCCCCATTTCCTCGGTTTATGGACAGTTCTTATTTTTTATCATTTATTTGAATTGTATGGGTGACCTTTGGTCCTAGTTACTAGGGCCCAGGATGGATTAAGGGGGGGTGTTGGGATTTTCCTATACTCCATCCTAGTCCTACCAGCATTATCCGTTTTTGCATTTTCAGTCATGCATGCAGTCATGATTTTGCATGCATGCATCCTAGTCATCAGTCCCAGCACCTAGCCATCAGTTAGCTAGCCCCGAGAGCTTCTCACTGATTAGTTTTAGCCCTCATAGTGCTTAGTGCACCCTGCATGTAATTGCATGCATCCTAGGCGCCCTCTCTCACCTACAATTCAATTGTACTTCAGTTAGTTGAGTTATCTTTAGTTCTTTCCTTGATTTAAGGCTAGACTGACTCTCAATTGACTGTATCACTCTGATGGACCTCCAGTGAGACTAGACTGCCCATTCTGACTCCAATTAGCTCCTTATACGACCTCCACTTAGCCTCCTTCATTCAGTTAGTGCCTCCATATGCTAGTTACACCTAGTTACACCTACCACAATCAGTTAGACTCAGTTTAACCGATGGTTGACAGTTACTTGTGCATTGATGAATCCACTTTTGATGATGAAGACTTCTAGTTGTGCTTTGATGACACTCCAGTGATATTTTGATCTCTCCATGTAGGATAATTTGAATTACACTCATGGTATTCGAATCCTGTGCATTGTATCATTATTGTTTTACTATTCTGATTAATGAAACATGTGTGAATATTCTGCTCCTATCTGATTTCCATTGGATCTATGTTGTGCTGCCATATTCTCTTCTATTTTCCTAAATTATTTCATTGTGAGGTTTGCATCATCTCTTTGGATCCAGTGTGAGGATTTTCACATGAATACTATCATAGACCTTTCACTGAAAATCTACATTTATAGTTGTTTTTATAATCTTTTTGGTGAGACATTTTTTGGCATATGAACTAGCTATTCATCAATGAATGTGGAACTCTATTCCATCGACATTATTTACTTAGTGATATACACAACATAAGTGGGAGACATGTTAAATTGTTTGATTTGTAAAATAGTATGGCACTATTATGAAAAGCACAGACTTGATTTTTTTTTTATACTTTGAAGTTGAAAATCTCTTTTTTGAAAATCTATGGAAACATACTTTCTATGGATGTAATTTATTTAATTTTAACCAAATTACTATTTTTTCCTCTAAAAAAAATAAAGAATAAACACTTAAATACAAATTTTAATTATTTGAAGAATTTTACATATAATTTTTAAATAATTGCAATTGATAAAATCAATGGATCATTGTTTATATGTGTTTGTGTTGTTTAAATTTTAACTAGACAAAATATATTAAATAAATAAAGAATATACACCTTTATTTAGTACAGTCGAAGCAGAGTATGTCACAGCTTGCTTGGCTAGTTGTGAGTCAGTATTGCTGAGGAAGCTAGTGTCTGATTTATTTGATCTACATTTGGATGCTACTTGTATATATTACGACAACTAGAGTTGTGTGAAGTTGTCTGAGAGCCCTTTGTTCCATGACAAGTCGAATCACATCGAGATCAAGTATCACTATATCAGGGATATGGTGTAGAGAGGAGTAGTGAAGCTACAGTATGTTGTGACAGACGAGCAGATAACCGATGTGTTGACCAAGCTGCTGGCCAGAGTGAAGTTTGAGTACTTCAGAGAGAAGCTTGGTGTATTCCAGATCGAGGATCCTTCTAGCGGGGGATGATGAGTGCGGAAGATGCAAATGCACAAGATCCATTCTCACATGGTGGTAGGTGTGTCCTCCCATGGTGTAGATATAAGGTTTGGAGACTTTTCCGAATGGTGGTAGATTTGTTCTCCCATGTCAGGTGATGTAAGTGTTGTGTGATGTGCATCTAGGTTGTGCTCCGTTGACATTGAGATGATTTGGACGTGATGAGACGACAATAGGGTACATAGGTTTTGAAAGAGGCATATAATCAGTCCTGGGATGCTCCATTAGGTTTTGCAGAGGCATATAATCAGTCCTGGGAGATCTTGCAGGTTTTGCAAAGGCATATAATCATCCCTGGGATGCTCCTTCAAGTTTTGCAGAGGCATATAATCAGTCCTGGGAGATCTTGTAGGTTTTGCAGAGGCATATAATCAGTCCTTTGATGCTCCATCAGGTTTTGCAGAGTCCTATAATCACTCCTGGGAGATCTTGCAAGTTTTGCAAAGGCATATAATCAGTCCTGGGAGATATTGTAGGTTTTGTAGTGGCATATAATAAGTCCTGAGATGTACCTACTTGATGGCTTGCTCAAAGAGATGATGAATACCTACATGGAGGCTAGGCATACATCCGGCATGAAAAAGGGCTGGCTCTATAGAACTTGCTATGATGAGTAGCTGCATATTGATGGTTGAGATAGCAGTAGCGGTGACGATGATGATCCATCTTTGATGATGGTCCAACTTTGATGACGATCCAGCTTTGATGATGATCCAATGACGAAGACTTGTGCAGATGAACTGTGTCAAGAGAATACCTTCCTAGTTAAGAGGGAGTGTTAATGTAATTGTAACTTTGGAAGATATTCACTTGTGTATTTTATATTGTATTTGTATTTTATTATTGTACCTCCGACGGAGATGTTTATTCCTTTGGTATGGAGAGTCATTATTGTACTTGAGTCAGGTAAAGTCAATGAGGTAAACCCTCCATTATATGTCAAGGCTTTAGACCCCTGAGTTGAGTCATCATGGGTTATGAGACTCTCCTAGAGAAGTCGGCCCAGTCAGTTACACTTAGGGGCCAACCTGTTTGGGGTTAACATTAAGTGAAAGGTAAAGTATAAATAGAGAGGGTGCACCTCTCTATTTTCTCACTCAGTCACTCATCAAGTTTGCATTTAAGTGAGTAGGAGGACAAGTTCGCTCAAGTGAAGAAGAGAGAAGTTACTCGAGACAATTTCTACTTTTGGGGTTTATTGTATTGTTGCTCATTCGATCTCTGAGGAAGTTGTGGGGTTTTCTCCTTTATGGTTTCCTCGATCAAAATTATTTGTCTCTCTTTTCTCTTTTGTTTGAATTGTTGTGCATGTTATTCTCTCATATAAGATCCTAGATAATCTTGAATTAAGTTGTGAAAATCTAACAGGTTCTAGATATTTCACTCTACTATCTTCTCCACCTTCTAGATGTATTCCACGACCCTCCTTGATCAGTTGTAACCATTGATAGAGACTCATTAGTATGTCCACTTAGAAGATATTGTACTCATTTCTAGTAGCATTGTGATACAAACCTACCTATGTACATTTTTAAATATCCTACCCTCACAACTCAGCTTCCTATTTAATGAAAACTCAAAAATGTGTTTCAAACCACTCATCTAACCATGATTTCAAAAACCCTTGTCTCATCTTGTGACAACTCCTCCCTAATGAAAGTAAAAGGCAAGGAAAGATAGAAGATTGATGCTAAAATTATTATCACCCATTTACCTAGTGATGGTGTATGGTTCATAGTGAGTGGTTTGATCAACCTATTGGGTCTTGTAAGTTGCTCTTTTTGCAACTGAAATAACACCTTGTTACCAACCTTGTGATGTTGAACCTGATAGTGATCATGTCATTTATTTTTCTTGCCACAAATTTGATATAGGATGTCATCTACCTATCATTAAATGTGCTAAAATTGTTTCAAAACCAATCTATTTGTTTGCTTCTCTATGAGCATGGGAAGATACTTGTGTTGATGTAATGGGAAAAACTACATCAACCAGTGAATCCCAATGCAATTTTTGCATTCAGGGGTTGAGAGAAATTAGGGTTACCTTAGAGATATAGTTGAAATAGAAGGAAACTATGCCAATCTTCATCATCTACAAGGGAAATTGGGTGTTGAGGCTTATGTCTAGCCTGATTCTTTTCAAAGTCCTCCTCACCCCTTAGTTCCCCTCTATCTTCTAACCCTTATTTGAATCCCTAGATGGAATTTAGATTGGGAATAATACTTGTCGTTAAGGTGGTGCAGATATTTCAGGAAGGTGTGCAAGAAATGGTTTTCTTTCTCTAAGGCAAAGTCCACATGCCATGTTATCATATGTTTTGTGTGTAAGTATAAGTCAAAATCAAGAGAGTATGTAGTCTTTTAACTCTCATGGAACATTATGTCTAGGATGATATCCTCCAATTACTAGTCAATTTTCTTGTTGTTGGAGGCAACCCTTCTACCTCGATCCTTATCCTCCAACTTTTCCATTTTTCAAGCTATGGTGGCCAACTATTTGAAATATTAATTCTAATTGAAATATGAATTCATAAATCCATATTAAAAAATACCAAAGAATTTGTTTATATCATTGGATCATATACGTTAAAAATTTGAGGATTTTTGTCTAAGTTTCGTACATAAACCTCTCCCTCGTTAAATCAAATTCCTTCTTAGAATGATTCAAAATTTCCACCACAATAATCTTAGTTTAGATCTACTATTCTTCAGACACTTGTTGGGTAGTCTAATTCCTCCTTACAGATTGCTTAAGACTCTAACTACACCGAAGTCGTTCAACATGGAAAAACCCAGAGTTAGCACCTCCAAACTCCTTGTTCACTCCTCATGTTGATATGAATACTCCTTAATAAATATATCCATGATGATGCCATTGCACAATGTTTGCATCCTCTTTATATATGTGGGAGGTGCCTTAATCATTTCCTTCTTCTAAGATTCCTTTCACTATACTCAATGCCAAATGGACCCAAACATGCAATACCCAATTCAATGTGCACGCGATTCTGCAAAGTATTTCAAGGCAAGGAGCATTCAGTCCATTGGGAACATGTTCACACCAAAATGTGCATGACTTCCCAACGTGTTCCAAGTCTTAATGCACCTAACGGTTCCAATTGTTAAACTTGAATCATGCAAAAGGAACACTTTCCATCCCTTGCATTTCACAATCATGCTAATCCAATGTCCATCTAGCTTTGTAGGGTGCACCCAATTGTCCTTTGAACTATTTCCCATAGGCCCACAAATATCTATGGGAAATAGATATTTGTAACAGATATCTGAATGCATCACTCTTCCCAAGAGTCTGTAACAGAGATTTTAATGCATCACTCTTCCCAAGAGTCTATAATAAATTCAAGGATGGACTTCCAAATAGAGAGAGTACTCAACACCTTTCCCTCAACATAGCAGCAATTTCTCTCTATTCACCACACAATGTCCTATGCCTTCTCAATGCACCATTATATAATTTTTGCCTAGGTCTTGTGCCATCTCAATCAAATCTCAAGCACATATCTTGATCCTTATAATTGTGGATCTAGTCAGTTTGTTGAGCTTTTTGCTTGGATTTGATTGATATCAAATATCTTGTTGATGTCCACTTGTTCATTGTCTCGTGATGGTGTCCCCTCTTTAAACTAGTGGCTCCAGGTGTCTCTTTTTATTAATAATAAAATAATATTTCGTGTTCATAATATTCACCCACATAATGTGATTATTTTCCTCATAGATTTTTATAACTCTTTTACAAAATAAATGTTTGGAGAAAAAATACTTAATAAAAAATAACTCAAAAGTCTTGGGGGTATTACATTTATTATTTTTTTATAACTAAAATATCACATATAAACATATATTTATTGAATTTTTCTCTATTTAAAGTATATTAAAGTATCATGTAGTCTAAAAGTTCTACGATTTCAAACGGGAAAAAATGATTTTTTCGGCATAATTTTGAAAAAAATCGACATAAATTTTTAAAAATCATTGTAACAATTCTCAAACTCTAAAATTTTAGGTACCCAAGGGGTTTTTGATAGTGTTGAATCCATTTCTATCATCAAAATCGCCATTAAACACCATTAAATTCATATTTTGCAAAATAAAAAAACATTGGATTCTGGTGAAAAGCTGTGGTCCGAGTAAAATCGTCAAATTTTTAGGTATCTCCTTAAAGTATGTGTACTATAATCATCATCATCATTAAAGACCATCATCATCATAATAATAATAACTAATTAAAACAATTTACAAAAATTTTAAAATTTTAAATTTTAAAATATGTTGAAATAATAATCATATTTAATAAATTCTTAAATTTTAAAATATGTTTAAATTTTTTAATATTTGTTTCTATTAAATATACACTTTTTATATTTTATTAAATATGTATATACTTCATTTATATATTCTAATAAATAATCACATTTTATTTCATAAATTATATTTTTATATTTAAAAATAATATGTACAATCTTTTTTTCTTAAATTATAGATAACAATACTTTTTTCAAATTATAATTATTTTTATATAAAAATATATTTATATTTTATTTATTTTTAACCTAAAAATATAATCTTTGAATCCATATTTATTGAATTTATTCAACCTTATATATGCTATGTGTAATCTAACTACGACAAATAAAATTTAATTAAACCTTTCATGGAACTTCGTAAACTACAATTTAAAATATAAATGGAATAATTTAAGATTTTTACATGACTATTCTACTCCATTAGCAGTGGCTAGAATATTGGGTTGTTATCAACAAATACAATATTAAGTGTTCCATCTCTAAATCAAAATATGCAATGTTAAGTGTCTAAACAGTCAAATATATTACTAGAAATCAAATCAATTATGTAGAGAACATTGAAATTCATATATCCATGTATGATTGATTGACATGGTCCATATTGGGAGGTCATAGGCATGTACAAGAGATCAACAATCAATATTGAACAGTAATGTATTTAATGCTAGATCAGCAATATGCAGTTAACAATAATGTATTCAATGTTAGTGTTGATTGGATATATTTGGAATTTAATGGTCTATATCTCAACAGTGGCAACTTTGAACATATTCTTGATTGTAATAATGTAACCACAAGAGGAAATTTTTCGGCATCTATATATAGAGTATGAATTGATTGACGTTCTCGCACAGGTAGGTACAAGGTATTGATATGGACGATGAATAACCATGTTATGGTATAGCATTAACTTTAGTGTATTTATAGATAGATTTATGTTCAAAGAAATTTAACGACAGCACATAAATTGTATTGGAATGCAGTAAATCTTCTAAAACCTACTTGACTTGCATTTGTACGATGAGATGGTGTCACGCATGGTGTATGCAAGTGGTGATGTATGCAGGTGGTGATTTTATGTGGACAAAAATCTTTGATGGTTAATATGCATTCATCTTTGGTGAACAAAATGTTATGTTAACATCTAAGGATTTTATATTAATTTTATTTTAGTGTTAATTTTTTTATAATAATTTTTATAAAATACGCTTTTTATGATTATCGTGGTAAATTATAATATTGTCTAGTAGAACAAATGCATTCACAACAAGAAAAGAAATGTTTTAGCACCATAAATTAGCATCACTTATATTTTATGGTGTTAAGGTGGTGGTATTAGCACCAATTACAATTTTGTGATGTTAAACTAGTGATATTAGCAACACTTACATTTTGTGGTGTTAAGGTGGTGGTATTAGCGCCACTTCTCATTTGTGGTGTTAAAATGGTGTTAATTTTTGTTAATATTATTAGAAATTGAGTTTCTCCATAAGAAAAATGACATGTTGGCAAGTACCATAAATGGTGCTAAGTTATTATTTGTCACATGGACATGTCCATGTAGGATTTGATTATGAGGATTTGCACCATAAGACATAATTATTTTATAAATAGCTTAATTACATTATTTTATTATTCATTCAAATAAGTGATCAAGATTAATTTATGAGCTTTTACACCACAATTACAACGAATTTATTTGTTTTTTTTGTTATTTAAGGAAATAAATTGAGAAGATTCATTTATGAGGTTTTGCATCAAAATTTTCCAAATAATTCAATTTCATTATTAAATTTTAATATTATTTACATAAATAAATACATAAGATTCTTAATATTGAAAAATAATAAAAACAACAATTTTTAATTTATTACTATTATAAAGTAGTAATAAAATTTATTTGAATTGATATTTTATTATTCAATTGAGAAAAAATGCATTGAACTCGTGAAATTTATTGATGGACATGAGAAAAAATGCTTTGAACTCATGAAATTTATTCATAGACATTAGTGTCATTATTAGTTTTTAGTGCAAAGCATGGATCTCATATCCATGGACATGTTCAAAGGGGAAAACCTGTAGGTTTGTCCCTAAAAGAAGCTTTCAACAATCTAGGACCAAAAAAGACACTTCAAAGGTCACTACACATCTTCTTAAGAATATTCTTGGCTTCTACATATGGGCATGACACTATTATAATATTTTAATGAGTAATCATAAAGCTAGATAGATATCATCTTGGGAACTACCATATAGTGGTGTTAAATGCTTATTTATGGCATGGACATGGACATGTACAAATAGGATTTAATTACGATAATTTGTGCGACAAACACGACAACATCAAAAAGTAATTATTTTGTAAATAACTTAATTCAATTTTTCTTTCATTCAATAAATGCTCAGGATTAATTTATAGGGTTTTACACCATAATCACCACAAATTCAATTATTTATTTTGTAAAACTATTTAAGCAAATAAATTCACATCATTTATTGATGAGGCTCTACACCACAACCCCGAGAAGTTCACGAATAATTATTTTATAAATAATTTATTAATTAATTTTTAATATTATTTAAGTAAATAAATCCCTAGGATTCTTAATATTGACAAATAACTAAATGCAACCATTTTTAATTTATTATTATTATAAAATAGTAATAAAAGTGATTTCAATTGAAATTTCTTTATTTAATTGAGTTACTTTTATTGATTTTATTAAATTTCTTGATAGATATGAATATCATTATTACGTTTTGAGCACAAGGCATGGGTCTCAAATCCTTGTTCATGATAGAGGGAGGATACCTCTACATTGGGCCCTAAAATAAGATTTTAGGAATCTAGGACCAATAGATAGGGTTGACACACATGTCTTGTTGAAAATATGTTTTACCATTTCCTAATTCTGCTTCTTTGTCCCTCTCTACCAAATTTTCCCATTCTTTCACCCCACTTCTAAAATCCTCATTTTCTGCTTCCCTGTCGATTCAATAGTGTCCAAAACCTAGTCAAACCCCAATTACCCTTCAGATTTTTTTCCAAATCCAGATTTTCCTTTATTGAAATAGTTTCTATTTTTGTTTTTCTACCCACCCAACAAAAAAAAAAGAAAAAAGAAAAAAAAACTCCTAGTTATGGTTGTCACCCACGCAGGAGCAAAAACCATGGAAGAAGCACTTGCAGCCATCCAAGCTAAACTCCAGGATCTTGATGAAAAATTTCTTGGCCTCCATCTGGAGCATTTAGCCATGAACAACAAACGACAGTCTGAGTCTTCATCAGACAATGGGTTCTCTTCTTCCAGAGCTTTCTGTGGTCTGAAGCTTGAATTTCCTCACTTCAATGGTACTGATCTGACTGGATTGATCTATCGTACAGAATAGTATTTCAGTCTGCATAATACTTTTGATGTCCCAAAAGTTCCGCTTGCATCCTTTCATTTGGAACAGGAAGCCCTTCAATGGTACCATTGGTACATCAAGGCTCATGACGAGCCAAAATGGACAGATTTTTGCCAACTCCTTTTGCAATGATTTGGTTCTAGTGCTTTTGATGACTTCACTGAAGCACTCACTAAACTTAGTCAAATTGGCACTGTGAGAGAGTATCAGACAAAATTTGAGAAACTAACCAACCACATAGAAGGATTGTCTGATGACTTCTACAGGAGTTGTTTTATCAGTGGTCTTAAGGATGAAATCTGCCCAGAGGTCAAAATGTTATGTCCCAACACAATGATGGAAGCCCCAGGGTTGGATAAGTTGGCAAAAGACAAGATTTCTTCCTAACAGCGCTCCAAACCCACTTTTGTTCCCTTCTGAAATATGGGTTCTCAACGACCTCCCATCCTGCCAGCTCATCGACCAACTCCTATCAAGCATTTGTCCGAAACAGAGATGCAGGCACGCAGAGAAAAAGGGCTTTGTTATAATTGTGATGAAAAATTCACTCAGGGACATAGATGTGTTCAACAAAAGCTCTATCTCTTGGATGTGGATTCTCCGCCCACCTCCGAAGTTGGTGAAGAAGCTCCAGATACACCGGCTGATCAGGTCGACATTCAGGAGCTTCCTATTGACTTCCCATCCCAGGAAGACCACTTAGAGATATCTCTCCATGCTTTATCTGGTGTCACCACCCTCCAAACAATGTGGGTCAGGGGTTACTTCAAGAAGCTTCCTCTTACAATACTCATTGATTCTGGTAGCACTCATAACTTCATTGACCCTCAGATCACCAAACATGTTGATTATTTTTTCCATCCTTGCTCCAAGTTTGAAGTCATGGTTGCCAATGGGGGCACCTTACCTTGCAAGGGAAAGTGTCACAATGTGCGTATCTCTCTGGAAGATTATAACCTACACTCTTACATGTTTTCCTTGTCCTTAGGCAGATGTGATGTAGTTTTGGGTGTTAAATGGTTATGCACACTTGGCCTCATCTTATAGGATTTTGATGAACTTTGGATGCAGTTTTAAGTCAATGGGACACAACACAAATTTATGGGCTTACAACCAGGGTCTCTTCGCATCATCAGTTCACATCGCCTGGAAACGATCCTTAAGAAGAATTCACATGGTGTCATCGCTCAGCTCCATTCCATTCAAATGCACCCCCCAATGGTCTCCACTACTTCCTTGGATAGATTTGCAAGTGTCTTTGTTGCACCAATGGGCTTGCCGACTTTAGGATACCTTTTCAGTAAGCATTTAGCTGCATCTACATCTCAGCAGGAAATGATGGCTATTTTCCATGCAATACAGAAGTGGCAGCCATCCCTATTAGGAAATTATTTCTACATTAAGACTGATCTCCAGAGTCTGGAACATTTTCTGGAACAACAGGTCTCCTCACTAGCACACCGAAAATGGGTTATCCAACTCATGGGTTATGACTATGCGATCACTTACAAGAAGGGTAAGGATAATATGGTGGCAGATGCTCCTTCTCACCAATTTGATGACCCAGTTTCTCTTACAGCTATTTCTCTGCTTGTTCCAAATTGGTTGCAATCTGTTCAATGGGGATATCGCTTCTATGAATTCCATGCTTCTTCATTGGCAGGGCACTCTGGGTTCCTCAAAACCTATCACCGGGAACAATGTAACTTATTTTGGCAGGGACTGAAAATGAAAATTCACCAGATGGTGGTTGAGTGTGATACTTTCTAGGTCAACAAGGGTGAAACGACACTCCTTTCGGGACTGCTCAAACCCTTGCCCATCCCTACACAAATGTGGACAACTATTTCTATGGATTTCCTAGAAGCGCTCTAGTGGTACAATACCACATCTAAAAGGACACCATATGAAGTAGTTTATGGACAGGCACTGCTAGTTATTCTTCCCTACATGCTCAGTAGTTCTCCAGTTCAGGAAATTGACTCGGTTCTTCGAAACCGCGATCAGATTCTTCTCATTCTGCAGGACAATCTTCACATGGCAAGAATTCGACTGAAACAACAAGCCGATCAACACTGTTTTAAGCGCACTTTTCATGCAGCTTATATGGTCCTTCTTCGTCTCCAACCTTCCAAGTAATCCTCCCTAAAACTGAAAAGGTGTCAAAGGGTCGGAATGCAACCCGAGGATGCTACAGGGGAACCACTCCTTCATGCTTTGTAAGTCGTCCCGTAGTATTTGTTGATCCATAGTTTGTATTATTGTTGTTAGACGCATATGCTTTGTATGTCGTCCTGTAGTAATTGTTGATCCATATTTTGTATTGGCCCATGGTTTGTATTGACACATGGTATTGACCCATGGTATTGGCGCCTAGACTTAGTATATAAGTTTGTGTTGAGACCAATGAAGGTACCGTGAAGTTATTTGTATTGAGCTTGCTCAAAGGAGGTTGCCACCTCGAAGTGGCCTGCGATCAATATAAAAGTGATTCTTAGTTATGTTATTTCTTCTATTTCGTGTGTTTTCATTAATTAATTATTGCAGGTTCCTCACATACTCCGTAAGGGGAAAACATCAGGTTTGGCCTCGATTCATGTAGAGTCAATAAATTGCTACAATAAATAATATTTAAGATAAAATTTATGATGCCATAGTATTTTAACACTTAGACATATTTGATTGAAAAATTGTGTTGAGCCTATCAAATATTTTAAATCTATTCATCTTTTTTCAAATATTTTCATCTTTGAACAAATAATGTCATATGTTCAAGTACGGAATTAACAGCATTGTTGGACTTGTCTTTGATATGGTTGGTACCAAAAAATTAGCTCCACTAGTTAAGTTTGAGAATGGTCCCTATTTCAGTAGATTGCATGTATAATTCACTTCTATAGCTATTGTTGTTGTATCAATGAAAAATGAACTACTCATGACTATATTATCATGCGATAATTGAGGTCGGAAACTCCAAATAAATTGGGATCCGTCTCACTCAAATGTAATAATAATTACCATAATAATTAGACAATAGAAGTAGGCCCATTGAAACAATAAAATATACCTTAGCTAATTTAAATTAACAAATATTATCAAATTTATATACCTATATTGTATGGAGTCCAACGTTCCACATTTCCTTGTTCTTCCTTGTTGTGTAGAAGAAATCTCCATTTTCTCATTGATGGTTTTCTTTTTCGTATGCAATAGTCCAACATGTTCAAATTGTGTTTTAGCATAATTTGATTGCCCATGGTGTTGTGAAATTTCTTGACCAATAGACTCCTTTGTTGTAAAAACAACCAAGAAAGTATTCTCACGATGACCATAGGTCCATTTAAAAAAAAGTGTGCTTGAAATTAATTACAATACCTATACAAGTATCGTTACTATGTTGTAGTTGGTTGAATGTATCATTCACTGCTGATTCTACTATTGAATTATCAAACAACAATGAGGTAGCCTCGACAACACTATCATGAAATAATCTAAGTCAACAAGTTTGAATAGGTTGAGAAGTAGATCCTTCAATTGTAACAATAATCACTAAAATAATTAAATTGTACCATTGGGTTAAATCATATACCTTATTTAAAATTACCCAAAATTTAATATCATATTGAAATACCTCTATTGTATGGAAAAGAAAGTTGCACTATATCTGATCTATGCTTAACATTTTAGCTTTTTTTAGACCAAATCTCCATTTGTTCATCCATGATTTTCTTTACTTGTCCGACCCTTTGAAATTCTATTCCATCTTTTGTTGAATGCAATGCTTGACAACGTTGTCTTTTTTTGTTAAGAAAGCTCAAAAAACTATGGTGTCTCTATTTAGTGATCTTAGGTGGAGTTATACAGCAATTAAACATTTTATTATACTCTTGACCTACATTGTATACTAGGGTGTTAAGTGCATGTGCATGGTCCAAACTAGCAGGTTTAGTATCTAGTAAACACCTTAGTGTTTGATGAGTTTATGACAAAATAAATTTCATTCCATCAGCCTCAGACATGGCATTGTCTAGTCTTATAGTTGTCAAATCAACATGATCGGGGGAATTAACATAGGAAAATCAAATCTTGGAGGAAGCTCTTCTTTGATTTCTAGACTCGGAACAACAGTTTCATTTAAATCAACTAGAAATCTAGGCCTCTCAATAATACTAGAAAATTTTGATGATAGATGCTCAACAAAGACATTTTTTCCTACCACCATGCCAAACTTTAAGACATGTTTACAAACATTTTGATTCAATTCCCAATCACAATTATAGAAAAAAACATGAGACTTTGTATATCTGACCTTATACCAAGTATCACGAGTACTCTTATTTTTGCTACGGACCTGATATTCATTGGTATTTATTTTGGCACAAATACATTCTTCATCTGGGATTTCATCTGCTTTGCACTAGCATCTGGCTAGTTGTTCATGGGATTTTCTAGGTCATATAATGCCATCTTCCTTTAAACATTTCATATGAATGTAATAAGGTTCAACATTTTCCAACAACACATGAATTATCCAATCAACTTTCCTATGGCATGCATTTTTCTTCTCATCAAGGTAAATTTTCTTTAAGTACCTATGGTATGACTCGATTGCATTCTTTTTTTCTTCATTTGAATGGGGAAAATTTCTATAATATTTCTCCCACATATATGGAAAATGAAGGGGGTCAATGATAAAGTAGTAACTAAAAATATTATGAAAGATAATATAATCATAACATCGAGCTAAAGACACTACTTACAATTTTTTTGTTGTCTAGCCAGGTGGTTTTGAAATAATTCAAATCTTTTCTTGATCTTGGAATTCATCAAAGATCTGTGTAACTAATTTTTGTACTGAGTTGTCATCCATACATGAATGTATGATTTCTCCTAGAGCACGAAAAAATTGAGACTTTATTTTCCTTTCCATTGACTTTGCTTAAAACATTCTTCATCCATGCATGGTAAGGATATTTCCTCACCTAAATCATTCTAGATTCATAATCTATAAAAAAAATAAGCATAGATTTGCACTTCCTACGAATATTATGGATACAAAAATACACATACCCCCATATAATTAGAGAGGCTCACTCCAATCATTTGGAACAATTGTTAAAAACATTATAGAAAACAACATCAACCTCTTTTAAACTTGATTATGCTGAATATGTGAACCTAACACATAAAATGGCATTTCTTTCATAACATAAATACATGACTTTGAAAACTCATGTTATAATCACTATTAGTTCAAAATTTTGGTAGATGAATAGTTGGAATAAGTAGAAAAGGAATAGTTTGTAATGAAGAAAGAAAAAATAGAGTTTATTCTTTCAAAATATCTCACATAAATATGATGAACATCAATCATGAACACATTTTATCGAACATATCATGTTTTCTTATTATATATATTTGTTCCATGAGATTCAGGCTTGTATAATAAGTTTGGCCCGGATTCATGTAGAGGAGACAAAAAAACATCAAATTTAAAATCCCCATGTACTAAATAATTAGCAAATAAAAAAAATTGATATCATATTATGAAATTGATATCAAATTTAAAATCCCATAATGCATCCATGGTTCATTCCACTAACCTATCTAATTCCCATAGGTTCTAGTGGATGTTAATTTGACTAGGGAATTACTTGGCCTATAGTCGTAAATTTTGCAATATTATTGCCAAAATTCAAAAATGAGGTGGCACATGGTACAAATCATACAAGGCGGGAACATAAGAGGATAAGTGGGTTCCCCATTAAGTTTAACTACCATCCTATGGAGAATGAATATCATCATGAAGGCATCTCATGAGTTGTAACTCCTTGAGTCTAAAAATAGCCAAGGAAGGCACACTTGTGGGAAGAGAATCCAATGTGGGTGAGAATCTTGAGGTGGTGATGATCCCAAGGACAAATGTGACTCCCAATTGACCAAGAATATCCAAGGAGATAGAATTTGGGGACGAAATACATTCCAAGGCTTGAGGAATCTCATTGTAACTCCCCATTTGTCCCAAAATAGCAATTGGAGGGTGGTGAAATGTCATAGGGGATTATCCTCTCATAAAATTGAATATTTTAATTATTATTGTGAGAAAATTCAAGCAGCGTGTGGACGGATGATGAGAGAGTCAATAAATAAACCAATGAACACACATTAAGAATATTTTGGTCATTTTAATTTTGAATTGGAGAGCCATTGGGATTTTCATGCTTGGGAGATGTTCCCCTTGTAATTGTAATCAGTTTTGGTGGTGAAAGATTTTACCCTTTTTGGGAAAGAGGGAAGTCACTTAGATTTATCTATAGAGATTCATTAAAGGATATCATATCCATGTCCATTTGTAGGTTCAATTTCATGATGGTTTGTTATCGTTTTAGTTGGTAGCCATGTCTTTTTGTTGTTGTCTTCCGGATGGCAGTTTGTGTTGTGGTAGATCATGATTGAGGGGGGCACCCCAAGGGCTGTCCAAACTTCTTGAAGGCTATTGTATTGGTTGTATTTCACACATATATAATAGAGGGAGCACTATAGGAATTATATCTGCAAGTTGGGGTAGAAATTTTCCTATGGAGGGCGCACTAGTTAGAGCAGATTTACCTTTTGGAGCAGCATTTAACCCTCTTTCTCTCCGATGATTTCTAGCAGCTTTCATCCCTCCTCCTACAATAGATATATATATGTATTTGTAGCTTCTATAGCGTACAACCATGTATTTTCAGCACCATCCATTTCATAAATAATAATCATAGTGTTTTTATCATGTTATGTTCAAATATTTGAGTTGTTAATTAAACTATGTGTAGATCTAGAATTGAGGTTGTACACACTTATGATTTTGTGTGTAAAAATTCCATAGAAGATCCATGCAGTCTATTGGTGAATAATATGTTTTTTTTTTGGTCCATTTGAAGCTGTTAGGAAGAAATTATAGTAGATTAGGAGGTGTTTGGAAAAGTTCAAACCTAGGGTGTTTTTCTATGCCAAAATTTGAACTAGTCTCTCTGATTCGAGTTTAGTACATTACACATTTCCTCCTAGGAAAGGATAGTTTAGTGCAACGTATAAATCCATGTGACCTGCAAAGAATAACAAAAATGATCTCAATATTAATATATTATGCATATGATAAAATAGATAAACGTTAAATCAAACAAAGGTTAACACCAGGGATGAAACTATACTAAGCAGCGATGAAACTCCATTGTAACCTGTGCAAGAAATTGAACCAAGATCAAGTAAAGATAATGCATATGGGATGTGATATATACATATATAGATAATGAATATTGATCTAAAGATGTACATATATAGTTAGATGTAAAATGATATATGTGTGAATCATTTATAGATGAACGGGATGAGCACCGATCATGGGAAAGGTAAGTGTCATTTCTTGATTCTCGTCATGGAAACATGCGTTCATGAATAAATTTGAGACATGAAAAAAAAAAGAATAATTAAGTGTTGAGTGTACGTTACAAAATTTTCTAGCTTGAAATGGTTAGTGAATCCCTTGATGTCATGGAAAATATTCAAAACCTTTCTACAAAGGAAGATGTTTTCTATGTACAAGAAATATAATTTGGGCTTAATAAAGTTGCAAAAGATAAATAAAGAACATTGAACCTTACCTAATATGTGCCCGATATAAATTTAAAAAAAAATTGGTGGAACTATCCTCATACGTCACATCCACAAGATATTCAAATTAACATTCAAGCAAGATTTACCTAATCCTGGACACAAAGGTTCATTGTTCTTAGTTTTAAAATTGGAGATAAAACCAATTCAACTAATTATAGGACCATTTGATTGAGTCCTTTTAGATGAGCTATATGGAATTATTCTAGAAAATAAAAAGATCAACATATGGCTAGAAATTCATGGAAAAAGAGGTAGAGGTTAGGGAATATTTAGGAGCTCTCATTGGACCTTTTCTTTCCTAATGAGTGTCACAATAAAACCCATTTTTTTGTGTTCCTTTGTTCACTTTAGAAAAACATTTGACACGACGCACAGAACTAGCCTTTGGAATTGATTATAAGAGACAAAAGTTCCTTTCGAGTTGAGAGGTATTGTGATAAGTTTGTATGAGAATGATATTATAAAGTTTAGGAACACTAAATGATGGTAAAAATAAATTAATTGTAAGATAGGACTCAGGCAATGTTTTCCCTTGTTCTTATAGAATGCCCTCCTTACACCCACATTAGGTCACAATTTCAAAATATTTGATACAATACTAAACCTTCCTAACATTTTAATTGTTCACAATTATGGTTATCTATGAATGCTTCTATTAAAGGTTCTTAAAAACATAAATAAATTTCTAAAGAAAACCTTAAGGAAACCATACAATTCCTTACTATTTTTAAGATATGAAAGATTAAAGTTGGTCTCCTTGGACATTAATAATTATCATCATGCAATTTAAATTTCATACAAAAAAATTTTAAACTAATGGTAAAATTTTTTAATAGTTTTAACTAACAACCCTAATAGAAATACAAAAATATCAAGAAGTTGTATATTATGCATCCTAGAGGGGTAAAAAATGTCAAGGAATTGTATATTATGCATCCTAGAGGGGTCACGATTGGAGATTCATTCGAGTAAAAATCTTATATATCAATAAACAATGGCCTAGCTCTCAGTACACTTTGAATTATTATTGATTCAGGTGATCAGAAGCAACCTTTTATAAGGCAATTGATGCCAAGCTAATTAACATATTGCAGATTTCCCGATAAGAGCTCAAATACAACTATTTTTATAAGGTAATCATTATATTATCATCATTAATGTCCCGCTACTGGAAGGGTAAGTGAAGGAAAAAAGAGTTTGTGCCACGATGTCCAATAAGGACGACCTGAATTGTGATGAGAATGGAGGGGATACAACGATTACTTGAAAATATGAAAAGTTGCTAGTGACAAAGCCTTCATTATGAATCCAAATTAAAGAATCATTGTATTCAGTATGATCTTGCTTGAATTTTAAAATACTCTTTGCATTATAAATGTTATGCAAGGAATATTGAAAATAATAGTCTAAATAGTTTTAAGTATTTTTACACTGTAGGTGTTTCACCAACGAGAAGCATAACCATCCAAGTCGGCTAGATTCCTCACTCATAGAGCGAATGGAATGCTGCCATGTGGATGGTGTCGTCGTGACGTCACCTCACCTTACCATGTGTTCGTCTAATCTACCAACTCCTCTGCTACATGCCTTCTCCTCTACCGCATGCCTTCTTCTCTCGCGCACCTTTTCTACATGCCTTCTCTCCGTCAGTTTCTGCAATTCCTTGGAATGTCGAGCAGTTCCATCTTCAATTCCCTCTGCCGATTTCCCCACCACTTCAATTCCATTACCCTTCGGTGTCTTCTTCTTGTTGTCGTGAGATTTATCTGTATTCTCTTCCTCTTTGGCGGTTACATCTTTACTTTCATCTTCCAAATTCTCCAATTCCTATATCCCAATAATTTTAGCTCTCTTCTTCTTTTTCTTCTTGGGAGCTTTTTCTTCGATATCCAGATCACGAATCCATGTAATTCCATCGGTTGCCTCTTCTCCAATTTCCTACTCCTTTTCAATTCCCACTGTCTCTTTGATTTTTTCCTCAACATACCTGTTCTTTTTCTTTTTCTTCTTACGTTTTTCTGTTGATACTTCTTCAGCCCGGACCCCTTCATTTCGATTGTATTTCAAAGGTGTCTGTTTGCCATATATTTCTTGTTCTGCATCCATCTCGTCACCGTCCCTTGTCTTCTTTTGTTTCTTTTTGGACTTTTGCTCAATTTTCCCACTTATCAAATCTCCATTTGCCTTCGCCTTCCTCTTCTCCTTCTCCTCCTCCCCATTTTTGCTTCCTTGCAATTTATCATCAATCACTTGAAAAACTTCGGCAGGATTTTCTTCTTTAGAATCGTCATCAAAAATGACAATCACGTGAAAATATTCGGTGACATTTTCTTCTTTGAAATCCTTATCAGAACATGTATTTATGCTTTTCTCCATTATTGTGCCTATCTAGTCCTAAATCTAAACCATAGGCATCTAATTCCACATAATTGGATGACCTTTTTACACTCCTCGTTAATTTCATACTCAGCTGCCGAAGGTCTAGAGTCCACATGGTGGAAGGGCGTTTCATTATTTTTTATTTCCGGTTTAGCTGTGTCATACAAGCCACTGGAATAAGACACAAGCAATGAATGCCATTGAAATATATGGTTGAAAGATGATATTGTTCCCATGATATCGAAAACCATAACAAAACAAATGAACACAACATCTACAATCAACTCAGCCAAAACAAATGGTGAGAACATCTACAATCAGCTGAAGCAAACAACAAGTATCCTTACAAGTGATGAAAAGAAATACATCAGGAAATACAAAACAAAGAGAAGAACAAATACTACTTCCCACAAGAGATAAAAATTCTAAAAAATTGGGCACCAGCACAACATTAGAGTAGTTATAAAATGTGAGACAAAGCGGAGAATAGAATGTTGGGAGGACATTACAATGACATTGGGCTAATGGAGGTCCATGATAATATTTTCCATCACAGAAGCTGGAGAAAATAAAAATTCTCTATAGATACCAGACCAACAATTATCCATGCCGAAATCCTCTAGTGCTTGCTCCGCCCATTCCTCCAGTCATTCTACCACCCACTATGTCGATCAGGAATGCACGGGCATGCAGAATTATTGGCAAGTGTAAAACATTTCCACGACATGCAAAAGAGACGGCCCATCCGCCCAACAAATATCCTTGCTACTATGACGCGTGAGGCACCAACACTACCACGTGCACTATACGAGGATGAATAGTTTTAAAATTATAATTATAATGTTGTTCAAAGTAGTGGTTGTCATGCTTGGAGTGTGTTGTCAGCGATGCAAAAGGAATTGGGCGAGCTTCACAAAACCCATAAAACATATGTCATTCCAAACTTTATTAATATTTCATATGTTTTATCGCAATGATCCAACCGTCAAATTTTCATCTTGAGTAGGATTATTATCATCTTTGACAATAGAGGTTCAATAAGTCTACATCTGCATCCACCAATCACCTGAACATATGCTACCTGCCACGATGACATATAAGCCACAATGTTGTATTCATTGCTAGATGGGTCAAATCCTTTCTTAGTTACTCCATTGTTGTTGATCTTGTTGTATTAACTACGTGGGGTGTACTTATATATGGTATTTGAATCCTGCTTGAATGTACAAATCCTTGTTTGTTCAAGGTTCTGTGGGCAGTGTAAACATGGCCAAAACAAATGCCATGCATCTTGTCAATTGAAGGAATGAAAGGGTTGTGCTATCATACTAGTGTTAGGGTGTTTTGTAAGTTCTTTCAAACAACACAATTTATATATGCTTCTCACATGCGCTGATATATGTCCAATTGGAAATAAAAATGTCTCCCCATATTATTGTGGTCCATCTATTCGGGTAGTTATTCGTCCATTTTTGACAAGCCCATCCCAAGCACTTCAGCCCCCATAAATGGGATAGGTTGGGCACAGATAGATACTAAGTAGTTGTTAATAAATATACAGCCAGGTCCATAGGGAGTCGTTGTTATCCAAATAATGAACCTACTACAACATTCATGGCTCGGCATTCAAACCTCGAGTGCATTATTATTTTTTATTAACACAATAAACAACAAAAATTGCCGGGAGAATCTTACATGTACTCAAAAGTTCAAATTTAAGGCCACTTTTTACAATTTGAAACCAATTTGAAATTCAAATTTAGGATTATATTGCTGGAATCATTGTTTTTAATAAGCAATGAAAACTATAAGAGACCACGTTAACTGGTACAATAAAATGAAGCAACATTTTGATTTTAAATTATAATATGTTCATACAATATTTTGGTAGTGTTGTTTTACTTGTATCTTTTTGCATTGCATACTTCATGATTGAAAAGGAGAGTTTCATGCTTGAATTTTGCAATTGTGTTACAATTTGGAGAAATTGTTGCAACAACTGAGCATGACGAAGTAACAATCATACCAGATATTGACTACTCCTTAATAGAGGAAAAAATGTACGAAGCATGTTGAGATATATGTGAACATCAAGATACTTGTTTATATGTGAAGTTAAGAATGGTACGAATGTTGGCTGGCCACCAATGGTTTTGCTTATAGTTTGGTGGCATATTTGCTTATTCCACTTCAATTTCATATCATTTGGATTTTTTTCAATGGAAACTCATGAAATTATAACCTTCCCTTGATCATTGTTAAAAGGAGTTATTTTTATATGCTAGGAAGAGAGTTTAAAATGCTCATGCAAAGCGACAATTCAAGGACTCCTCACCGCCAATCAAGCTCATGTTGTTGCCCACTTGAAAATATTATTTTACATAAAGGTTGCACTGATACGTAATCTTTATTGACACGAATACACTACTTGTGACATCCTTAAATAAAAAATGGGTTGCATGCCATAGCTATATTAATTCTTATTCCATTTCAACAATTGGATTTTACATCCCTTATTTTGTCAACTATTAAATAACATAATAGTGGTTATGACTAAATCATTTGCAAAATTTGCAAAACCAAATCAGCAGGGACATCACCACTACTCTGCCATATACCCATAAAATATTCCAAATAATTACATGTTGAATAGATAGCTCTCTACCATAGCACATAAAAGGTAGGAAAAACAGATAGCAACTTAGTCTATCGACATCACTTATCCAAAGTAAAAACAATACACCGTAACTTACTGCTAGAAAGTTTATCACTTACCTATATTTTAGAGAAACTAATGGCCCATTGCATTCTCTTTTGAATTTTTTTTTTCATAAAACAAATTCTCAAATATTTTAGAAGCTACAATTGAAAAAAAAAATATTCATTGTTCAAAGTGTATGGGATGTGTAATCCATTTAAATGCTAAAGGCCCATGTTCTTACTTTCCTTTGTAATGATGGTGTTTCAAAAACATTGTGTGGTAGGTTATGGGCATATCTTATTTATATGCCTGGGCCCATGTTGCTCCTCTACCTATATAATGTTTGTGTTTCAATAGCATCTTGGTATACCCTTAGTATTACTTTTTTATTTTGTAATGCTTGTGTTTTCATAGAACTTTGTACTTTTCCTCAGATATTAAATGGCTTTGTTGTGAAAGAATATTTATGTTTAGTATACTCTGAAACAAGCATTTTCATATATTCATTTCCTTTTGTTTAACAATCTATTCTCCCTGCTGACTTAGGAAGATCATTTTCACTGCAACTATTCATGTTCATCATCCATGGTCATGATGCATGGTCACATTTATCTGATGTTGGCTTAGTATCTTTTTTAGCTCCCATAAGTAACAGAGTACTCCAACTATCCATCTCTTTTACATGCTTCACTAAACCAGAGGGTAAGTTAAGTAAATTCACCATCAGCCTAAGTTAACTAACTGCACATGAGATTCTCATCTCATGTGAAGAAAATAATGTTAGTGTGCAACACAACACACACATATATTTAATATTTGTGAGTTGGATTTAATATTGGAGACATATCACATTCTTGCCAAAAATATGCGATAGATATCAAGCATGCTTGATGCATGCTCATTTTGCAACTCGCCAAAAAGATGCAGCAGTTATCAAATTCTCCACTTTCATATACTTAATATTGGTAGAGACGCATTTTAGTTCTAGAAGCATAACACACAATTTTTTTGTAAGCTATAACATACCACACATAAATTCATCTTTAAACTTCTTAACATAACACACACTTTATACATGTCTTCCAAGCAAATTGTTGTGCCATTGCATTTCTCTCCAATACAACATGAATTAATAGACATTGAATAAATAAGAGTGCAAGCCACAACCCATAAGATTGAATGCCAAATCTTATGGCATTTCCTTCGAGCATGACACATGTAGCACCGAATCCATCCCCAGCTAGCCCAAAAAGCCAAACATGGTTAAGGGAAGTTTTTTTCAAAAGAGAACAAATTGCAAGCATTCTAAGTGAACCGAAGTGTCAGTTTGTAGTGAACTAGAATGAAGACATTTTGCGAGATTTATAGGTAGCTATTGAGGGTTATAAATACAACCAGCTACTCCAAACCCATAAGAGGCCACAGAATTCGAGCTGAGGATATGCTAATAACGCTTCTCTGCAATAAATGAAAATAAATCGTAATGATCAATGATTTAAGCCTTACGAGTTCTTGATTCTCGTTTGTGTCGATCATGATCAACACAAACTCGCGAAAACGCACCGACGCATTGGTACTCTGGCAACTTTGTGCCGATATAGTGATTCAGGTTGTCTAAAACAACCTGAATTAATTCCAATTGAATAAATAAGAGTGATTAGGAGTGCAAGCAAAAAATAGTTAGAACAACAACAAAAGTTTAGGCAATTGAGCAATGCAAATGCTTAAGTGTAGGCCAAATTGTATTTGGCATTCAATCTTCTCAACTTGCTTTTTCTATGTTATGTAAAGAAGATTCTAGCATAGACATTTTTATAACACTAATAGAACCTTCCAAGTGCCATGTGCCTTGCCTTGCACGCCATACCTATGCCAAACAACATCAACTTTCAATTGTTGTTTAACCACTTCTTAGTTGCTCAATCTTCAATATTATATCCCTTATACACATGTCAAGTTCCTCACTATTCACCCTTTCTGTTTTCACATCAGGTATGATTAAAAAAGCCAACAACAAGAAGGGAAAGAAGATTGAGCCTAACATAGAAACAAATCCAATTATACCAATTGAAACAATGTTTGAAGACATTAAACCCATCACAAGGGCCACTCCAGAATTGAAATGGGGTGACCTGTACATAGCTATCAAAGATGGAAAAATACCAGATGCAAAACTCGAGGAACTAATGGTTTACCAAAAAATCAAGAGGTCTGCCCTTCACGAGGCAACAACCCGGCCAGAATTGTTTCCTTGATCAGAGGTGATTGGGTGGATTCTGCCCCATGTAGATACAACCACCAGGATCATTTGAAACGCCAATGGAGAAGGACTCACCTCCTTTCAGCCAGGACACCTTTCAGCCACATTCAAGCTTCCTTCCTCCAAATTTATGCTTACTGATGATTGGGTATGGCATGCCAATATAGATAATTTTGAATGTGCAAAGAAGATGATGGTACCAGACAAGCAACTAAGACCCAAAGGTAGCAAGGAACATGACATCCAACACTTAAGGACCCCCTATCGAATCATAGTCCTAATGTTGAACAAAATCTTCGTCCTACCAAACATAAACGGCTATAAACTCAGTTGGCTTCCATTGATCTACCACGTTTCCACACATGGTACAGTATTCAATTGGGCAGATATAATATCAGATAGTATGGTGTACAACATTGCTACAGCTCAAACCGACCTTTCACAACAGAAAGCCAAATTTTTCATGTCTTATTCCCTCATTGATTGTATATTAGTGAAGAATCCTTTCTCTATGTTGGGATGTACTTGGAAACGGACTGAGACTCCCCTTCATGTAGCATACCAAATAACTTGGGCTCATCGATATCAAGGGTATTACAAACTACTATGCGAAGAACTAATCATGCCCCTTTATTCGTTGCTCTTCAATAAAGAATCAAATTGTTTGTCTGACAATACCTTGGCTGTAATAGGTGACTACGATGACTACTACTTATCATTAGAAGGCACATACATAAGGATGTATGGGGGCACTAAACCTCCTTATCTATGGCCCAAGTATGCTACAAATTTCATCGTGCATAAAGAATCCATAAGACAAGTCTTCATCAATGGAATTGGTGACTTTCTCCATCTAAAAAAAAAGCATCTTACCCACCTCTACCATTCAACATTGGTGCATACAAGTTCCAAAAAATTAGAGCTGTTGAAGCCTTCATTTTCGACTTGGAAGCTTTTCACATGGGACTATACCTTTTGTAAGAAATGACAACAAAGGTAAAGTGGCTAAACATTTTGCTTCTTGCAAAATCACTTTTGAATACTCAGATCATTTCCTTGCAGATGAGGAAATATATAAAAGGGTCAACGATGCGAAAGAGTTGCACAAAAAAATAAAGGGAAACCATGCACCTACCTCTATCAAAATTAGAACCCAGGAAAAGGAAGCAGAAATACATATACAAAGGGAAGAATCAACGGAGCAATAAAATAAAGAGGAAGCAGAAATACATACCCAAAGTGAACAGGCCAAAAGGGTACAAGAAAAACAAGATAAAGAGGAAGCAGAAAGATTAGCTATCGAACAACATCAAAGAGAGGAGATGGAAAAATTGCAAAACAAAGAAGCTCATTCTGCCAGAGAAACTAAAGAAAATGAAGCTCTGGAAGAACAGATCAGCAAAGAAGCACAAGAAAAGATCCAACCACCTATGCACAAGGAGCCAACACATCCACAAGTCAATAGTCCAAAACCCATGGACACAAACATGCTAAACCCACTGACTCGAGGCCATTTGCCATTTCCATAGATTCAGCTTATGCTGTCTACCTCATCCAAAGAACATACAGTGGCCCGATTGAGCACGATTTTTTTTATTCAAAGAGAAAGACCATAACATGACGGTCAGAAAAAAGAATGAAAATGACCGCTCAACCAAATATTGTCACCGTCACAAAAAAAAAACTTGTAGAAGGAACCCAAAAGGACCCCAAATTCACAGCCTCCGTGAATGTCGCAGTTGCACAAGAAAGTGCTGACAATGTCGACAAGCTGCTTACCACTATTGAGCGAAACAAAGAAAAAATGTTGAAACTCAAGGCCACCTTGGTAAAGGAACGTGGAGAGACAATTGAGTTAAACACAAAATTACATGCCACATTATTTGAGAAAGACAATTTACTAGCTGCGTACAACAACCTTAATGCAGAAAAGGAAGCATTAATTGTTCAGTTAATGATAATGGAAGGGGAGACAAATGATTTTCAAGCAGAGCTTACAGACTTTGAAACACGTGCATCAGTAGTGAATGACAAGGCCAATGAATTGAAGACTCAAGTAGATAAGTTGTTGAGAGATAAGGAATCACTCATGGAACCGTTCTGGACACAAGCATGCAAGCTTCAAGAGCAAGTCTCAAACTGTCAAAAAACACTCTTTCAACAAATCTACAATATCAAACAATTCATGGCAAGGATGCAGGAAATTGCCGCAAGCTCAATAACAATGAATCAACATTTGATTACTACTGGAAACAATCTTAACAAACAATTAACTTGGAGAGAAAATAACCCACCGTTTTCTCCTCACCGCCCTCAAAAAACACTAGCGACCCTGAAGTTGGATATTGCACTCCTTGAATTTTGTAGGAAAGCCACTAATTGACTAAATGTCGAGATTGATAAAACTCTTGAAAAGTGCACAAAATTGTATGAGGAAATCCATCAGGTTCACTGTAAATGTCAGCTCCCTATGGAAGCCAATATCGATGAGCTCCCCCCCAAGGATCAACATATGGCAGAACTCCACCAAGTGTTGCAGTCAAACCTGGACTACATCAAGAAAATTGATGCTCTAATACAAGAAAACATTGACTTCTATGTGAGGAAAACATCTGCACATCTCATTTTCCTAGAGGATACCTGCAAGGCTGAACCAAGAGAAGTTGCAAATATAGAAACAAAATTGTCTTATCATGAATTGTTTCTAAAACTATTAAAGCCTGACGAATATAATATCATAACTGAAGAAGCTACTGCATGGGTACACTATATTTCCAATTTAGAAGCATCCAGCTAATTTTAATTGTAAATATCATTTTTATCTTCTCATATGTACAGCACTCAAATGAAAACTTTGCCTACTATTCTCATTTTTGCAATTTCACGAGATAACAAACTCTTCCAAGGCTACATAGTGGTGAACCAATCCTTTTTGCTGTTCATTCATTCTTCTTCGTCAATGAAAAAAAATTTCCCTTCTTCAGAAACTATTGCAGAAATGTTTATATGTAATGTGTACTTTTCAATCGATATTATTGGGATTCCTTTTCTCTAAAACACCTGAATGCTTGTTCATATTTTTTTAACAGTGCTATATTTTACTACTTTTTTAGTTCAATGCTCTTCTGTTTCCTTGTTGGAAATGGATTTTCAAGCTAAGCTCATAATGGATTATCCCAAGCAATAGTGATATAAATATGAATCTCAGCTGATGTGTAAATTGTGTACTCTCTTTTACATTCATAAAAACAAAGCAACCAAGCAAACCGAAGTCTCCTCATCTACCTCCACGTTGAATAAATACAGCCTTTATATTGAGAGCTACGACCAATCCTATTGTGTTGTAAGTCTGCATTTTATTGTGCTTTGTTGTGAACTATCTATATTGTCAGAAGACTTGTGAATGCTTGATGCGGTGAGAGTCATTGATAACCAATTACTTTCCTTATTTTATTAGTGATTTTCAGAAGATTAATTCATATAGTGATAGGTCTGTTTGCCTTTACATGGTTGAGAAGCATGTAAAGTTTTTATTGTGGACTTGAAATCCTCAATGAGAAGAAAGAAACATATATGGGTTTCCCACTGTATCTTCCATTCTTGAAGCAAGCATAACGAAGATTCACCACTCCTATTGTGTTGTAAGTCTGCATTTTTATTGTGCTTTGTTGTGAACTATCTATATTGTCAGAAGACGTGTGAATCCTTGATGCGGTGAGAGTCATTGATAACCAGTTACTTTCCTTGGTTTATTAGAAATTTTCAGAAGATTAGTTCATGTAGTGACAAGTCTGTTCGCCTTTACATGGTTGAGAAGGATGTAAAGTTTTCATTGTGCACATGAAATCCTCAATGAGACTAACGAAACATATTTGGGTTTCTCACTGTATCTTCCATTCTTGAAGCAAGCATAATGAAGATTCATTTACAACTTAGAATGTAGCAGTATCAAGAGCTGGTCCATGAAAGAGTTCTATACCTATACTTGTACATGGAGATTCCTAAATTTATTGCTACAACACATGGCATGGAAAAAAACTTTTGTTCACAAGTAGTTTGTGCAATTTAGGAGATATTATAATCATTGTTTTCATTGATATTATTGGAGAAATATTTTTTCAAATTGGTTATATATTCCAGATATAGTAGTAATCTATAATGTTGAGATTACTACTACAGAGATTGTGAAAAAAGCAATTCTAGTTGGCTCACTGTGTTGATGAACTTAACATTATTTTTTGTTATGGGTTGAGTTCCTATGTCTTCGTAATATGAAATTGTTACAAACTTTGCTCTTTTCCTACCAGTATCCTTCGCTGCCTGTGCCTATGTTTTTGTTCCTTCTAACTTTCCTCTTTTCCTACCAGTGTTCATTTTTGCCCCTCAAGGGGAAAATGCTAGTTATAATAATTTGTTAATGAGAATATGAAAAGTTGCTACTGACAAAGCCTTCATTATGAATCCAAATTAAAGAATCATTCTATTCAGTATGATCTTGCTTGACTTGTAAGATACTCTTTGCATTATAAATATTATGTAAGGAATATTGAAAATAATAATCGAAATATTTTTAAGTATTTTTATAGTAATTTGTTAATGAGAATATGAGAAGTTGCTAGTGACAAAGCCTTCATTATGAATCCAAATTAAAGAATCATTCTATTCACTATGATCTTGCGTGACTTTTAAGATACTCTTTGCATTATAAATGGTATGTAAGGAATATTGAAAATAATAGTCTAAATATTTTTAAGTATTTTTATAATAATTTGTTAATGAGAATATGAAAAGTTGCTAGTGACAAAGCCTTCATTATGATCTTGCTTGACTTTTAAGATACTCTTTGCATTATAAATATTATGTAAGGAATATTGAAAATAATAGTTTAAATATTTTTAAGTATTTTTATAATAATTTGTTAATGAGGTGAAAATATTAACACGTATTAGTAATCTCAATCTCAACATTCATATTATATCAATTATCTACATACTTAACTTTTTTAATATATTATTAACATTTGTATATATAATACACTAATAATTAAACTTTAATATAAAACGTACATATATATTATCTATTTTCTAAACCATTATCGTTAAAGAGTACATAAATGATCTTTTATACACCTATGAATGGATGACCAAACATGGATAAACATATATAAAAAAAATGGATGACTAAAAATAGGTAAATATATATAAAAATAAATTTATACTTTTTTAATATATTATTAACATTTGTATATATAATACACTAATAATTAAACTTTAATATAAAACGTACATATATATTATCTATTTTCTAAACCATTATCGTTAAAGAGAACATAAATGATCTTTTATACACCTATGAATGGATGACCAAACATGGATAAACATATATAAAAAAAATGGATGACTAAACATAGATAAATATATATAAAAATAAATTTATAATTGGAGGGAATTATAATAATGATTTGATAAATAAAAAATTATATATCTTTTGTATATTTAATTATTTAGGGGATATTTGGCTATTAATTAAAGTGTACATAAATTATCTTTTATACAATGTATCTTCTATACATATATGAATGAATGAACAAACATTATAATAATGTTTTGATAAATAAAAAATCATATATCTATTGTTGTTTTGATTATGTAAGGGGTTATTTGGTTATTAATTAATTAGAAGAATTTTATTTAATTTTCATAAAATATTATTTAATAATTTTTTATCAAATAAATAATTCATATTTAAATATATTTTTGAAATCCTTGTTTATTATATATGAAGAAAAATAAAATGTTTTTATAATCAATAATTTTAATATGCATATATATTTAATTAAAATTAATAATAAAATAAAATTGAAAAATAATAAAGTGCAATTTTTATTATATTATTTAAACATATTAATAACCAATCATACAAATAATAATAAGTATTTTGATATGCTACTTTATAATAATGATCACTATTAGAAATAGTGGCATTTTATTTTAAATTAATTTTTATATTAATAAATTTTACATTTTTTAATTTTTATATTTAAAAAAATAATTACAATGTAATTATAGATTTAAATATTAATTAATAATTTTGATGAGTGAGAATTAGGATTTTAAAATTAATTGTAAGATTTCACAATCTAAAAGAGAAGCTCGATTGATGCCACGTAAATAGGCATTTCTTAAGATTAATTGATCTGGTTGCTAAACATTTCTTAGTTACATTTCATAGTTTTCGCTTTTCATTGAAAAACATGGATATAAATGAGTTTATATATTTTTTATTTAATGCTTTCTTTTCCTCCGATAATAATTTGACAACTTT
The DNA here is from genome assembly GCA_027924585.1 of Larix kaempferi. Classification (NCBI taxonomy): domain Eukaryota; kingdom Viridiplantae; phylum Streptophyta; class Pinopsida; order Pinales; family Pinaceae; genus Larix; species Larix kaempferi. The sequence goes on from BSBM01002315.1 coordinate 162,375, forward strand.
AAATTAACATAAATTTAAATAATGTTATCATTATAGCTTTTATTACCGTTTGGTGGCCAACGGCCTCAAAGTTGATGACGTCGGAATCTTCCGTTTTCAACATTAAAGTGAAATCATTCCTGTTTTTGTTTATTTGATATCGTTAATGCCTTGCATTTTTAGTTCTCTGCTCTCCTCCTTTTTCTTTGGTATGTACAGTGATCATTCGGTGCGCCTTCATATCTTTCAATCTATGTGTATTGTAGTTTCATGGTGTAGTTATGAAACCTAAGCTCGCAAAGGGAGGGATGGAAGCCAAAGGTCCCGGTGAAGGAAGCCGCAGGCCACAGTGATGGAAGCGGAAGACCGCGGTGAAGGAACTGGAAGGCCGCGGTGAAGTTGAGCATGGAACACGACCAGTGAGTTGCCTCCTCTTTAACGGTGTTATGGGAATCTAAGGGTTTAACCAGGCAGAAATAAGGGTTTCACCGGGAAAGACATTAGACGGAGTTATGTTTTGGGATTCAACAAACATGATAATCAACCAATTCTCTTCGATAAGGGTGAGTCAATTCATGCATTCTCAATATAGAAAAATTTCAGGACATAGTAGTGTTCAATTAACTAAAGAGAATATTTATTTTTTCTTTCTTGAATTTCATTTTGAGAAAAAATGATTTAGGAATTTCATTTTGAGAAAAAATGATTTAGGAGTAAGGATTATATGACAGAGAAATGAGGTCACAATCCTGCTATGTTGATATTCATTAGTATAAAATTTTACATTGTTTTAGTTTTTAAATAGTTTGTTCTTTTAATTTACAGTTCTTTTTTATGCTAAAACTCTCCATGCTAGAATATTAGTATCTTTTAGGTACATGCATTTCAAAAGATCATTGATGAATGTGCATGTGTATATCTTAAATGAATAGCTTGACTTGTTGTGGTATAAACCAAAACGATGTGCAAAGGAAACTGTTGAACAATACCACTTGAAACAGCTCCCCCCTCATTTGTGTAGATCAAATCTGCATGCGAATCATTCGGAAAAATTCTCTTCAACTTTTGATTTGACACCTCCTCCTCTTGTATTCCAATTGAGGATTGTCGGAGCCCGCCTTTACCTTTTTCCCTGAAATCCCATTTACTTCCTACCCTTCTTAAATTGTTAACAAAAAGTAAAATTGCAGCAGAAATTGGATGGTCTTACCTTGCAAACAATTATGCAGTTATAACTTTCAACCCTTCTTAAATTGTTAACAAAGAGTAGAATTGCAGCAGAAATTGGATGGTCTTACCTTGCAAACAATTATGCAGTTATAACTTTCAACAGCATAATTGGTAGTCATAATGTGGAAAAATAGTTAAACGTGGGCCCAGTAGCCGTTTCAACTAAACTGCATACAAACACATTCGATGGGCGATGGGTGGTGTGGAACCTTCTAGAGGACTTCGTGGTACAAACTAGTTAGGGTTGTAGGGTATATGAACAAAACTATTGTAATATTTCTAAGCTGGATTTTAATATTTATTGTGGAAAAATGTATGCATCTGAACTTGTACACAGCTTAAATACAGTAACATCCATAACCCATTTTACAGTTTCCTTTTACTGTTTGTTTTTGTTTATTTATTTTACTTAGCTTTTGGTTCCTACTAAAAGGGAAGGATGGTTTGTTTTTATTTATTTATTTTATCCTTAGGTTTTGGTTCCTATTAAAAGAGGAAGGATAGTAATGGTATGATTAAACTTTAAATATAGATATATAAACTTTATAGTTTTACCTGGGATTAAATTCAACCTTGAAAATAATACACTAGATTAGGCGGGAGACCCTTTATATTTAATTTTACATAATTACTTATTTATGTTTGAAAATTTATTTCTCTTATTTGTTGGATTCTTCTCATAATGAAATATTTGTTTATGTTTTTATTTTAAATATATATCGAAATGAAATGTTTGTTTTTCTTGTGTTGTATTTTACGGCTTTATTTATTCTCAATATTTTATAGTTTTTTATTATTTGAAATTCTAATGAGTTTGTTAACTAAATCATGTTTAAAAAATATATGCTTTTTTTATAACATAAATTTAATTTATGGATATATATATATATATATATCTTTTAAAATTTTAAAATCCAAAATCCTTTTATAAAACAATTGAGCACACGACCACATATACCTAATAAATGAATTCCATAGATCCTTGCTTCTATAATTAACTAGCCCAAATGAACTGAAATACAACTATTTTAATAAGGTAATAACGGAGTGAATGAAAGGCGAAGGTAGAAGGAGCTCGTGCCATGATATCCTGCTTGGCCGACTTAAATTGTTGATCGGAAATATAAAACGTAGATGGAATGGAGCAGATGCGACGATGATTAAGTGTTACTTATAAAGCCCCTGATCGTTACGAACCCAAATTAAAGGCTTTATTAAATTGCTAATGATATAATGAAATAACGAGCATTTAATAAACTAGCTTAGATCCAAATCCTAGGCTCTATCAAGCGTCGCTCTATCAAGCGTCGCTCTATCAAGCGTCGAGAGGAATCAAATCTCCGGAGGTGCAAACCTCTTCTCAGGTATTGCACTCAAGGATCTTTTCGAGGAGAGGTTTGCACCTCAGGAGATTTGATCCCTCTCGGTGCTTGATAGAGCCTAGGATTTGGATCTAGGCAGTCATGGGCGGTGACACAAAACTAGAGTTTGATCAACATTGTAACGAACAGGTTAAGTTGAAAACATAGATACATTTACGAGGATTATCATAATGTAAGTAATAAATATTAAGGATTGAGTAAATTGTTAAACTAGAAAACGAGACAATAATTTGCCTAACTTTTTTTTTTCTTTTTTCTTTTTGTTGATCTGCCTTTTGTTTTGTTCGTTCTTCTCCTTCTTCTGCTGTCAATTCGTCTAACTTTCTTTTTCAATATTTTTTTTGTCGATCTGCGTTTCGTTTTATTCGTTCTCTCATTCTTCTGTTGTCATTTCGTCCAACTTCCTTTTGCAAAATTCTTTTTGTTCTTCTACTTTTCGTTTCAAGCCTTCTTCTCGTCCTTTTGTTGCCATTTCGTAAGATTTTCTTCCTTGATATGTTCTTCGCCAGTTTGTCTCATAGCATCTTCCGCATGCAGATATTCCATTTCTAGTTTAGACTCTATATCAAAAAAGTCAAACATTAACATATACACTGAAATTTATGCATCGATGAAATCCACACCAAAATTTATGCATCGATGAAATCTACACTGAAATCAATGCATCCATGGTATAACAGCTACAATGAAAATTATGCAATAAAAAGACCCCATACACTGAAATATATGAGTCCATACACTGAAATCAATGCATCCACGGAATAACATCTACACTAAAAAATATGCAATAAAAAGACCCCATACATTGAAATCTATGCAAGTAAATTTATGCATCGATGAAATCCACACCAAAATTTATGCATCTAGGAAATCTACACTGAAATCAATGTGTCCATGGTATAGCAGCTACACTGAAAATTATGCAATTAAAAAACTGGGCATACACTGAAATCTATGCATCCATACACTGAAATCAATGCATCCATAGAGTAACATCTACACTGAAAAATATGCAATAAAAAGACCCCATACACTGAAATCTATGCAAGTATAAAACTCACTTTACATGAAATTCAATATATTTATGAAATTCTCTATTTAAAAAAAAAGGTAGGTGATCTCGGAGAATTGGACCTTGGACCTCATGCCCATTATCCCAACACCCTTACCACTATACCACATGTAGTTCTTATTATACATAATAAAGAACTTATATAATTATATGTAAATATTAATATATATTTTAATTTAAATATATTTTTAAATTAAATGTTAATCCAAATTTAAAGATAAATTTAAATTCAATATAAATATTACACTATTTTAATTTAAATATAAATTTAAATTAAATGTTAATTTAAATTTAAATATAAATTCAAATTCAATATAAATATTACAATATATTTTAATTTTAATCTAAATATAGTTTTAAATTATAAATTTAAATTATAAATTTAATTATAAATTTAGTTATAAATGTATAAATTTAAATATAAATATAAATTATATTTTTCTCATACAATGATGGGACCTAGTTATTTAAACTATATACATAAATCTTGGTACATGGAGAGAAAAATATATCCATGATTTCTAAGAAAATATTATGGTTTCGTGATTTGGAAATGTCAAAACAAATATGACTTTTAATAATTATGTGAGCATGTTAAGTTGTATCCAAATCAATTTTTTTATATATAGAGCAGATTATGGTCATGGTAAAACTCTGTTTTTATTCTATTTTTAAGATCATCCCCGATTGTTTCATTGTAGTCATCTTTGTATATACATTAAACTCCTTTCGATGACGAGTAGAAACCCTGTATATTGTATAATGTAGTTTTTTTTGGTGTATAAGCTTAAGACCTTCTATTAATGGGGTAACCAAATATGATACAAAAAGTTACAACGAGCTACTCCAGCTCGAGCCACCCTAAGAGACTGGGCATGGCCAACAAAACTTACTTCAAAAAACTACAAACTTTCAATTACATACATTAAGAGTCTGAACCCAGATAGAACAATGAAACATAATTCCCCCTTCTTCCAGCTAAACATAAAGAGAAGACCTATTCAACAGACAGACTAACATCCATCCAGAGTCCGTTCCACAGAGACAACCAGATCCCAAAATACAAAAAGACAGTTTCGCCTGCGAGTAGACTTACTTATAACCCATTGAACTTCTGTGATTCCAGCTACACGAACTGCCCACTCGTTGACCGAACTCTGCACAGTCGTGAACTCCCGATGATGCTAGGGGGCCAACTTACCTAAAACCGCCAAAAACCAGAGCCAACAAAAGACCCACCACTTCTTCCACTGCTTCTAGGGGCCTGAGGCTCCCCAAGCAAGCAAGTCCGACTCTTCTAATAAATTATCCCAGGGAGAGTCGACTGCTTCCTTCAAAACTTTCTTCATCAAACGGGGCCCTGATGAATTGGCCTGCTGGCCACCTTTCATTACATTCAGCGCTTCACAAATATTTTGCAATAGCTATGTACGCGCTTGAATTTCCCTTACCAATAGAATTCTGGCCATCCAGTACAGGCTTTCTGCCACCTTGCAACCAAGCCTGGACTCCACTTCATTCACCAACTCAATTTCTTTGTACGCAATTTTGTCACTCACACTGGACGAAGCTTCATCCAGATACATTGCACTCCAGTTAAATGGCTGGGGGTTCATAGGGTCCCAGTTTTTAGAGTTCCGCTAGGCCGATGTTGACCCAGCTTCCAGATCCTCACCACACGGGCGACCAGACACCCCACCCCGGTTCGACCCTCTACGACTACACGCTCTCTTGCACATAGCCATGAACTCTCTTGCAGAAAATAGACAAACCCAATCTGCTCTCAAGACCCACAGAGAAGGCAGCCCAGGAAAGTTACTAAAAATAACCCAAAGCCAACGTGCCAGCAGGGGATTTCAATAAGACTGGTTCACCGACTCACTCTTATACCCATCCTCCCGGGTGGCTCATTAATGGCCCATCCAGCCAAATGATTCATTGTCGTTCCTTCATTGAAGGCCATTACAGATCTCTTCATTATCTCGTGCCTCCAACATACCACTAAATCATCACTGGAAGTACTGTCCCGTAACCTCAATCTCAACATATCCTCCCTCCATTTATTCGAGGGCCTGCTCCACCTTCTGTCCAGAGTACGGGAGGAGATTACACCTAATGTGCACTTATCCCTACACCTGTCAATCATGCTGCAGACAGCTACCACGATGCGATGTACTGCCCCAAACCGCCAGCAAATCCCCCCTTCAGATTAACTCCATCCCTGCCAAACAAATACCGATTATCACCGACGAGCACGAAGAGACGTGTCCCACTCAGAATGTTCCACCGCACTACTCCCATTCCTGGGATCGCTTCCCTCCTAACATACTCCTGATTGTCTATGACGTGAGCCATCGGGAGTGACGATCCTCATTATGGCAGGTCATTAAGCGAGGTGATATTCTAATCCTAAATAGATCGGTGGACCACATGGCCTATACTATCACCATGTACCTCGTCCATGCTGCCCTCCACATGGCTAGTACTACCACTACGTCTCTCCACCATGTGTCTTCTATCTTCCACGGCAAGCCTGAGGCACTTCTCCCTAAACTCCCAATATTCTAACTCCGGTAAGGAGTGCCCGCAAAAAGAACTTCCTGCCTTCACCCCTTTGTTAGCTAAGGCGTCCACCACCTTGTTGCCATTTCTTCTTGCGTGCAAAAATTGCAGAGCCGATCTCCTATGCACCATCGATCGCAAAATACTTAGGCGGCTCTCCCACCTCCAATTCTGCACCACTTTCTCCATAGCTATAATGATAAGAGAATCTCCCACTACTTCCAGCGGTAGCCACCCCTTCAGGATCGCCCATCTGCAACCACTAATTAAACCTTCTAACTCCGCTACATTATTGGTATTTTCCCCCAGGTCTCCCCAGAAGACACCGAGAATGTTACCATCACTGTCACGAACAACACCCCCGAAACTTGCATCCCCTGGGTTTCCCTTAGCCTCCCCTTCAAAGTTGAGTTTGAACACTCCGACTAGAGGCTGAATCCACCGATCAGGACTAACAGGCTGCAAGGACGGAAGACATGGATTGTTTATACTCACAGGTATACTTACAATTCCCCATACATTCAAAATAATTCTTTCCTGCACATCATTACACATGACTTCCTGGTTCCAATGTGTTAGGGTGAGGGATTCCTGGAGATAACTTATCAGAATTTTCCAGACTTCCTTTGGCGTATTTTGCTTGCCTTTGAAGATTCTTTTATTACATTCCTTCCATGTTGTCCATACCACAAACCCCAGGAATAACTCCCACAGTTGATTCAAAATATCATTTTTATAGACTTTGGCTGGCCAATTTGCCACTGATAAATCTGGCCGGGCAATTACCCTGGCTGTCTTCCTAAACCATTCCTTTCCTTTGTCCCATAAAAATGAAGCAAACCGGCAAGAATCTAGCAGGTGATTGATAGTTTCAAGGTTTTGCTTGCATAATGGGCATATAGACGGTCCGACGAAACCCCTTCTTATCAGATTATCCCCTGTTAGAATCCTTCGGTGCAACAGGAGCTAGCAGAAAGTTTCCACATTTGGCCATAGTTTCCCTTTCCATATTTTCTTCCATATTTCTTCTTCATTCATTAGGTGGCTACCCAACGAGAGTTTCAAGGCTTCTCTTACATTAAAATTCCCAGACGACGAATACCCCCATCTAATCTTGTCATTACCCTCCTGGATAGGAATTTTACGTTTTGTTATCTCCATATAAAATTCCTCCATGTTCATTTTCGGCACTAGAGCTTGCCACCAATCCTTGTTCTTCCATACCCGGAAATGGTCATCTTCATTCTGCGTTTCATAGAATTCTCGCACCATCTTCGGCTAGTTAGCCTTCAGAATAAGCTTAAGGGTCGGGTCCATTATCGTACTTTCAAGACTCGACGTCTGCTGCCAAGCATCATCCTTAAACCGGGCTATAGCCCCATCTTTAATCTCCCAAAAACTATGTTTCTGGACTATGTCTCTGTTTTCCAGCGCTGCTTTCCATATACTTGATCCTGGACCTTCAGTATTGAAACGGATAAGTTGGGTCTTATCCCATTGAGATGCACATTTCATATGCCATAATCTTCCCCAAGGTTCCCCTATGTGGTTTACCCATTTCCACCAGATTTTGCTTCCCATGATCTTATTAGAATTAATAGGGTCCCTAAGGCCAAGTCCTCCATTCAATTTTGATTTACACAGGGTTTCCCAGTCTATCAGGGCCCACTTCCTCTAATTCTCAGATCCTCCCCAGAGAAAATTTCTTTGATAGTTACGAATTTGCTTAAGAACCGACTTCGGAGCAGCCAACACCGAGAATAGGTAAACAGACATGGCCTGGAGAACAAACTTCACCAAGGTAGTGCGGATCTGAAGGTTCAATGAGTGGAAGGTCCATTATTCGAATTTAGTCTTCATTTTGTCCAAAGATCTTTCCATGAAATCTGCCTGATGGTGGATTCCACCAGAGGAGCTCCCAGGTACTTGGAAGGTAAGGACCCTTCCGAAAATTCCAGAATCCTAATAACATTCCTTCTGGTTATTCTAGGGGTCTAAAAAAATTAAACTTGTGACTTATCCTTGTTAATTTCCAAACCACTCGCTAACAGAAATAAATATAGCCCCTCTTTAATCCCTCTAGCTTCCTGAACACTGGGGGGTCCCATAAGCATCGTGTCGTCCACAAACTGCTGGTGGGTTTGACGATCAAGACCTTCACAAAGTGTCAACCCCCTAATTCTATTTCTCTCTTTCAAATGCTTCAACCATCGGCCTAATCCTTCGGCCACAATGATAAATAAGAAAGGAGAGAGCGGGTCCCCCTGCCTGATTCCTCTCGAGGCCTTGAAGGGCTTGGAAGGGGTTCTGTTAACCAGAATAGAAAAAAAGGAAGAGGATACCAAGCTCATAACCCAGCTAGTCCAATCCTTACTGAACCCAAATTTCCTCAGAATATTTTCAAGAAATAACCAATTCACTCTATCATAAGCTTTGGAATGGTCAAGTTTGAGTAACATACCTGGGATTTTATCAGTTTTGAGGGAGTGGATAATCTCATCTATTAGGTTCATCCCATATGTTATTTGGCATCCTTCCACAAAGCTTGCTTGTTCAGGGGAAATGACTAGCTGGAGAAGCGGCCGTAATCTATTCACTATTACTTTCGAGATAATCTTGTAGATAACATTGCAAAGAGCTATCGGTCTGAATTTCCCTAGGTCTTCCGATCAAGACTCCTTTGGAATAAGAGACAGGTGGGTAGCATTGAGGGCTTTGAGGATAGTCTTCGACTTTCTGGAATTCTCCACCAGTGCTAAAACTTCCTCCTTAATCCAAGGCCAACAGACATGAAATAAATTTGTGGTAAACCCATCCGGGCCAGGGGCTTTATCCTCTACCATCTGTTTCACTGATTCCTCTAGCTCTTCCATCCCAATAGGTTTCATAAGCAGTGCATTGTGATCTTCATTAATCACCCTGGGGATGACCTATAGGATTTGGGCTTGGGCCTCTCCCTGAGGGATAGCCGGTTCATCCAGAAGGTCTCCGAAGAACTCGTTCAGAGTTTCTTCTAGCTCTTCCTGAGTTTCCGCAATCGTTCCATTCCTTCTTTTGAGACGCGTCACCCTGTTCGAATGACGATGTTGAATGGCCGCTCTGTGAAATAATTTGGTGTTCCAATCTCCTTCCTTCAACCAATGGTTCCTGGATTTCTGCTTCCACAGGTGTTCCTCCTGTCTCTCCCTATCATTGAATTCCTGGAGAAGCAACCTTTCTTCCTGTTTAACTTCCTCCGAAAAACCATGGGAAATACCTTTCATCTGAACTTCTTTCATTTTTATATCAATACGCATTTTTTCTTGGAAAATGTTCCCAAAGGATTCCCAGTTCCAACGTTTTATATTACTTTTCAAAGCTTTCAGCTTTTGCTGGAATTTGTACATCAACGTACCCTCAAGGTCCGGACTGTCCAGCCACCACTGTTTAAGCTTGTCCGGGAAATCCTTATTGAGCAACCAGAACTGCTCGAATCTGAAGGGTCTACGAAGATTTTCGCCAATGTGCGACCATTCCAGACTGACTAGCCAATGATCAGAGCCTACCAATAGAAGAATCGTTGCTGAAATATCCCCCCCAGCCAACATGATCGATTTCGTGACCAGGAACCGGTCTAACCGACAAGCTATGCTCCTGTCCCGTGTTCTCCTATTATTCCAAGTGAAAGTACCATTTGAGGGCCTGATATACATTAGCCCCAGGGCCTCAATAGTATTATTGAAATGTTCATTGATGGGACTCAGCTGACGTAACCCACCTTTTTTCTCGTCCAAATGACGTATCAAGTTGAAGTAACCTCCCAAGATCCCGGGTGAATGACCCACCTGATCTTTAGGGGACTGCAAAGAAATCAAGAAAGCTTGCTTCAAATTAAAAGTTGAGGGACCATACACATTAGAGAGGAAGCCCCTTATATTTGTGCCCAAGACATGAAACTCAGCCGTGAGATAGAACAAAGAGGCAAAGAACCCAGATAGCGCCACCTTTCTAGGGTTCCAAAGAATCCCGATGCCTCTTGCTGATCCTCTTGCTCCTGACACCATAACTTCACAATTGCGCCAGACCTTCCTGCCTATTTCCTTTAGTTCCTCTATCGAACACTTGGTTTCTTGGAGAAATACTATTATGGGTTTCTCCATCTCAATTTTCCTTTTCAGAAGCCGGATTTTGAGAGGACTCTTGCAGCCTCTTATATTCCAAGTTGTGATCTGCATTATTAAACAATTTTAGGAGTTGTCGCTAAAGCTGTGACTATGGTGGGATACTGACCTGAGTTCACCAGCTACGATCCAAGAAGCTGAATCCTTTGCGCATTGTTGTGCCTTCCTCTTTTTTCCTTCTTTCCTTTCTTTCTACCTCCTTCCGATTCTTTCATAGGATCCATCATGACTCCCAATCCTTTGTGTTGCTTGGTTTTGAGTATCACCTTTTCTAACAAGGAGATTTGATTTTGCATGAGTGGGTTTGGAGTCTTGGCCGAGACTACTGCCTCTAGGGATTCCAGATCTAGTCCTTCAAATATCATATCCTCTCCTTCTTCCTCTTTTTGCTCTCCTTCCTCCATTTCTTCCTCTGGAACTATTTCTTGTGGTATATCTACGTTGGTTCCTGGGTTTTCTGATTTCTGATCGCCTTGTGGGTCTACATTTTCCTTTTTAGTTTGTAGTATCGCAAATCTATTATGGGTTAGTGCTTTTTTGTTCACCTCTGGTCTGCCTGTCTTCTTGGCTGATCTTTTCTTGGTTATTACTTTGGTGAATCCATCTTCTTGTTTCTTCTCCTGGTTACTCGCCTTACTTGGGATCTTATTAATAGGGAAATCCTGAAGTAGGAGACCATGTTCATGACACCTTCTGCATCTGAAAGGTATTTGCTCGTAATCAATAGGATGGAACAATTCCTCATCATCCCATGAGATGTCGATGCCTTCGGGAATATCTTCAGAAATGTCCATATACAGACATATCCTAGCATATGATGTATATCTCATCTGTTTGGTTTGTTATGATACCTTTACGAATACCCCCAACATATTTTCGATTTCTGTGAGGATTTCCTCTTTCGAGTATTCCATTGGGAGGGAATACAGACGTATCCATATTGGTGCAATGGTTAGATTCTCCTTGACCGAATTAAAGTGTTCCTTCCATGGTCGTAGATATAAGCCTGATGAATGAAAGAAATATGGGCCGTTATCAAAAATTCTTGTTCGGTCGGCTTCGTTAAAGAATACTACCGTGAAGAATCCCTTGGATCCTAGCTGGAGATCGAAATGGCCCTGGGGTTTCCATGTTATGTTTATCCACCATAATAATGCTTTCTCAGATGGCCAAATTCCCACAAATTTTCCCACTAGGGCGTGCTCTTTCATATACTGGATATCCTCCCTGATCCATTCAGACTTTATCTGCAATTTTGGGATCTTTCTTGCTTTTGGCATACATTGCCCTGGTTTTTGTGGCTCCTAGGCTTGTTTGTTTTCTTCTCTTCCTCCATTGTGGCTTGCATTGTCCTGACCTTCCAGGTTCATGGGTTCTTCTACAATTCCTTTACCTCTGCTATCCAATACTTTAGGATCTAGGGGCCGAGGCACCCCCTTCCTTGCACTTCCATGGTAATCCAACCACCCCTCCAGGGGTGCCGGATCCAGGTTTTGATTGTTGAGACCTTTGGTTCAGTTAGACTGCTCTCTCATCACTGTCACACCTTCCACCTCGCACTTATTGTATAATGTAGTTTAAAACTAAAAGGCTTGTGTCTTTATTTACGAGAAAACTCTGCATCTATTGGATCCATTTCGGTGTAGTTTCATTTACAAGAATTTTTCATTCATTGGACATCACCGTAAAACTTCATTAAATTTATATTTTTTTACATTGGTGATGGGAGGGATGGCTGGAGGGAGTGGAGGGCTGTGCGGAGGAGGGATGGCTGGAGGGAGGACTATGTAGGAGGGAGTGGAGAGCTGCGTGGAGGAGGGAGGGATGGATGGAGGGAGGACTACGCAGGAGGGAGTGGAGAGCTACGTGGAGGGGGAAGGGATGGCTGGAGGGAGGGAGGACTGTGCAGGAGAAAGTGGAGGACTACGTGGAAAAGGAGAGGAGGGAGGGATGGCTGGAGGAATGACTGCGCAGGAGGGAGTGGGGGGCTGCATGGAGGAGGGAGGGAGGACTGCGCGGGAGGGAGGAATGGCTGAGTGGAGGAGAGGAGGGAGGGAGGACTGCGCAGGAGGGAGTGGAGGACTGCATAATTGCATATAACCCTGGAGAAAGTGGAAAGCTAAATTTTAAAAAATTAAATTACCTGGACATCAGATTTTATCTTCGTTGCTTCCCTGCCGCATGATTTTTTTTACATTTTCTTATGTTGTTTTGATTTCCATTATATAGCGATTGATTTCGAAATGAGAAATACACATTGTTTCGAAATTAATGGCCAACATAATATATCTTATTACATTTTATTACTTTCGAAAATGTTACATGTGACATTCGTTATAAGTTCTCCCATATACTATTACTTTTACATTTTATTACTTTTGAAAACATTACATGTGACATCGATTACAAGATCTCCCCCATACTATTACTTTTTACATTTTATTACTTTCGAAAATGTTACATGTGACATCCGTTACAAAATCTCCCCCATACTATTAATTTTTACATTTTATTATGTTCGACAAATGTTACATGTGACATCCGTTACAAGATCTCCCCCATACTAGGCTGTAGAGTGCCTCTCGGTGCAACAAATTTACATATATATATTATACATATATATAAAATGGAAGAGAATTATAATACTACGATAAATCAAATTGTTATAGTTATGATTGGTTTTAAGGTGTTACTTTTATATGGAATATAATTTTATTTTTTATTAACAAATTTTGTCAAATAAATAATTAATTAGAATATGAGTTAAAGACTATTTCTTTAAAAGTGCTGTAAATTATATTTTATTGTTATTTCTAATCAGTGGTTTACATGTATAATAATATGGATTATATAGTGTGATAAGTCAAATTTTGATATTGTTATAGTTATGATTTGTTTTAAGGTGTTAATTTATTGTGGGCATTAATAAATTAAAAGAATTTTACTTTTATATCTAATATAATTTTATTTGATTTTTTTAGGATTAGCAAATTTTCTCAAATAAATATATAATTGATTAAAATATGAGTTTAACTATTTCTTTAAAATTGTTGTAAACTACATTCTATTGATATCTCTTTATGAGAGAGAAAAATCGTGATTAAGTTTTTAGAATAGAGAGAGAGAGAGGGTGTTTTGAGGTGTTTAGAGGTAGGAATACAAGAGAGAGAGACACTGAGAGAGATAGAGAGATGGGGAGGGTGATGAGGAGGGGTAGATTGATCGGGTGGAGGGTTTACAAGAGAGGGAGGGTAGGATAAAGGGAAAGGGCATGGGGAGGGGGAGGGGAAGGGAGAGGGAGGTGAGGGGATGGGGAGATTGGGAGGAGAGAATGAGGGGGAGACAGAGGGATAGGGCCGGGGGTTGGAGGGGTAGGGGGAGGGAGGGTGGGGTAGAGGCATGGGTAGTAGAGGGTGAGAGAGGGAGGGGGAGAGTGAGAGAGGGGGAGAGGAAGAGGGGTAGAGGGAGGGGTGAGAGAGGGGTGGAGGGATAGGGGTGGGGGGGGGAACAGGTGGGAGTAAGGATGTGGGTGGAAAGGGGATGGGGATTAGTAGAAGGAGGGAGATGGAGAAGGGGGGGAGGGAGAGGGAGGGAAAGGAGGAGATGGGAAGGATGGGGAGAGGGGGAGGGATGGGGAGAGAGGAACGGGGAGGAAGAATGAGAGGGAGGAGTAGGGAGAGAGGGAAGGGGAGGGGGGAGGTAGAGGTGAGGGGATGGGATGGGGAGGGGAGGGGGAGAGGGTGAACGGGAGGGGGAGAGGGGGAAGGGGAGAGGAAGAGAGAAACAGAGGGATAGGGAGGTGAATTGGATGAGCAGAATGAGGGAGGGTGGGGTATAGTCATGGGTAGTAGAGGTTGAGAGAGGGAGGGGGAGAGGGAAGGGAAGGGGGAGTGGAAGGGAGAGGGGTGGGAGAGGGAGAAGGGTAGTGGGGGTTGTGGAAGAGGGAGAGAGGGATGAGGATGTGGGAGAAGGAGAGGGATGGAGAGATGGGGAGGGGGAGGGAGAATGTGGAGAGGGAGTGGGAGGAGGAGACGGGAGAGATGGGGAGAGGGGGAGGGAGAGGGATGGGGAGTGGGGAGGGAGAATAAGAGTGACGAGTAGGGAAAGAGGGAAGGGGATGGGGGATTGAGGGGGAGGGAGAGGTAGAGGGGGAAGGGGAGATAGAGGTGCAGGGGAAGTAGAGGGGATGGGGAGAGGGGGAGTGGAGTGGGGGAGGGAGATAGAGAGGAGAGACGGAGGGAGAGAGAGAGGCAGAGAGGTAGGGGTAGAGAGATGGGTTGGAGGGGGAGGGGGAATTATGGTGGGGTAGTGGTGTGGGTAGTAGAGGGTGAGAGAGAGAAGGGGGGAGAGGGAGAGAGAGAGCTAGAGGGAGGAGGAGAAGGATGGTGAGGTTAGGAGAGTGAGTTGGAGGGTAAGAGATTGAGGGGAAGGGGCAGGGAGGGGTTGGGTATTGTGGGAGGTGAGAGGGAGAAGGGAGGGGAGAGGGAGAGGGGAGGGGAGAGGGAGAGGGGGAGTGGGAGGGTGAGAGGGAGAAAGAGGGATATGGAGGGGGTTTAGAGGGGTAGGCAAAGGGATGGTGGGGTAGAGGTGTTTATAGTAGAAGGTGAGAGAGGGAGGGGGAGAGGGAGGGTATAGGGAGTGGGAGGAGGAGTGGGAGAGGGATGGGAAGGGGAAGGGGAAGGGAGAGGGGAGGGAGAGGTAGAAGGTTAGAGTGTGGGGTGGGAGAGGGGGAAGGAGGGGGCTGGGGGGGAGGAAGTGGGAAAAAGAGAGGGAGAGAGAGACAGAGTGATGGGGAGGGGGGTTGGATGGGTAGAGGGAGGGAGGGTGGGGTACAGTCATGGTTAATAGAGGTTAAGAGAGGGAGGGTGAGGGAGAAGGGGAGGGGAAGTGGAAGGGAGAGGGGAGGGAGAGGAAGAGGGGTATAGGGGGGGTGGAATAGGGGGAGAGGGAGGCATATGTGGGAGAAGGAGAGGGATTGGGAGAGGGGGAGGGGGAGGGAGAATGGGGAGAGGTAGTGGGAGGAGGAGACAAGAGGGTGAAAGGGTGGAGGAGGTGGAGGGAGGGAGAGTGGGCAGGGGAAGGAGGGGGAGGGGAGGAAGGAGAGAGGGGGGGAGTAAGGATGTGGGTGGAAAGGGGATTGGGATTGGTAGAGCGTTGGGGAGGGAGATGGGGGAGAGGGAGGGAGAAGAGGAGAGAGGAGGGATTCGGAGGAGAGGAGACATGAGGGATGGGGAGATGGGGAGAGGGGGAGGGAGAGGGATAAGGGAAAGGGGAGGGAGAATTAGAGAGAGGAGTAGGGAGAGAGGGAAATGGAGGGGGGACTGACGGGGAGGATGAGGCAAGGGGGTAGGGGGGACGGAGCCGCGCGAGGAGTAGAGGGGATGGGGAGAGAGGGAGTGGAGAGGGGGATTGACATGGAGACAAGAGAGTGAAGGAGAGAGAGAGGCAGAGAGGTTGGCGTAGAGAGCTCGGTTGGAGGGGGAGGCAGAGTTACGGTGGGGTAGGGTCATGGATAGTAAAGGTTGAGAGAGAGGAGGTGGGGGAAGAGGGAGAGGGAGGAGTAGGAGTATGGGGAGGGTAGGAGAGGGAGGGGGGAGGGTAAGTTAGGGAGGGGGTTGGTAAGGGAGGGGTTGGGTGATGGAGTGGGAGGGAGAGGGTAAGGAGAAGCAGTGGGGTAGAGGGATGGGGGAGGTAACGGAGGGGTAGAGGAAGGGGAGAGTTATAGGGAGGGGGAGGTGGAGGGGGAGGGATGGGGAGGGGTGGGGTATGAGGGGTATGGGCAGGGAGGCAGAGGGGGAGGGAGGAATAGGCAGAGTGGTGAGGGGTGAAAGGGATGGGGAGGAGGTGATTAGAGGGCATGTGAGGGAAGGGGAGATGGGAGGGGGAGAGGGAGAGGGATGGAGATGGTTATGGGGATAGGGGGTGGTTGAGGGAGCCAGTGGGAGAAGGAGAGGGGAGGTAGGGGTAGGGAGGGGGGTTGGAGGGGGAGGGGAAGAGGGAGCAAGTGGGGTTGGGATAGGAGAAGTGATAGGGAGTGGGAGAGGGGGAGAGGGGAAGGGGGAGGTGTATTGGGAGAGGGAGGTGTGGGAGGGGCAGTGTTGATGTGAGGGGAATGGAGAGAGAGGGGTGGGGAGATGTAGGGGTAAGTGGAATAGTGGGAGAGTGAGGAAGAGGGAGACAGGTAGGGGGAGGGGGAGAGGCAGAGGGGGAGGGATGGGGATGGATATTGAGAGAGGGGGTGGCAGAGGGAGGGAGTGGGAGAGGAAGAAGGTGAGGGGTAGAGCAGAAGGAGGTGGGTTGGAAGGGGATTAGGGAGTGAGGGGGTGGAGGGGGAGGGATAGCTGGGGATAAGTGGAAGAAGTATTGGGAAGAAAGAGGAAAGGGGGAGGGGGGGGATAGAGGGTTGGGGAAAAGGGAGAGGGAGAGGGGGGTTGTAGGTGGAGGGGAAGAGGGAGCAAATGGGGGTGGGGGAGGGGAAGCAAGATGAAGTGGGAGAAAATGGGGGTGGGGGAGGGGAAGCAAAATGAAGTGGGAGAGGGGGAGAGGGGGAGGGGGAGGGGCATTGGGAGGGAGAAGGAGGTGTGGGAGGGGGGAGTGTTGATGGGAGGGGGAGGGAGAGAGGGGGAATGGGTGGTGTGAGAGAGAGGGGAGGGGAGATTTAGGGTTAAGTGGAGTAGTGGGAGAATGAGGAAGAGGGAGAGGGGGATGGGGGATGGCGATGGGAAGGGGATGGAGAGGCAGAGGGGTAGAGTGAGGGGTTGGAGAGGGGAAGGGGTGGGGATGGGGTCAGGGGTTGAGGATGTGGGAGAAGGAGAATGAGAGAGGGTGAGGAGTCCAAGCGGGAGGGAGGGGAGGATGTGGGAGAAGGAGCCAGAGAGAGGGTGGAGGAGGGGGAGGGAGGGAGAGGGATGTTGGTGGAAAGGGGATGGGTAGTGTGAGAGAGAGGGGGGAGTAAGGATGTAGGTGGAAAGGGGATGGGGATTGGTAGAGGGAGGGGGGAGAAGGGGGAGAGGGAGGGGGAGGAGACAGGAGGGATGGGGAGGAGAGGAGACATGAGGAATGGAGAGACAGGGACGGAGAGGGATGGGCAGAGGGGGAGGGAGAGGGATGGGAGAAGGGGGTAGTGATAATGAGAGGGAGGAGTAGGGAGAGAGGGAAGGGAAGGGGGAGTTATGGGGAGGGAGAGGCATATGGGGAGGGGGAGGCATATGGGGAGGGGGAGACAGAGGCATGGGAGAGCAAATGAGATGGGAAGAGGGTGAGTGGAGAGGGGAAGGGAAATGGAGAGGATAGAGGGGGGCAAAGAAGTAGGGGCATAGAGGTCAGTTGGAGGGGGAGGGGGAGTTAGGGTGGGGTAGGGGTGTGGGTAGTAGAGGGTGACAGAGAAGGTGGGAAGATGGAGAGGGTAGCAGAGGTTGCGTAAGAGAGGGAGGGGGAGGGTAAGTTAGGGATGGGGAGGGGAAGGGAGGGGTTGTGTGGAGGGAGTGGGAGGGAGAGGGTAGGGAGAGGTTAGGGGTGAGGGAGGGGAGGGGGAGAGGAGGGGGAGAGGGAAAGGGAGGAGGTGTGCAAAGGATGGGGAGGGGCAGGGGTAGGGGGAGGGAGGGAGACGGGTTGGGAGTGATAGGGGGAGTGGGGAGAGAGTGATAAGGATGGGAGGGCACGAGATGGGGATGGAAGGGGAAGGAGAGGGGGAAGAGGGAGGGGGAGGAGGGGATGGGAGGGCACATGAGGGAAGGGGAAAGGGGAGGGGGAGAGGGAGAGGGAGAGGGATGGGGATGGGTATGGGGATAGGAGGTGGTTGAGGGAGCGAGTGGTAGAAGAAGAGGGGGATGGGTAGAGGGAAGGTAGGGGTAGGAAGTGGGGTGGGAGGGGTAGGGGAAGATGAAGCAAGTGGGGGTGGGGGAGGGGAAGGGAGAGGAAGTGGGAGAGGGGGAGAGGGGGAGGGGTATTGGGAGAGGGAGGTGTGTGAGGGGGAGTGTGGATGGAGAGAGGGGAGATTGGTAGTGAGAGAGAGAGGGGAGGGGAGATGTACGGGCAAGTGGAGTATTGCTAGAGTGAGAGGGGGAGCGGGAGGGGGAGGGGGAGAATGGTAGCGGGAGGGAGAGGAAGAGCAGGAGAGGGGTAGAGGGAGAAAGAGAGGGAGAAGGTTAGGGGTAGAGTGGAGGGAGGTGGGTTGGAAGGGGATTAGGGAGGGATAAGGGAGGGATAAGTGGAGGAAGGATTGGGAAGGAAGAAAAAAGGGTGAGGGGAGACAGAGGGTTCGGGAGAAAGGAGGGAGAGAGGGGGTGGAATGGGGAGAGGGATATGGAGAGGGTGATAGGGAGAGGGGCAAAGTGGAAGATGGAGAGGGGAAGGGGGAAGGGAGGGTAAGGGGGGGGTCTGTAGGGGAGGGGGAGGAAGGGTGGGATAGTGGTGGGGGCATTAAAGGGTGAGAGGGAGGGGGAGAGGAAGGGGGAGTTGGAGAATGAGTGTGAGGAAGAGATAGATGGTGGTAGAGGGAGGAGGAGGGCGCAGAGCTCCGTGAGGGAGTTGGAGAGCGAGGGGAGGGACAAGGGCATTGGGAGAGGGAGGGGTAGTAGAGGGGGAGGGGGAGGGAGAGGGATTAGTAGTGGTAGAGGGGAGGGGAGTTGGGGGAGGAGGGGAAGAGGGAGCAAGTGGCGGTTGGGAAGGGTAAGGTAGAGGGAGGAGGATGGAGTAGGAGAGGGGGATATAGTGAGGGAGAGTGTTATTGGGAGGTAGAGGGAGGTGTGGGAGGGAGAGGCAGAGAAGGAGGATGGGTAGTTGGACATAATGGTGAGGGGAGATGTAGTGGCAAGAGGGGTAGTGGGAGAGTGAGGCAGAGGGAGAAGTCAAGGGGGAGGGGGAAGGGGAGGGAGAGGAAGAGGTGGGGTGAGGTTGGTTGGAAGGGGGAGGTGGAAGGGAGGGGGAGATGGAAAAAGAGATGGGAGGGGGAGATGGAAGGGGGAGGGTGGTAGTGGTAGAGGAAGGGTGAGGCAAAGGGATAGGGGAGCAAGAGAAGGGGAGTAGGGAGGGGGAGGGGTAGGGGTAGTTAGGGGAGAGAGAGGGAGGGAGAGGGGGAGAGTTTTAGGGATGGAGGGGGAACAGGGAGGGGGGAGGAGAGAGAGGAGTAGGGGGG
Source organism: Larix kaempferi (assembly GCA_027924585.1). NCBI lineage: Eukaryota > Viridiplantae > Streptophyta > Pinopsida > Pinales > Pinaceae > Larix > Larix kaempferi. Next base: position 181,896 of record BSBM01002315.1, read on the forward strand.
GAAGGAGTGGGTGAGGTGGAGGGTGGGGGAGTGGGAGAGGAGAAGAGTGGGAGGAGGGAGTAGGAGCAGGAGAGGGGGATGGTTGGAGGGGTAGAGGTATTGGGAGGGAGAGTGGGAGAGGGAAGTGTGGGAGAGTGGTAGAGGGAGATATAAGGGAGGTAAAGATGGAGGGGGGTAGAGTGGTAGTGGTAAAGGGAGTGTCAGGTAGAGGGATAGAGGGAGGGGGAGAAGGGGAGAGGGATGGGGAGGGGAAGATATAGGGAGGTGGAGAGATAGGGAGCGGGATGGGGAGGTGGAAGGGGGTAGGGAAGGTGAGGGAGATTTGGAGGGGGAGGTAGACGGGGAGGAAGAGCGGGGTTAAGTGTTGGTGGGAGGGATAGGGAAAGGGTAGGAATGGGGGAGTGGGAGAGGGATAGGGAGTTGGAAGGGAAGGGGGAGGTGGAGAGGGAAAGAGGGGGAGGTTGAGAGGTAGTGATATGGGGAGAAGGGAGGGGAAGGTGAGGTGGGTGGAGAGGGAGAGAGAGATGGAGAGGGGGAGGACGAGGGGTAGATGGGCAGGGGATGGGGTAGAGGGAGGGGGAGGGGGATTTACGTGGACTGGTAGGGGAGGGGGGGAGAGAAGGAGCAAGAGAGGGGGAAGGGTACAAAGCAGAAGGGGGAAGGGGATGGGGGGAAGAGGGTTAAAAACCTATGAGGTTTTTATTTATTAAATAAGTTAGGTAGCCATATTTGATGGGTATCGATGTTATGATTTGCATGTGTTTTAGAAAAGGGAGAACTAGGTGTTTACCAGGTGGTCCTTTTCCATGATTTCCTTGAAATCGGTTAAATCTAACTGCTTACAATTTTCTTGAATACTGGCTAATATTGGAAGGTAAGGAAGGGGGTAATAGTTTGGAAAAGAGGAGGGAGGTTGGCTTGGGGAGAACAATTAGAGATGGTCTCATTTTATGACAAGAAGGGGGGAAGAACTACAAAAAGTATGCTTTCTTCCTTCTAAACCAGTACTATAAGAAGGAGAATGATTTCCCCATGAGGATGTTAGCTACCATTCAAAGGAGAACAAACCCAATGAGATGCATACTTACCTTCATTCAAGAAAATGTGTAAGGTGAAACTAAGAGGGAGTAGTCCTAAATTTATAAACAATAATTGCTTGGGCCAATGAGGGTATAGCCCTAGGCCTTTACTACAGAAAGAAAGGGCCTTGATCCCTTAAAAGTACATACAAATATATTTTACTTACTATTGGCAGTTGAATACATTTAAGGGATTTTGAAATTACACACATATTTTGGTATATATATCTTAAAGAATAATCCATCAAGTTTCAATTAAGGTGCAAGATTTAATAGATTTCCTTTCTTCTACTTAGTGGATTAATTTCCAGCTCGGGGGTGACCTCTCGATGGGAAAACATACGCCAGACAGAGAGTCAAATGGCAGGGTCAAATGTTGCAGTCAAGATTTCAATTGCTTAAGGTTTACATAAAAATCAGATCTGTGTTATGAAGTTGTTCCCTTACTATGTTTCTCAAGCTTAATAAAGATCAGTTTATGTTGATGAATTCCCTTACTCATGTATGGTTGTCAAAGTAATTAGTAAATGATGGAGAAATGTTTATTATTTCCTTTAAAATATGGCATCCTTGTTGAGATTATTCATTAGACGTGTATTATTTAGATGACTTAAAATTAAATGAAATATTTATATTACCTTATTCTCATAGTTGATGTGGTTGGTAAATTGTATAAAATATGGTGTTACTATTCTACATTAATCTAAGATTCTAGCATTTCCATGGTATAAGGTGCCTATGGAGATCAACAATCGAAATATGCTAGAGTGTAATATCTCCTATGTTGAGCTATGTATTGATTTAGCATAATAAAGGTGTTATGAAAGTGAAGTTGTAAGTTATAAAGATTATAACATGCATCTGGTAGGCTTTAATATGCATTGCAAGAATATAAATCAAGTATCAATGGAGTAATTTTAATAGAGGAATTGACTAGAGTGTGAATGTGAAATTGTTGAGATATGAATGTATTACTTTTATGTTATTCATAAGGTTGAATATGTGTAGAGATTAACCCTTTTACATATGTCTTTAATAGTAATCAAGAGCTTGATCCATAATATTATAAGAGTATCTAATCAACTCTAATGTCGTAAGTCTTTGAGTAAGCTATTGATGTTATGCTTGCCTTTAAAATCTAAAGAAGAGGATGTTGATAATAAAGGATCCTTGTTGCACATACATTACTTCTATGCAATGCCACCTCAAGAAATATTATTAAGTTAAGTTGAAAGGAAAATATTAGTGTTTAAGATTGCATATCCTCGAGAGTTCTCAATATTATAACATGTTTAGGATGTTGAATGCGTTTTAAAAAAAAATTCACACCCCATATACCAAGAGACTATTGCGGGTATTGGGTTGTTACACACTCCCCCTTACCTCTAACCCCCCCTCCTCCTCCTCTCTCTCTCCCTCCCCTATTCCCCCTAACCCTTACTAATGTTGATGTATATGTAACTTCGGAATGTATTTCACATATATGTATATTGTATTCCTATAGAGATGGTATTATTCCTCTATAAGGAAGTGTCGTCATTTATATTGTAAGTGTCGTAACTTATACTTGATGGGTTATTAGACCACCTTATCTGGGGTCGGCCTTGTATAAGTCATGTGGGTCAAAGGGTTATTAGACCACCCTATTGGGGGTCGGCCCACTCAACATTATGTTATGTGGTTAAGTTCGAGCCTACATGAGTTAGGTAAAAAGGCAAGTCAAGTCAAGTATAAATAGAGTGCGGGAGGCACTCTATTTGCTCACTCACTTCTCACACATGCTCTCAAGGAGGAGAGGCGCACTTATGGAGGAGGAGGATTGCTGCTAGGTTATGCTATCTCTCTTGGTTGGTTGTATCATTGCTCTATCTATCTCTGAGGAAGTTATTGGGGTTTTTCACCTTTATGGTTTTCCCCAAGTAAATCTTTGTGTCTCTTGTGTGCTTGCATTATTGTCTCCATGATTGATATGCTGTAGATATGCTGTACATGTTGTTCTCTCAGTTAAGATCCTAGATCAAATTGAAGTAAATTCAGAAAATTTAACATGGTATCAGAGCTAGCCTGAAAGAAGGCATGATATGGCATGTATGACACTTGTTGCACTTACGATGCTAGGGCTTGATATAGCAAAAACCGGTCATCGTAGCACTTTCACTATAAATCCGTTTTGGCGAATTTTTCGGATCTGAAATTGTTACAGGACAAAGCTAAGATCTCCAGGTACCTTGTGTCCAAAGGACAACCTCTAATTCGTTGTACTTTGTGATTTATGATCTGTGCAATATAGGGTTTTTGCCTCTTCCAGATCTGAGTCAAAATCAGGTGACCTTGGGAAAAAGGTCATAACTTGGGCTAGGAAGATCCAAATGAAATTTCGTAAAAAGTGACAGGTAGTACACAGTCTGTACTATCTCAGAAAACTTTTTGAGAGGCCGAAGTTGAACCAGTGACACGTGGCACGCCGTACAAGTTAGCTCTACTGTTTTATCCCATAAACAGGTCACGTTGCGACACTTGGCATAACTCTCTCTCAGAAAATCCAATTGAGGTCAGACCTATCAGGATGGAAAGATAACAGGCCGAGATATCTCAGAAAACTTTTTCAGAGGCCGAAGTTCAAACAGTGACACGTGGCACGCCATACAAGTTTGCTCTTCTGTTTTATCCCAAAACAGGTCACGTTGCGACATTTGGAATAACTCTCTCTCAGAGAATCCAAATGAGGTCAGACCTGTCAAGATGGAAAGATAACAGGTCAGGCTATCTTAGAAAACCTTTTGAGACCCTGTGGATCAAAAATTTTGGAGTTACACTAGAAACAATCAGGTACATATTTCTGTCAAAACATAATTATTTTTTGGTACCTTCATTCATGGCTTCCGGAATTTAGGGCTTTGGAGAAAGTTGGAATTTTTGTAATCGGAGACCACGGCTGGATGCTACTCATCAAAATAGAAATTTAGAGACCAAGATAAGAATTTTTGGTTGGGCAGAAGGCCGGTCTTGATTAGACCCTAGTTCGGGACTTTGATCAGAAAAGTGGAAAATTAGGGCTTCTGTAAAAATGGGAATTTTTGAAATCTGTGACCACGGCTGGAAGCTCCTCAGAAAAATAGAAGCTTACAGCTTTGGATCAAACATTTTGATGGGGCAAAAGAGTGGGCTTCATCAAACCCCAGTTCAGGGTCACGTCCAGTGAATCTAGAAGTTTCAAAGGCAAAATTGAGGAGTGAAACTTTGCAGTTTTCAAATTCTGAATATACCAACTTGATCAGCTCATCAAGGCACATATTTCTATCCTATCAGAAGTTTGAAATTCAAAGTTTGAATTTTTGGGTTTCTCTGACAAACCCATATCCAGCTCAAGGTCCAGTTCTTGCAAATCAAGTGGATTGGGTTAATCACTTGCATAAGTGAAGAAGTTCCTGTTTCAGAGGGAGATGAAGCTAAGGCCTTACATAAGAAGATTACAAGTGATCTCGACAGGTATGACTCATCGAGGTATGTTTTGAGATTTGTTCATAATTAAGTTTATGGTATGCTTGTCTTCATATTATCACGGTTAGTACAATCTTGATTTTAGACTTGTCATATCACCTTAATAAAATTATGAATGCATGATAGAAGTCATTCATTTATTAGGAGTATGAAACTTATGTTTGTACTAACACATTGTGATGTTGTATGAGTTTTATGTTGTCTACTAACATGAAAGGTACACCAATAAGACAAATCATGTTCTAGTTCAAGAACATATGATCATGAGGACAAAGATTCATCCATTGCCATGGATCTCATAGAAGATCCATTCTCGAGGTATGTATAACTTAGTTTTATAATGGTTAACTTATGAGACATGCAGGTTACTAGCACAAGTCACTAAAGAGAACCAGAAGACATTATGCGGGTATGTTAGACATAAATAGCTAGCATGCTAATCCAGGTATGTTTTTCCTATATCAAGCTAAAATCCTACCTTGTGTTAGGATCTTATACTGTTGTTGATAATAATTATTCATGAAGTCATAGGTTTGAATAATCATGGTTGGATGTATATTATTATAATTGATGATATGACTAACCAGAAGAATCATGAAAGTATAGGCTTGAATAATCACAGGTTTTATGCATTTTATATCTTATCTTGATTGATGATTCAACTAACCTGAAGAGTCATAGGCTTGAGTAATTACAGGTTTAGACATGTTATGTTTCTTATGATTTGACTAACCATAAGAATCCTTGAATGCTCATGCTTATTATTTCTGTTTGAAATGATCATGACTATACATGCTTGAGATTATTGTGTTTTAATAGTATACTAATGAATGTATGATTTTATATGAGATCACAAGGATAACACATTCATGATACTAATAAGCATGCATAGGGACCAAGGATGAATATGAGTTCAAGAACAGGTAATTCAGGAAGCAAAGATCAAGAGGGAGCACACTCCAGTTGCTCCTGCCAGAAAGCAAAGGAGCACACTCTAGTTGTTCCTGCAAGAAAGCAAAGGAGCACACTTCAGTAGTTTCTGCAAGGATGCAGATATTCAGAGGGAGTTAATCATCTCTCTACATTTCACAACAGAAAGGTGTAGAAGAAGCTACCTCAGATTAGGACTCCAGCAGCTCCTGCAAGGAAGCAAAGACTCAGAGGGAGTCCACCCAACGAACAAACAAAGATAAGTATTTGAATTGTCATTTCTTAAATAATACTGTTCAATAATGTATATACTGATGTTCCTAGAATTAGGTTGTGTATTATGCATATTAGAATAATTGCATTGATGAACAGTATACTACTAATATGCATGGGTAAGTAGCCTATGGCACTGTACAACATTCCATTGCTACTTATCTAGAATGAAACCTCTTTGCTGACATGTTGGGAGTTGTGCACACTCTTAACAATGTTCTGGTAGAGATTGGAAGGCATCTAGAAAGTTACGGGATATGGATAAATTTTGTATTGAAGCATTGGCTAAGATAATTGCATGACTGTATGGCATATTTCTTTATGTGTAAGAATTTGTTCTGAAAACTATAAGATGTTTTCTAATCATGCAATTTAACTTGTTGTGTAGGAAAGATCATATGCCATCTCCTACAAAAGGACTACAACATTTGTTCCAGCAAGAAAGATATCTATTGAAGATATTGAAGTTCCCAGGATCTGGGATGAAGAAATGGAATGCCATGATCTGTAGATCATGAAGAAGATGTTTGGGATGCAGTCCCAAGACCTGACAGGGAGTCATATGTATGCAGATTGAAGAAAGCCTTGTATGGCTTGAAGCAAGCTCCCAGAACTTGGTATGCTGAAGATAGATTGATTTCCGACACGCAGCGGAAGCTTACTACCGAGTTCGAGATGAAGAACTTGGGGATGATGCACTATTTGTTTTTGGCATGAAGGTGTGGCAAAGTGCAGATAGAATCTTCCTTGGACAAGGGAAGTATGCAGTAGAGATCCCAAAGAGGTTTGGGATGATGGATTGCAAGGCCATGGCCACACCTATGGCATCGAATCTGAAGCTTCTATGTGATGCTTCATCTGAGTCAGTTGATGTCTCTATGTATCGTCAGATGATTGGGTCCTTGATGTACCTGATGAACACGAGACCAGACATTTGCTTTGCTGTGAACACATTGAGCCAGTTCCTGACGGATCCGAGAAGTGTTCACCTGGTTACTGTAAAGCATGTTCTGAGGTACCTGAAGGGTACAGTGGATTACGGGCTCAGGTATGTGGCAGGTTATGTTGATTCAGATTGGGCTGGCAGTGCTGCAGACAGGAAGAGCACATATGGGTGCTGCTTCAGTATGGGATCAGGTGTGATCTCTTGGTTTAGCAGGAAGCAGTCCTGCGTAGCACTGAGTACAGCTGAGGCAGAGTATGTTGCAGCCTGTTCAGCTAGTTGTGAGACAGTATGGCTACGGAAGCTACTGTCTGAGTTATTTGATCTCCCGTTGGAGGCTACTGGTATCTTTTGTGATAACCAGAGTTGTGTGAAGCTGTCCGAGAACCCAGTGTTTCATGACAGGTCGAAACACATAGAGATCAAATATCACTATATCAGGGATATGGTGCAGAGAGGAGCTGTGAAGCTCCTGTATGTTGCGACGGACGAGCAGATTGCAGATGTGCTGATGAAGCCACTAGACAGGGTGAAGTTTGAGTACTTCAGAGAGAGGCTTGGCGTGCTTCAGATCAAGGATACTTCGAGGAAGAAGTGATGGACACATTTGCTGAAGCCATTCCAAGCATGTTGGAAGGAGGATCCTTCACATGGCTGTGGATGTAAGCGCTGGATGATGAGCATCAGGATGATGTTCTGGTTTCTGCTTGGATATGATCAGTTGGATCATTTTATGTATGTATGTATGCATCATGTTGGATGCTTGGACCATGTATCTGTATATGTATCAGGTGGATACATTGTATGATCAGGTGGATCATGTATGGTGATATGTATCATGTATTTGTATTTGTATCAGGCGGATACATTGATGATCAGGAGGATCATGTATGATGATATGTATCAGGTAGATACTTGGTATGCATCAGGTAGATGCATTGATGATCAGGAGGATCATGTATGATGATATGTATCAGGTGGATACATTGATGATCAGGAGGATCATGTATGATACTTGGTATGCATTAGGTAGATGCATTGATGATCAGGAGGATCATGTATGATGATATGTATCATGTATTTGTATCAGGTGGATACATTGATGATCAGGAGGATCATGTATGATACTTGGTATGCATCAGGTAGATGCATTGATGATCAGGTGGATCATGCAGCAGGATGTTGCAGTGATGATCAGGATGATCATAGATGACGAGCTTCAGGATGTTGCTCCAGATGACATGCAGCAGGACGTTGCAGTGATGATGATCAGGATGATCATGGATACATCAGGATGATGTATGGTGAGTATCAGGTTGATACTCTATGGCCGTGGATCAGGTTGTGCAGATGAGCATGTAATTCGTTGCCCTGGGAGATTTGCAGATGGTCTTTCGAGGTTTTGCCTATGGCATGTAATTCGGTGCCCTGGGACATCTGGCAAATGCTCTTTCGAGGTTTTGCTCTGGGAGGACATGTAATTCGGTGCCCTGGGAGATCTGCAGATAGTCTTTCGAGGTTTTGCCTATGGCATGTAATTCGGTTCCCTGGGATATCTGGTAGATGCTCTTTCGAGGTTTTGTCCTATGGCATGTAATTCGGTGCCCTGGGAGATTTGCAGATGGTCTTTCGAGGTTTTGCCTATGGCATGTAATTCGGTTCCCTGGGACATCTGGCAAATGCTCTTTCGAGGTTTTGCCATGACCACATGTAATTCGTTGCCCCGGGAGATCTGCAGATAGTCTTTCGAGGTTTTGCCTATGGCATGTAATTCGGTTCCCTGGGATATCTGGCAGATGCTCTTGCGAGGTTTTGTGGTGAGGTCACATGTAATTCGTTGCCCTGGGAGATCCTATAGGTAGAGCTGTATGCTCGTAACAGCCTGGGATGCTCTTGCGAGGTTTTGTTACGCACGTAAAAGTCCTGAGGATTCCACAGTATGGCCAGTGATGACGAAGACCTGCAGGTGGTGGGCCTACATCCAGTATGAAAAAGGACTGGCTCTGTAGAACTTCCTATGACGAGTAGATTCAGAGATTGATTGAGATAGCAGCAGCAGTGACGATGATGATGACTCGATGACGATTATCCAGTGACGATGATCCAGAGAAGATGACTTGTGCTAGAAGAACTGTGCTGAGAAATACCTTCCTAGTTAAGAGGGAGTGTTGATGTATATGTAACTTCGGAATGTATTTCACATATATGTATATTGTATTCCTATAGAGATGGTATTATTCCTCTATAAGGAAGTGTCGTCATTTATATTGTAAGTGTCGTAACTTATACTTGATGGGTTATTAGACCACCTTATTTGGGGTCGGCCTTGTATAAGTCATGTGGGTCAAAGGGTTATTAGACCACCCTATTGGGGGTGAGCCCACTCAACATTATGTTATGTGGTTAAGTTCGAGCCTACATGAGTTAGGTAAAAAGGCAAGTCAAGTCAAGTATAAATAGAGTGCGGGAGGCACTCTATTTGCTCACTCACTTCTCACACATGCTCTCAAGGAGGAGAGGCGCACTTATGGAGGAGGAGGATTGCTACTAGGTTATGCTATCTCTCTTGGTTGGTTGTATCATTGCTCTATCTATCTCTGAGGAAGTTATTGGGGTTTTTCACCTTTATGGTTTTCCCCAAGTAAATCTTTGTGTCTCTTGTGTGCTTGCATTATTGTCTCCATGATTGATATGCTGTACATGTTGTTCTCTCAGTTAAGATCCTAGATCAAATTGAAGTAAATTCAGAAAATTTAACAACTAACCCCCTCTCTCACTCTCTCTCTCCCATACTCCTACACCTACTCCTAAACTTGACCTCTTTTTCTCTCTCTCTCTCAAACCTCTAATGCCCCCACCCTCTCACACACACAATCTTAGTACCCCTAGGGCCCCCTTCTCTCTTTGTAACTTCCCTTCTACTCTCCTTTACCTTCCCCTATCCACCACCCTTTTCTCTCTCCCCCAACCCCCTAACACCCCCTATTCTTTCTCTCTCTCTCTCTCTCTCTCTCTCTCTCTCCCTCTCTCTCCCTCTCCCATACTCCTATCCTTATAACTCTCTCTCTCTCTCTCTCTCTCTCTCTCTCTCTCTAACCATTAATAAGTTCCTCTCTCAATATCTCACCCCCTTACTCCTCTCCCTACCGTTAATTCCCCCTCGTCATATTTGTCTCTATCCCCCATCTTCCCCCTAAGCCTTTTGAACCCCATCTCTCACTATTTGTTCCCCTACTCCTCAACCTACACCTTAACCCCCTACTCTCTCTCTCCCCCGATCCCCTAACACCCCCTCTCTCTCTCATACTCTCACTACCCCTAACCCCCCTCTGTATCCCTAACACCCCTCATACTCTCCCTACCCATAACCACCCCATTAACCCCTTTCTCTCTTTCATGCTCCCCCTCCCCCTCCCACTCTCTCTCTCTCTCTCTCTCTATCTATCCTATTGCCCCTACCTCTACCCCTCACTCTCTATTTATTTCATAATCCCCCTCCCCTTACCATTTACCACCCCTTCATCTTTCTCTCTAATCCCATACTATAACCCCTCTTCCCTCTAGCTGCCCTAATCCTCCCTAAACCCATACCCCCCAACCTTGATTTCTATCTCTTTCTCAACACAAAGTTCCCTCTTCCCCCTTACCCCTAAGGTAAATTTGATGTCTATAACATCACACATGTGTTTTAGCTCTACAAAACACGTGTTTGTTTTAACTCTAGAAAATGTGAGTAAAACATGCACGCATTTTGGTTTTCATGGAACCCATATGGGTGGGAAAGGGAAATTTGAATTTAAACGAAATGTGCTCATGCTACTTACCAGCTAAATCGAACCTCGTCACATCTCATGTGCCATCCATCTTCCTATCTGTCTACTTCATATTTAGCTTTGGATTAACCAAAACTGTGCATTGGAATATGGTAAACCATAGCTGGTAATTGGGAACTTCATCCATTTTCCCAATATGCATGTGTTTTACCACTCATTGTATCATACACAATCCTTTTTTATGAAATTTTAGACCCAAATAGCATTTTTTATTCAGATTCCAAATGTGTGTGTGTGTGTGTGTGTGTGTGTGTATGCTTTTGTCATTATTCGCTAACTTCGAAAACACACTATCTGTGTTTCCTCCATAACTTTTTCGTTTCTCAAGCATTTAAAACAAAATCGTATATTGCACTACTAGACACCAACCTCTACATTCTATAAAAAAAATACAATTTCATGATCATTTCATTAAGACTTTTGAAAGATGCACCAACTCTCGGTGTACTATTTTTTAGGTTTAATCACTTAGATAATTATAAATAATTATAAATTATTAAATTTATTTTGGAAAAATAGTGCTGCACTATAAATATTTTTTTTCTATATGTCTACCATTTTTTCTAGGTTTATTCCATCATTTATGGACTCAAAGGACACATCCACAAAGACATATACCTTATCACCCCCGCCCAAAAAAAAAGTACCTGTAGAAAAGATCAAAGTTGAGATAGTTATGAACATTTTCAATAGATAAAATTTATATATTAGGAAATGGGATTCAATTTCCTACATTTCATATTTTTTACTCAAACCAAGGTTCATTGTCTAAATATCCTAAAAAATATCCATTTAAGTTGTGGGATGCATGTTTTTTCAATTTTCTATTGCATCTAATGCGTCAAAAGAGACCCAAATTACCTTGCACCATCTCTTTAACAAAAAGATAAAAATGTAGAGACAAGGAACGACATGTAATTTCATTCCCAGAGTAAGAATTTTAAAAATAGTACACCTATAAAAAATGAAGATTATGACATTATACTTAATTTTTTTGAAAAAATATTTGTTCGATTTGATGGTACATAGAAACAATATAGACTATATTTGATGGGAAAAATGATCCATGATGGGGCATTTCTCCGATTGAAAATCTAACATTGGTTGTTATCATTTTGGGAATGGATTTCATTCAATTCCTCTATTTAACCATTCAAAACACTTTTATCATTTGTTCATTCCCATGAATAAAGGAAACAAAGCTTGTATTTCAAATTCTTTGTAAATTGAGAATGAGTGCATTCTTTTTCTTTATTTCAAGACTAAGTTAAAGTAATTATTTCTATCTTAGTTCCTTAAAATTTTCTCATGTAGGAGTATAGTTCAAGTCATTTCAACAAGGATAAAATAATCCACATTGTAGTCCCATTGAAGTAGAATGAATTCAAGAACAATTGAAGTATTACAAGCTGTATAACCTCGATAGTATCCCAACATGTATAATAAATAAAAGATCGATCTTAAATTTTGATCTATCAAGCACCAAGAGGGGTCAAACTTCTTGAGGTGTAAATACTTTTATCATAAAATTTTTACACATTAAGAAAAAATACACCATAGGAAATTTGATCCCTTTTAGTGCTTGATAGACCCATGTTTAATATGGATAGATATGTTGACTTACATTTTGTGCAAAATTCAAAATTGATTTGACATATGTTACCAAATAGTTTTTTTTCTCATACATTACATATGTGACAACATATCCCGCACATTGCATTGTAAAACACATTGCTACTCTTGGTGCAATAACCTCCATTGACATCCCCAAACAAAGTAATTATAAAACTAAAATAAGTAACAAAGTAACAAGCCTTATCAACCTTATAAGTAATGAAAAATGACATTAATTATTCTTGCAAGCAAACATGATTTCACAATAATGGTAGAGCTTGATGAAAGATTCCCATGATTTCAATATATTATTGCATGGTGTCATCCTTTACATTAGATAAATTTTGAGGTAAAAAATGGACCTCAAAACAAAGAACATGTACTATAAAAATCAACCAATCACATTCTAGTAGATGACATCATCCCACATGGTTGAGGTGGCATTGCATGAGTTAAGAATGTTTATTTTTCAAATTTTCTATTGTGGATGAAAACCCATAGTTAACCAAGGTAGTGGTATAAGTACTTTTAAGTCATAAAGTAAAGTACTCATAATGAAAGTCCTTTAACATTTTTTCATAAAATAATATTATTATCATTTTCAAGTAAAGTGCTCATAATGAATGTATTTTCACACTCTCATAAAATAATATTATTGTCATTTTCAAGTAAAGTACTTATAATTCATAAAGAAGGTCCTTTCACATTTTTTTATAAATTAATATATTTTCATTTTCATGTTTTTAATTTTAAATTATATATTCACTCCATTTTATTTAATATCGTAATGCAAAACTTATATATATATATATATATATATATATATATATATATATTCCAATCTGGAAGTGGAATCTTCCATTAAAAATCAAGTGTTTTTTATGGCATGCATTGCAGGGTACCTTGAAAACCTGGGATAATCTTTTGAGGCATGGTTGGTGTGGTCCAAATTGGTGTATCTTATGTAAGGAAGAATCTGAAAATATCAATCATCTGTTTGTCTTTTGCTCCTTTGGTAGAAGAGTTTGGAATTTTTGCTGTACTAAGATGACAATCACCAAGGGTTGGGAAGAAGGTGATTTTGGTCAGTCTCTTCTAAGCTGGTTTAGATCTTTTAAAGATACTTTACACGTTCCTATTTTTGTTTCGTGGGCTCTCTTGTACATGCATAATTTGGCCACATTTCAAGGAAAATCGCCTGAAATTGACGTTTGTGGGCTTATTGTCTTAAAATTAGCTCAACAATTTAAAGCTAAGATCACCAAAGCTGCTGACAGGAGGATTGGACAGTTTTCCTTTACTATGGATCAGCCCATACTCTTCTTTGATGAGGTTGCACAGCAAGGTCTCTGTGGTGCTAGTGGAGTTATTTATTTGAATGAAGGTCACTATTTCACCCTCCGTCTCAATTGTGGCAATGGAAGCAATATGAACGCAGAGCTATTAGCTTTGTGGTGTGTCCTGAGCTGTGCAAACATTTTTGGATTGGTAAACTTAAAGGTATTCGGAGATTCATGGGTCACCATTAAATGGGTAGCTGAAGAATTTGATTTAAATGTATTGGCTCTTAATCGCTGGTGCATGCGCACTAGAGAGGAGATTGATTTGCATGAACACATCTCTTTCTCTCATATATTTCGGGAGCACAATGTACATGCTAACATTTTATCTAAGCAAGCACATTTGGGAATTGAAGGATTTCTAGTTTGGGAGGAATGGATGAATTCCAGCATGCTGGAAAATGGCGAAGTCTTTTTCTTTTAATTAGTTTCCTCAGTCCATGACATGATCTATTTTTGCATAGCATGTTTTTTGTAATATGTTAAAGATACTCAGCTCTACATAGTCTATTTTTGATAGTTTTTTTGACATGATAGAAGATGTGGAACAATCTGGCTTACAGCCATGAACATGATGAAAACACCTTTTTAAACAAAAGGTGAATATCTTTGTACTATTTGATTCGATGAATAGTACTAGTACATTTTTTTTCGGTTGAAAAAACATATATATATTCGGTTCACATTTTTTCATAAAATAATATTTTTGTCATTTTCATATTTTTATTTTTTAATTATATATTCACTCCATTTTATTTAATATTATAATCCCAAACTAATTTATAAGCACACACACACACACACACACATATATTATGATTTTGATATTAATTTATGAATATAGATTTAATGAATACAGAATAATAATAATAATGCAATGTGGTTTATAATAATATTATTAACATTTTAAATGTAAATCAATTTCCAATTAAATCACATTATATTAAATTGATGAGAAAAGTATTAAATATAAAAAATCAACATAAATTAAAAAAAATAGCTCTTAAAAATGTTTTTTATTATTTAATTTCATTTGCAAGTTCAAGACAAATAAATGCTAAAGGACAATAAATTTTTGGGAATTTACAATGATTCTTAGTCACATCAATGTAGAGTTATTTTATTAATTTTATTTCTAGTGAATTTTGAAAAGTAGCTCAACCATGGTTATTTATATTGTGCATAGAAAATAGTGTAAGAGGTGACTTATCATATATACCTACCCCATAAAACCCATAACTCATAATATTTTAATATATCTCATATTTTTTTAGTGCATCTCTTAGGAGGCCATTTTTTTACCTCACAATCTCTCTAATGAAGGGAGAAGGGTGCAATGTCAATCAGTAGAAATGGCTCATGATTACATAAGAATTTTATGTCATAAAATGTTCATTGGTTCAAGAGGCACATAAAGGATTAATCTCAACAATTTGATGATGAGATTAAGACTACAACTAAAAAATCTCATGGCAATGTTAAAAGTTAGCATTCTGAAAACCAAATTTGATTAACACAATGAAACATCAATTGAGTGTGTTGTGATCATTTTACAAATGTTAATCTCAACTTGGAAAAATGAAGAGTCATGCAAAATTAAATGATCTTATACATCACTATAGATTGAAGGATGTGTCAAATATGAGAAAAAATGAGAATGGAGAAAATTTAACTACATTGCCACACTAATTATGAAAAGTTTGATTTAACTTGTCCAAACATTTGTATGATATTCGATTAATTGATAATAAGGATTAGCTCTAGTTGTGACTTGACATTGATATTTCGTCATCACCAAATGACAAAGACACATTTGATGACATAACTTGGTGGATAACCTATCATGCTCACTAATAAATGCACAAGATATAGACTTATTTGCTTCACTATTGGTGCAAAATATGCAACATGAAACTTATATTGTAAACATCAATAATCACCAACTTGAAACATCTAGGGAGTGAATAATTATTTCTCAAGATCTGTTTACACTAGGATCCTACACGGGAATCTAGATAATTGGTTAGGATAGGTCTAGAGGATAAACAACTAAAAAGGAAAGGGAGGGCATTGCTTTTACATGGGACTATTGAGGGATCATTAGGTGGCTATGTGTGGTAGGTCACTCTTGTTGACTAGTTGACATTAGTCATCTTATTTAGATATGGGTTAGGGGGTTATGTGTTAGTATTTTACTAGAAATACCATTTTTCAGTGTAACATCTCCTCCATTTGCATGTTAGTATTTTGGTGAAATTTCACAAAAATGTGATAACTTAAATGATCTTAGAAATAAAAGTGATTTGTGGAAGGACCCAATTTCCTAACATACTTCCATCATAGAAATGGACAAACTTAAATGCCATACAAAGCACAAATCCATGTGGTCGCCACCACACAACATTGTCGCAAAACAACATGATTGACATTAAATTACCTTCTAAAACATTATATAACAATATGCATGTTCATAAGCATTAAAACATTTAAAAAAAAAGGGGATATAACAACATAGAAGAATACCTGAAACGGATCTGCACCCGAACTCGTAACCAACTTAATTCAACGATCACTTATCACGCAGAGTAGAAAACAGAGTTTAAGGACGGACTACACCTCGGCAGAACAGATAATCCGCCTCCGGCGATCCAATTCATGACGGCACAAAATTATCAATGGCGGGATCGATCCCTCTGGGTCATCCCTTCCCGCTGGATTGTGTAGACGCTCTTCATACCAATCTCCCCCCCAATAACCTAAGGTACCTCTATATAAAAAAAAAAAAAATTCTTCGACAGATGTCATGCTCTCTCGAGCTTCCCCTCGCCACAACGAAATCGACCGAATCCATCATTCCCCATCTGTCACTCTACATCCACACGCTGCTATCCACGAAGAGTCCGCCCTCAACAACCAACAATTATAATATTTAATGTGTGGTAGTTTTGGCGGAGTGTCTCTTTTACTGAGCACTCCTCACGATGGAGACATCTCCCCTTAATTTAAGGGAAAAATTGGAGTACGAAAATCCTATCTACTCTCTTCATTAAAGGTATTTTAAAAAGATATTTACATATCTTTGTAGTTTAGCCGTTGCTCATAGGATTCTTTAAAAGTATCCAAATCATATCTAAAATAAATATCCATAATTAATTCTCACAACTGATTTATTATTATATTTGTCTTTAAGTTATCATCTATATGTCTATATATATAGTGAAAAACATTTCTTCAATGTTTATAAAACAATAAATCTCAACTCCTATCCACGTAGGTTTTTCAAAAGATCAATTGTGGCTGATTCTCTACCTTATAAAGGATATATTAAGACTAATATATATATAATTATATTTTTAAGGCTCTTATCATTCATAATGAAACACATTCATTTATAAGGTCACTTTTAAATGTATATTTAGAAATACAACTTATTGCCATACTTACTTTATAAGAGAGATGGCATATAGATATATGTATTCTTTTCTTTTATCATCCAAGGATACTAAGTATACATATATACATGCATATAGTATGTAATGTCCCTTGTTAGGAATTTTATTAACATTGCAATTTTCCACTTTTTTCCTTGGTTCGACCTTGGACTAATTTCGATCTCTAGGTCCCAAATTTGCCCCAAATGATCCCAAATCTTCTGAGAAGGTATATGGATGATATTAGAACATAAATATGTGTTTCAGGGATGCCTTTGTACCTTTAAAACACTTCTTCAAATACTCTTTCAATTCTGGTCAATGTAGGTAACTTTACTAGTGATTTCCATTTGACTAGTATTGGTCTCTAGGTCTCAAATTGACTCCAAATGCCTTCAAATATTCAAGGAAGGTTTATGAATGATATTAGGAATTGAATATGATGTTCAGGGATAACATATGGCCACCAAAAGACCTCTGCAAACTCTCTTAAGATTCTGGACCAAGTATGCAATTTTACTAGTAATTTGGGGTTCAAATCCCCCTGAGGTAAGTACTGAAAATGGCTTCCCAAATGCCTCCAAACCCACTCAAATTTATGAACAGAGGTATGTAATGTGTTAAGTATGTTATTAAGGTCTCATATACACCATTAATGGTTTATTACAACTGTTCTCACCCTCTCCCATTCAACTGCAAAAATCCCCAATTCGACCCTTGGGGAAATGGCACTATTTCACCTCCCAATACAACTAAACTGACTAAAAATGCTTCAAATGCTCAAGTACAGTACATGAAACTTGTAGAATACATCCATGGCAGTATATTGATCACAAATATATCATAGAATCATCCATTCATTCGAAATCATTATCAATACATTGGTTCACAACAAGGTAGTGGGGAAATGGCATTGTTCTTCCATTAAAAATGAGATTTATACATTTCTACTTGGAATTTCGACCTGAAACTTTCTGGAGATGAAGAACAGAGTATTTACTTCATATTACAAAAGAAATGGGGCATTAGAAGCTCCCCCAAAGAGTACAATAGCTCACCAAAAACGCCCTCCCTCAAGGATCAAGAATATGCCATCAAAACTGGAAATGGTTGAAGGAGCGAGCTGCAATAGAAGAAACCATGAGCTGCCCTGTAGCTTACACCTGCAAATAAACACTCCATTAAAGCTCCAAATGAAAGGTCTGAATGGCCTTTCCAATTGCCAACTTGGATGGGAATCTTTCACCCTCGAAATTGGCTAAGGCAAGAAACTAGTCATCCACTAGCTCTCCCTCTTCACAAATGCAATTGCAAATTCTACAAATGATCAAAAAGCCATTCTCATACTTCATTTCTACATTTTATAACCAACATTAGCCTTCTAAGGGTCGAAATCCTCTCAATAGATTCAATAGATTTCCATTTAGGAAATATTCCACATTTGCCACTTGTCTCCTAGTTCCAACCTTCCATCTTCTCCCAAATTCGATTTTGGGTCTCTTTGGCTTCTCCAAATCCCAAATTCGACTTCCTTGAGCCTATTTTTGGGGCTGACATGTCATAGTGGTCAGATGTCAGAGGTCAGGTCTGCAATTTGTCATAGTTGTCATAGATGCTCCATCATTGGTGTCATGGGGCTAGGGAATCTAGCCCAAGTGTCCACAAACTTCCACTTTGACTCTTTATCTTCCATGGAGGTTACCAATACTTCCCAATTCGACCTAAGATGCTCAATGACATGTGTTATGACTTACCAACTCACCCAAGAGTGTTCACATTCCCATTAATTCGAATTTGCAAAAGAGATATACCATGTATTATGAAAAATCAAGCTAGTGTGGGTCCCACATCCTCCATATGTCTCCAAAACCATTTGTCACCTAGGATTTCTCTTGAATTTCTTATTCACTCTATTTATTAAATACTTGAACCCTTCCAATGTCTAAACATCATTTATTATCCCCCTTATTCCAAATCCCAAAGCTTCCACCCCAAACCTAGGAAACTAGTAATTTTCCTCCTTGGCAATTATTTGACCCTTAACATCAATTTTACAAACTCTAATGAATATGGCTAATGTGATTAGGCCATTGTGACCCAATTACAAATTTGGGACATGACAAATCCTCCCTTCCCAATATTGCTTGTCCTCAAGCAATTTCAAACATGGGTGTTGAAGAACCTGCTTTCTGTATAATTCTTTGAAGTTGCCCTTGAATTGCCAAACCTTGAGTCTTTGAGTTTCCATGAATATTTTAGAGAGGAACCACCATGCTTGCTGCTGCACTACTCTGATTAAAATCACTTTATTAAGTGGGGAATCCATCTCCCATACTGCTTGCTTCCCCCCAAAAAATGAAACCAATGAGACAAAAATTATTCCAGGGTCCCATTGCTTGTATTGCACCCCAACAATTAAGAGTGCTCTCCAACCTACACCATTAGATAAGAGGATTCCTGGATCCCATTTTCTTGTATGCATTCTTCCAAACATCATGAGTACCAAATATATATCATCAAAGTACATAACAACATAATGAAAATGTACATCTAGGATATGCTTCATCAAAGAGTCATGAAAGTGCTTATACCTCCAAGCAAGTAGACCACCATTTTCCAAGTGCATACAAGCTTCAAGTGACCAATCAAATCTGCTCCAATGACATAGGTGAGGATCCCATGTCCTATAATGCTGCTCCAAAAGGATGTGATATGCATCAAAATATTCAGCCATGTATTCTTTCATCCAAGAAGTGAATGAAGAATCTCCACTAGAATCTGAACCAAATAATGAGCAAAAAAAACAAGGAGACTTCAAATGACTCGAAGAAGTCTCACCCATACATCCATGAATGTGAGAATCATAAAGATGTAACAAAGTATGTGGCTGCCAACAAAAATGTTCTCCCATCATAAATCTATTCATCCAAGTGTTGGATGAAGTTCCTCTAACATCAAATGAACCCAGTGTTGAGCAAGAAAAACCATGAGTATTCAAGTGACTCAAATCCATATCATAGGTGCATCCATGTAGATGTGAATCATCATAAAGTGACAAATTATGCTGCTGCAAATGTGAATAAGAATGTGCTCCAACCATGTCATCATAAAGGTTAAATCTAGGAGTTCCATACTCCTCATGTGGCACCATCAAAAAGAACCCTTTCACCCATACTTCATTGAGACTAATACTGCAAAACATGGAATTGTAGGATGTAGGAGAATGTACTAACTCACCCAAATGATCAAAAAGTTCAGGAGTTTCATCATGGGAAGGATCCATGTGGGTAGTATCATGCAGCTCCTTCAAAAGTGTGAACTCTTTGTAATAGTTTGGTTCCAATGTAGAGGAATCATGCTCTTCTTTAAAAATTGCATAACCTTCATCAAGAGGCAATTCAAATTCCTCTTCCACCACATCAAGTGTTTGGATCTCTTCAAGTTCATCTTCAAACACATCAAGAACATTCAAATTTTCACATTTCTCATGATCCACCATGTCATGAGAATCCTCCAAACAATCTACCATTTGACAATCTGAAACATAGGAGGAAAAACAAGTATCTTGCAACTTTTCAAGAAGTTGCTCATTTTGAATTGTGAGCTTATGAATATCCTCATTATTCTTCAAGTATGCATCATGTAACAATTCATTAAGCTCAAACAAATGGTTTCTATCAAAAAGCAAAGACATGAAATTACCTTTGATGTGGCACATTGCTCTTTGAATCTTCTCCATGTCTTCAAGGAAGGATGTTTCCTCCAATGAAGTAGCTCTCCAACAAGAATTTGACACCAATTCTTGAGTGTCATGGAGAATGCTGAGGGACTCTTGGATATTATTTTCATTCATCTTTAAGGACCCTTCAAGAAAATGAGGCTCTTGCAAATGAACCTCCTCATCTTCTTCAATTTTGCTTGGACCAACTTCATGAAGCTCAAGTGGTGATGGGGAAGTTGATCTTGGTTCTTCTTCAACCGGTACAAGGTCTTCATTATCATGCTTAATGAAACTTGTACTTGTAGAAACACTTTCAAACGTGATCTCTATGTCACCAACATAGAGGTGTGAGCACCCATCAGTAGGTACTCCTTCATAGTTTAAGCATCCATCAGTAGATGCTCTTTGGTTCATGTCTAAGCTAGAAGGTGTCTCGAAATGATCTTCCATATTTTCAATAGAATCTTCTTCATGATCTTGTGATGTCTCTTCCTTTTGCTCCTTCAAGCAAGCTGATGCATTTTGCCCCTTGGTTTCCTTAAAATCAATAATTTTTTCCACAAGTTCGATAGAAAACAATTCGAATCCTTCCTTAATTTGCTTGGTCATATCTTCGAATATTGTTTTCATAATTTTTATATGCTCCTCACCATCATATGAGGCTCCCTTTTCATCCCTAGTCATAGTTTCCTCAAAAAATTTGCTCTTCTTCTCCTACTTTTTTTTTTCTTCAACAAAAGCACTTTTGGTTTCAATATCTAATGGTGGTACCTGAATTATTGTCCTCATGAATATTATACCACATCAAGTGCCAAGATCATGCTCTGATACCACTGTAATGTCCCTTGTTAGGAATTTTATTAACATTGCAATTTTCCACTTTTTTCCTTGGTTCGACCTTGGACTAATTTCGATCTCTAGGTCCCAAATTTGCCCCAAATGATCCCAAATCTTCTGAGAAGGTATATGGATGATATTAGAACATAAATATGTGTTTCAGGGATGCCTTTGTACCTTTAAAACACTTCTTCAAATACTCTTTCAATTCTGGTCAATGTAGGTAACTTTACTAGTGATTTCCATTTGACTAGTATTGGTCTCTAGGTCTCAAATTGACTCCAAATGCCTTCAAATATTCAAGGAAGGTTTATGAATGATATTAGGAATTGAATATGATGTTCAGGGATAACATATGGCCACCAAAAGACCTCTGCAAACTCTCTTAAGATTCTGGACCAAGTATGCAATTTTACTAGTAATTTGGGGTTCAAATCCCCCTGAGGTAAGTACTGAAAATGGCTTCCCAAATGCCTCCAAACCCACTCAAATTTATGAACAGAGGTATGTAATGTGTTAAGTATGTTATTAAGGTCTCATATACACCATTAATGGTTTATTACAACTGTTCTCACCCTCTCCCATTCAACTGCAAAAATCCCCAATTCGACCCTTGGGGAAATGGCACTATTTCACCTCCCAATACAACTAAACTGACTAAAAATGCTTCAAATGCTCAAGTACAGTACATGAAACTTGTAGAATACATCCATGGCAGTATATTGATCACAAATATATCATAGAATCATCCATTCATTCGAAATCATTATCAATACATTGGTTCACAACAAGGTAGTGGGGAAATGGCATTGTTCTTCCATTAAAAATGAGATTTATACATTTCTACTTGGAATTTCGACCTGAAACTTTCTGGAGATGAAGAACAGAGTATTTACTTCATATTACAAAAGAAATGGGGCATTAGAAGCTCCCCCAAAGAGTACAATAGCTCACCAAAAACGCCCTCCCTCAAGGATCAAGAATATGCCATCAAAACTGGAAATGGTTGAAGGAGCGAGCTGCAATAGAAGAAACCATGAGCTGCCCTGTAGCTTACACCTGCAAATAAACACTCCATTAAAGCTCCAAATGAAAGGTCTGAATGGCCTTTCCAATTGCCAACTTGGATGGGAATCTTTCACCCTCGAAATTGGCTAAGGCAAGAAACTAGTCATCCACTAGCTCTCCCTCTTCACAAATGCAATTGCAAATTCTACAAATGATCAAAAAGCCATTCTCATACTTCATTTCTACATTTTATAACCAACATTAGCCTTCTAAGGGTCGAAATCCTCTCAATAGATTCAATAGATTTCCATTTAGGAAATATTCCACATTTGCCACTTGTCTCCTAGTTCCAACCTTCCATCTTCTCCCAAATTCGATTTTGGGTCTCTTTGGCTTCTCCAAATCCCAAATTCGACTTCCTTGAGCCTATTTTTGGGGCTGACATGTCATAGTGGTCAGATGTCAGAGGTCAGGTCTGCAATTTGTCATAGTTGTCATAGATGCTCCATCATTGGTGTCATGGGGCTAGGGAATCTAGCCCAAGTGTCCACAAACTTCCACTTTGACTCTTTATCTTCCATGGAGGTTACCAATACTTCCCAATTCGACCTAAGATGCTCAATGACATGTGTTATGACTTACCAACTCACCCAAGAGTGTTCACATTCCCATTAATTCGAATTTGCAAAAGAGATATACCATGTATTATGAAAAATCAAGCTAGTGTGGGTCCCACATCCTCCATATGTCTCCAAAACCATTTGTCACCTAGGATTTCTCTTGAATTTCTTATTCACTCTATTTATTAAATACTTGAACCCTTCCAATGTCTAAACATCATTTATTATCCCCCTTATTCCAAATCCCAAAGCTTCCACCCCAAACCTAGGAAACTAGTAATTTTCCTCCTTGGCAATTATTTGACCCTTAACATCAATTTTACAAACTCTAATGAATATGGCTAATGTGATTAGGCCATTGTGACCCAATTACAAATTTGGGACATGACATAGTATCATATGTATTTTCTCTTTATAACGAATTATCCTTTTTAAATAGTATTTTGTAATGTTCACTCCTAGGATGTAAATATCATTTTCTCCACTCCTCTTTGAAATTAGAGGGTGCGCCCTTATTCTTATGTGTGTAAAGTTAATGTTTTGGTTTGTGTTGAATAGCCAATATCTAATTTAAGATAATGATATTACTACCTAAGGTATTAGTTAGGCTATTTCACCCTTTCTCCGGTGTTTGCAACCCTTGGATGTTCCACCGTTTATTATACATACTACTCCTAGTTGTCATCGTCTGAATGCCACTTATGGACATAATAATAGTTTTAAGGTCCACTGGTGGGGCCTTGGCCTTGAGCTCCTCACCAGGGCCGCTTTACACAATCATAATCACGTTTACAAAAATTAATAAAAATCGGGTTTGAAATTTGAGGGATGTTACACAATATATATATATATATATATATATATATATATATATATTTTGAATTCTGATAATTGATAAAAGGAGGGATATTACATCCTCCTCTCCTTAAAAATAACACCGTCCTCGGTGTTCATTCTTTTCAGCAGTTTGTCCTCTCTTCTGTAGTCAACCTTTGCTTATTTTGTCATTTCTGTTTGTCCTCCTTTGCACTTTCATGACTCTTTTTCAAGTCCCTTGATCACATCTGCATTTTCACTACACAACCGGAATTCAAGGAACCGTAAAAGAAAACTTATCATCAATTCCATAATCAACCTCATAATTATAAACAATGAGTCATTTTATTGTAGCATAACATTTGCAATTCATGGAATATCTTTAGTCCCTCTCCTTCTTTTTTTTTTTTTTTTTTTTTTTGGTGCTTTTATCATCACAAACACACTTAAATCCAATGCTCTAAAAATTGTAGACTATTTAATTAATCAACACATCGATCAGTTGATCTAGGAAATTCTTGCCTAACACCTTAGTGCTCACGCAGCAATCCTTTCTCTCATGCCTTGCCTAACACCTTAGTGCTCACGCAGCAAACATTTCTTTCATGTCTTGCCTAACACCTTAGTGCTCACGCAGCAAACATTTCTTTCATGTCTTGCCTAAAACCTTAGTGCTCACGCAGCAAACATTTCTTTCATGTATACTAAGCAGCGTCCTGTCTCCCACATATACATTTTCTTATAGCTTGCCCAGGTCTTATAGCCAGCCGATTCTCCGAGAATCCTAGTGGCTGTTCAATCCCTGATTTTAGGGAGTATTTCAATGCCATTACAACACTCTTTACACAATTCCCCTCAAGCCTTCTCGCTTGAGTCCCAGAATTTATTTTCCTCAAGCCACCTTGCTCGAGTCTAGAAAAATCTCTTTCAATTTAATCAATTTATTTCGTCACATTACATTCTGTACCCATACGAATACTCTGACCCTATGGGTCGAGTTTCTTGATTTTAAAATATATATATATATATATATATATATATATATATATATATATATATATATCAAAATTTAAAAGAATCCATAACAGTTGCGATGTGGATCTTAAATCCTCACCCCCTTATTTTACCATGCATAATATTTATGCTCTTGCATTTTCACAAGCTTCACAGAATTTTCACCATCTGCCAAATTTCACTTGTTAGTATCACTTTATATACAAAATCAAATATTGTAGGAGGATCCCTTCCTTAAACAGGAAATCATCTTTCTTACCAAAATATCCATATGTAATCATCTAAGAAGTCATTTGTTACTACACATAACTGGCTTATAAGATTACATAATGTTTTGAACACGATATAACATTCTTTCTATGATGATTCATGGACATTATGATCATTTAACCTCAAATATTAGCTTTCACCATTTCAATACAATTCCTATTTTAGTTATACAACCCTTTTGTATAACCTAACATCATATAGAGATAACCAATTGTCTAAAACAAACTTACATACCTTATACAGATAACCATGTACCTTTGTAAAGGCGACCGCGTAGCTCACGTTCATCTGTCGAGGTTCCAGTTTACTTGTAACATCATGCATTAGTATTATAAATGAATCAATACATATATATATCCCACCTTTACCCATTGATGGGTGTCAGGCAGTGATGTGTGGGAAAATAACATTTGCTCGATCACAACATTCAAAGTGTTAGTCGTATAAGGTAATTAAATCATAAGCACAATCGTACATATACATATGTTCAAATGTCATTTTTTTACTTTTTTCATAAAAGCTTATACCTCGATTACTATCTCAAAGATCACTTCCGATCTACCCTGCAAATGCCATGTCATCAATGTTTTTCTTTAACACATAATAAATAAAAACAGTCATTCCTTGTGGCAACATAAGGACATCAGAAGATTGCAGCATCCTACTAACTTGTATTTATTTCATGTTGGTTCTAGGTTTCCAATAATCTATCCCTTAACAAAATAATCAATTTGAGAAAACATATAGTTGTACATGGATAGCAAGTCGTCATAATCATTGAGCAAATAAAAGTATAACTATTACTCATTGTTTCCCACATCTATCTTAGTAGAAATTACTGAAATAAGATGTATATATATAAAAAAAAAGGTACTCATGCATTCTCATCACATGTATTAACTGATTAATATTCACATGTATATGTAATTATAACCATTTTCCTTTTTTGATGTACTTATATGTAAGGGTACGAGCATGTTTCGATGTCACAAAAGTCATATTATAATTACTTATCCTATACAATTACATACTAGAATGAAATTGATTAGCAAGGGGACTATTAATTTTTTTTTTTTTTGTTTTGTAATCTCACAACTTCCTAGTCATAGAAACTTCTCACCAATTAAAGTTAATTTCTTGTTTAAAAGAAACCAGACATCCTAGTCTAGCCAAACTATACTTCTTATGGAATATTAAATTAGCATAAGTAACTTACTTATAGTTGATATCTCAATAAACAACTTAACATCCCAAAATTATACTTCTCTCATAACTAGAAATATTAAATTCACCATGATTCCTCCTGTAGCATGCACCTTTACAGCTTTTACTACCAAGGTCAACCTCGTTATAAATTTATAAACTTTCTTATTTAAGGTAACTCATATGTAAACGGAACTTGATCGTTTCTTACGTAGTTCAAAACACAAGACTGACCCAAACTATCAAATCTTTAATGAACCTTTTAATATATAGACTTACTTTTGATCTAAACTTAATGGATCTTTTAACAGATCTAAGTTGCTTACATTCCCCATCTAAATTTCATATTTGGAAATCTAGACTATTGGTCAATCAAGTTTACCTAGTTATCTAAGGTCAACCAAATTATGAGACTTCCTTAGCCTATAAACTTCACTGTGAAATAGCTAGGATAACTTCCAATACGTGCTTTTACTCTACTTACAGATAGCCATTTCATACGGACTTAACTCCCATAGTCTAATTTTTTTTTTTTTTTTTAAAGTAATTTCTGACCTTATAGAGTATGAAATACATTGTAGAGTATGATGAGACATTCATCGTTTAATAGAAGATCATCCAATTACAAAAAGAGACATATGCAATGTACGTTCACAAATAGACACTACTAAGCCATTATAATGCTCCAGCGAAATGGAACATACTTACTTGCAATTCCCAAAACGTCATGTTGCTTACCTCTTGCCGATCCTTGGAAATGACGTTTTATGTTTACGTCTTATAGAATGGAGTTTCTTTCCTCACTCGACAAACTTGTTTTTGTTTTCCCCTCTTGAGCCCAATAAGCCCGAGTGTTTGCAACCTGCGCTCTTGAAGTCGAGCTCGGAGATTCATTTTCTCTCCTCCAGTACAATCCAATGCATCCAAAATGAAACGAAAACAATTGATTAGTACTTAACAACCTTCATACTCACTTATCGCATGTTGAGCTCATTAGGCCCTAGTGTTGTAACCTAATGCTCTGATACCATATGTAACATCTCCTCCATTTGCATGTTAGTATTTTGGTGAAATTTCACAAAAATGTGATAACTTAAATGATCTTAGAAATAAAAGTGATTTGTGGAAGGACCCAATTTCCTAACATACTTCCATCATAGAAATGGACAAACTTAAATGCCATACAAAGCACAAATCCATGTGGTCGCCACCACACAACATTGTCGCAAAACAACATGATTGACATTAAATTACCTTCTAAAACATTATATAACAATATGCATGTTCATAAGCATTAAAACATTTAAAAAAAAGATGATGCAAATAAAAGGAGCCATATAAGAACCAAGTCATCATAAACACATAGTGAAAGAGACCATTAAAATCATACACAAAGACCACACATAAGAGACCATATGTAAGGTGGTTCACCCAACTTGGGCTACGTCCACGAGGAAGGTTGCAAATTATTTCATTTATAAAAAGAGTTTACATTCTGCCACTCTATGGTTGCAACTTCTTCATTTTCTCTCTACCCCTTTCAAGGGAGTACTACAAGGCTTCATCCTTAACATCAAAAGGATTTTTAAAGAGCTATTATAACTCAATCTATAATACCAAACCACATAATACTAGGATTAATCCAATTACCTATTATAACAAGTACCATAGTAATCTTACTTCCTATTCAAAACTTATATGATCCTCATATAAAAACATTAAAATATCATTAAAGTATAGAATATCCATATTCCAATGATTAATATAACCTTTATATTTAAATAAAGCAATAACTTTATTTTAAAATCTAAATCTCATATTTTCTCATATAAGAAGTATATCATCATATTGTCACATATCCACAAAGAATATACTAATTAATCTCATAAAATTTATATCATAATAATAACTTTTTCATGTAACATTTGTGTCTTAATTTTAAAGCTACAACCTTGTTATAACAATTCCACATACACTTACATATAACTAAGGTCTCATATATATAATTAAGGTATATCAAAATACCATGACAAATGGAATCGAAATCCATCCACATACACTTACATATAACTATGGTCTCATATATATAATTAAGGTATATCAAAATACCATGACAAATGGAATCTAAAGCCATCCACATACACTTACATATAACTATGGTCTCATATATATAATTAAGGTATATCAAAATACCATGACAAATGGAATCTAAAGCCATCCACCCATGGAGTCGATCCACACAAAACGTATAGCATTAAATTTATAGAACTTCCATGATAAGGCTACGGCCTTCTTGAAACATGTGAAGAGTGAGACCATATATTCATTATGATAGCTATAAAATAAGATGTTTAATCATTTGAGCAGGCTTATGAAACTCTACCCTTGAGTGTGTGCGCATATTTCTTCCTACAGAGTTCGATTATAACCCCTTTCCATTGGCGGCATATAGATCACATTTATATAGAGTTACAATAAAGATTTGCTTCTTTTCCGATCCTGGCATGTGTATTATTATAACACATACAAAGTTCTTGGCAGTATACTGAGACATACAGGAATCAGACGGTAGTTACTCGAAAGCATGCACTGAGGCACTCGCGAAAGCCAGAAACAAAAGGAATCCAACTCGACAGAGTTACCAGAGATCGAAACCTGATCCACAATAAAAATATTAAAGTTATAACCGGCGATCACATTCAGATTTGTAAGGTTGTAATCCAGAGGTCAACTCGGGTCTGTCATTTAAATTATTAAGGTTTCAGCCAAGGATTCACATTCATATCGTTCAAAAAGTCAACTCTAATCTCTCCCTCTCTCCAGCAAGTTCTGTAAAGAATTGAATGACAAACACCTCTCTTGAGAGGTGTTTTCTCTCTCGGGCAACAATTCAACATCTAAATCAAATAAAGAGTATATTGTTCTGCAATGTGAGAGCCGCGTCCTCCAAGAGGAGCGCTTTCCTCTGTTTGCAACAAAACAAGGTATATAAAAGAAAACATTGCAGTCAACCCTCTCTCCAAAGGGAGGAATCTAAAGGTCACTCAGAAAAAAACAAATTTTAAGAAAATTGAAAATCGACTCTCTTATGGAGGAGCCGCTCCTTCCAACATTTAAAAAAAAGGGGATATAACAACATAGAAGAATACCTGAAACGGATCTGCACCCGAACTCGTAACCAACTTAATTCAGCGATCACTTATCAAGCAGAGTAGAAAACAGAGTTTAAGGATGGATCTACACCTTGGCCGAACAGATAATGCGCCTCCGGCGATCCAATTCATGACGGCACAAAATTATCAATGGCGGGATCGATCCCTCTGGGTCATCCCTTCCCGCTGGATTGTGTAGACGCTCTTCATACCAATCTCCCCCCCAATAACCTAAGGTACCTCTATATATAAAAAAAATAATGCTTCGACAGATGTCATGCTCTCTCGAGCTTCCCCTCGCCACAACGAAATCGACCGACTCCATCATTCCCCATCTGTCACTCTACATCCACACGCTGCTATCCACGAAGAGTCCGCCCTCAACAACCAACAATTATAATATTTAATGTGTGGTAGTTTTGGCGGAGTGTCTCTTTTACTGAGCACTCCTCACGATGGAGACATCTCCCCTTAATTTAAGGGAAAAATTGGAGTACGAAAATCCTAGCTACTCTCTTCATTAAAGGTATTTTAAAAAGATATTTACATATCTTTGTAGTTTAGCCGTTGCTCATAGGATTCTTTAATAGTATCCAAATCATATCTAAAATAAATATCCATAATTAATTCTCACAACTGATTTATTATTATATTTGTCTTTAAGTTATCATCTATATGTCTATATATATAGTGAAAAACCTTTCTTCAATGTTTATAAAACAATAAATCTCAACTCCTATCCACGTAGGTTTTTCAAAAGATCAATTGTGGCTGATTCTCTACCTTATAAAGGATATATTAAGACTAATATATATATAATTATATTTTTAAGGCTCTTATCATTCATAATGAAACACATTCATTTATAAGGTCACTTTTAAATGTATATTTAGAAATACAACTTATTGCCATACTTACTTTATAAGAGAGATGGCATATAGATATATGTATTCTTTTCTTTTATCATCCAAGGATACTAAGTATACATATATACATGCATATAGTATCATATGTATTTTCTCTTTATAACGAATTATCCTTTTTAAATAGTATTTTGTAATGTTCACTCCTAGGATGTAAATATCATTTTCTCCACTCCTCTTTGAAATTAGAGGGTGCGCCCTTATTCTTATGTGTGTAAAGTTAATGTTTTGGTATGTGGTGAATAGCCAATATCTAATTTAAGATAATGATATTACTACCTAAGGTATTAGTTAGGCTATTTCACCCTTTCTCCGGTGTTTGCAACCCTTGGATGTTCCACCGTTTATTATACATACTACTCCTAGTTGTCATCGTCTGAATGCCACTTATGGACATAATAATAGTTTTAAGGTCCACTGGTGGGGCCTTGGCCTTGAGCTCCTCACCAGGGCCGCTTTACACAATCATAATCACGTTTACAAAAATTAATAAAACTCGGGTTTGAAATTTGAGGGATGTTACACAATATACATACATATATATATATATATATATATATATATATATATATATTGAATTCTGATAATTGATAAAAGGAGGGATATTACATTCAGGATTGTCAACAATGATCATTTATGGTTCTACATGGTTAATAATGCTAATTGTCGTCAAGAATGGTCCATATGTTAAATCCTGATAGAGATTTGTTGTCTTAATGGGGTTATTAGGTCACACAGAATGTGGGTGGTGTGATTTCCAAACTACATTGATAATGGGTTAGTGGATTATAAGTGAGCACTTTGTTAATGGGTGATCATGCTAGGGTTCGATGGGTAATATAGAAAATGATGGTGAATCTAGTCTATCTAGTCAATATCGTCATCATAGTTCCACCATGGTCAATATTCATCCTTGATGTTCATATGGTCATTGAGGATCAAGGGTTAGTGAGTTACAAGAATTAGTTGGCTAGTGTATTATAGTGGATTTGGTGGTTGCTAGCTAGTTTGTGGGTTAGTTGTAGGTGTCCAATTGTGTCAAAGGATCAATGTTGATCGAGGATCATGGTATGGGATCATAAGGTATGTCAATTATTACATGATGGGCCATAGGGGTTATGGGTAAAACGTGTATGAGGGGGTTAACGTGTTTGAGGTCATAGTGTATTAGGGCCTACAGATAGTTGATGATGCAAACATGATTCTTAAAAGAAGCAATAAATGATGCCAACATATTTCAAAAAGGACACTACAATTTTTGTAAAAGGATGTCAAGGATATGTTGCAAGGGCACTATAAGGTAACATTGAGACATGAGTATGTCCCTAATGAGACACAACAAAAACTTTAAATTAAATACAATGAAGTTGAAAGACACCAAAAACAAACCCAATAAAGACATAAAAAATACCATTGTGCATCATTTTTCCAATTTGTATCAAATACTTCACCCAATTAGATTCCTCAACGCTATTTTTTCAAAGTAGTCATGCACATCCCCAATCAAATCCATCAACTCAACTAGATATGAAATCCCAAAATTGTTGATGTATTTGTAACTTCGGAAGATATTCACTTGTATATTGCGTTTGTACTTTATTGTATCCCCAACATAGATGTATTGTTCCTCCGGTTGGAAGTGTCGTCCTTTGTATTTGCAAGTGTCGCAAGTTATGTTGTAAGTGTTGTAAATTATATTTGATGGGTTATTAGACCACTTGTGTGGGGTCGGCCCTGTATGAGTCATGTGGATGGGTTATTAGGCTTCCTTAGGAAGTCGGCCTAGTTATGGTTAAAGGCAAGTCAAGTCATTGTATAAATAGAGAGTGTGTGTCTCTCATTCTATTCATTTTCACTCACTTACCCAACTCGCATAGTTGAGAGAGAGGAGTGCACACAAGTTGAGGAGGTGTAGTTGCTAGAGACATCTATCTTCTGGGGATTGATCTTTATGATAGTTGTATTGGGGCTTATTCTATCTCTGAGGAAGTTGCGAGGTTTTTCACCTTCTTGGTTTCCCCCAATGAAATGCTTTGTGTCCATTGTCTCTTGTGATTGTTATGATGTGCTTGTTATTCTCTTAGTGATCCTAGATAATATTGAATGAAATTATCAAAAAATTAACATGGTATCATAGTGGTACTAAGAAGAAGATACTGTGCAGCTACGGAAGCTACGGCTTCTTAATTTTTGGGTTTCTCTCCACATTTCATCAAAGTCAGGAGGCTAGATTGACTCTCCTAGAAAGGGTGCATCTTTTTGTCGAGATAGAATTCAATTCTAAGCATTTTTTATTTTTTGGCTTGTCACTTCTGCGGGAAATTAGGGTTTCGGAGAAAGATGGAAATTTTGGAATCTAAGACCACGGCTAGATGCTCCTAAAGAAAATCAAAGTTTAGAGACCAAGATCGAACTTTTTGGCTAGGAAGAACCCTGAGAACTTTCAAACCCTAGTTCAGGATTTTGACGAGAAAACCAGAAAACCAAAAACTATAGATCCGGACATTTTAAAGTCAATTTTGAGGGGTCAAAGTTTGCAGATTTCAAAATTGAAGTATACCAGCTTGATAGGCTCAGCAAGGCGCATATTTCAATCCAATAAGAAGTTTTAAATTGAAAGTTTGAATTTTTAGGGTTTCTCTGACAAACCCTAATCCAACTCCATATCCAGTTTCAGTAAATCAAGTGGTAAGACCTAAATCTTTTATTTCCATTTGAGTTTCTCATTAAGATATCTCACCACACCAAGCTTGAGGATAAGATTGAAGGAGCTGATAACTTTTGAGCATGGAAGTATAGGATTGGGTTAATCCTAGAAGAAAATGACTTTGATGCAGGAGCATTGGGGCCTAGGCAGATCAATCGAAGTTGATCCACTGAAGGAAGCCGACCAGCGGGAGTGCCGATGACCACTGGTGTGAAGAGCAGGTTGGCTTGTCAAAGACAAGAAGTAGAGCAGAAGCAGTCCGGGTGCGGCCAACTGAAGAAATATCGGATGTCGCGAGAGGTCGAGATTCGACAAGGAATGGTCAATAGGCAACGAGCAGCGTAAATATGTTGGGTAGTCGACAAGTGGTCAAACTATGAAACAACAGGGTTAGCGAAGCCAAGTGTACTTGAGAAAGGACTGAACCGACAGGAAAGTCGAGATGTGACTAATTGCTGTAGCAGGGTCAGAAGGATAGGAAAGTCAAGGGACTGTACCAGTAGCCATTCGGGGTTGCTGAGGAAGTTAATGCAGTTATTGCGAGTTGGTGAAGGACATGACAGAGGACGTCATGGACAGAGGCTGTACAGCACGACTGGAAGCTGACAGTGCAGGTTCGCAAGATTTGGTAGGATCGGTAAACAAAGGGAAACACGTGTCTCGGGATTGCAATCATCTTGAGAAAATCACACGCAGAGTAGAAGAGGAGGAAAAGGCCTTTAGTCTAGACACTATTGGGCAGAGAGCGGACCTGAGAGAGCAGAGCCAACAGAGTTGTGAAGAATCACACCGGTTGAAGAGCAGTGATTTGAGATCGAACCATAGCTCAGAGTTCCGTGGCAAACCAGGAGAGGGTGAGGTCGACACACAAGGAGAAGACACCACAGTTACTTCTAAGTTGTAAGGGCTGAGGCCAACCGTAGTTAGTTATTTGATTACAGTTATTTTACATTGTAACCAATTTCAGAGAACTAATATAAGCCACTTCTGGCATCCTATTCTACACCTTGTTTGTGCGAGCATTGTGGTTTGTGTCATGTGTATTGTTAAGCAAGAAAGTATCCCATAGGGTGACTTGCATTAGTTTTGTATCAGAGCTCAGAGGCGAGTTCGATTGGAGAAGACTATACAAACCTGACTTGCGTCAGTTTGGTATCAGAGCCCGGAGGTGAGTCTGGTTGGAGAAGACTATACCAATCTAACTTGCGTCAGTTGGTATCATGCCAAGAAAGTGTGAGAATTTTTAGTGGAGGTTGAAAATGGCTCATAGAGGCGTTAATGTCCGAGGACGAAGAGCGCGTGGCGTAGCAGCCATCATAGTGGATTGTGAGATGTTCGACGAATGTGTCAGAATGATGAGGACTTTGAAAAATGAAGTCGCAGCGATCAAGGAAAACCACAGACGTGGTTGCATTCCTGAAGCACTAGACCACAGCGACGAGGAAGTCGAGGAAGTGGAAGCTCAGGAAGTCGCAACAGAAGAACCAGAGGAAAAATTCATCAAGCTTTTGAGAGAAATGAGAGGTTGGGTGAAGATAGATGTGCGTGTGTACTCGGGAATCCTGGACCCAGAAGACTTGATCGACTGGTTCAGAGAGATGGAGAAATACTTCTACGTAGAGTAGATCGAGGATCCTAAATGGGTTAAGACTGCATGTCTGAGGTTGAAGGGTCATGCCTCGTTGTGGTGGGACAATGTATAGGCTGACAGACTTAAGAAAGGCAAGGAGAAAATCAAATCTTGGGACACGATGGTTGCCAAGTTGAAGGGGAGGTTCTTGCAAAACGACTATGTGATTTCCTTATTCAGGAAGTTACAGAACTTTTGACAGATAGAAATGACTGTGAAGGAGTACGCGGGGGAGTTCTACCAATTGTCGATTCAGTCAGGACAAATTGATGAAGGAGAAGAAGTTGTCACTAGATATGTGAATGGCTTGAAGTACGTCATTCAGGATGAACTCAACATGTCGAGATTCAGGGCAGTTGGAGAAGCCTATCAGTTAGCTCTAAAGGTGGAAGAGAAACTGTCGAGAAAATCTGCAGCGACCAGAGGCAAGATGACTGGTCCAGGTGGAAAGACTGTCTCCGCGAAAGGTCAAGGTAGTGGCTATAGGAAAGAAGGTGTCGAAGATCATTGACACACAGAAGGGACATTGACAAAAGAGAAAGCGCTAGAGAATCGACGCGATGGTCATAAGGACCTCGGTCGAGGTGCGTATGGTCTAAGTGGTCCATCCAATAAGAAGGGAGCTAACAGAACAGCCATAATCTGTTACAAATGCCGAGGAATGGGACACAAGGCATATGATTGTCCAAAAAACCTACATAATGTAGAAGAGTCGAGACCGAAACATCGAAAGGATGAGCAAATCGACGAGAGGGAAGAGTCGGCATCAGATAGCAGTGGAGGTGAGAAAAAGAAGAACCAGAATCTGACGGTTCAAAGAGATTTGATCCAGGAAGATCAACGTGATCCGATGGAACCAGCACAACGGAAGGTGATCTTTCAAAAGAAGGTGTGGATCAGAGAATGGTGTTGCAAGACCATAGTTGATCGTGGGAGTACAGAGAATCTTGGGTTGACAGAAGTCATCGACAAGATCGGGTTGAAGTGTGGAGAACACCCACACCCTTACAAGATCTCATGGTTGCAGAAAGGACACCATGTTAAGGTGACCAAACAGTGCCTGATCAACTTCAAAGTTAAAGGATTAGAGGATAGCGTACTGTGTGATGTAGTTCCCATGGATACATGTCATCTGTTGTTAAGGAGACCATGGCAATATGATCATAAGATGATCTATGATGGTCGAGCTAACACAGTCACGGTGTGGACAAATGGCGTGAAAAGGACTCTTAAGCCGAGGCGAGCTGAGTCGGTTGACAGTAAGGATGTTTTGCAATCATTCCAAAAGGACCATATGTAGGAGGAACGACTAACAGGGAGGATATTTTGGTCGAAGTCGAGAAGTTGCTCAAAGAGTTTAGAGACATAATGGCTGATGAGAAACCAACGGGATTACCACTGACAAGGAGTATATCCCATCAGATCGACTTAATTCCAGGGTCGAGTCTCCCAAACAAAGCACCATATAGGATGAGTCCAGCAGAGGGAAAGGAGATCAACCGGCAAGTCCAAGAGTTGTTGGACATGGGATTGATCTAAGAGAGTTTGATCCCGTGTGCAGTACTAGCAGTATTGACACAAAAGAAGGGCGGGGAATGGAGAATGTGTACCAATTCCAGATTCATCAACAGGATCATGATCAAGTATCGATTTCCATTACCAAGGATGGATGACTTGATGGATTGCCTGAGTGGAGTGACATACTTCACGAAATTAGACTTGAAGAGTGGGTATCACCAGATTAGGGTCAGAGAAGGATATGAATGGAAGACAGCATTCAAAACAAGAGAAGGGTTATATGAGTGGTTAGTCATGTCGTTCGGATTGACTAATGCACCCAGTATATTCACGAGATTGATGAATGAGGTACTGAAACCATTCTTAGGAAAGTTTGTCATAGTCTATTTAGACGACATCCTGATTTTCAGTCGGACCAAGGTAGAACATTTGGAGCACATTCGACAAATGTTACAAAAATTGCAGGAAGAGAAGCTGATGATTAACCCGCAAAATTGTTTCTTCATGAAGAAGGAATTGGTGTACTTGGGGTTTGTAATTTCAGGTAAAGGGTTGGAGATGGACCCTGAGAAGGTGAAGGCAATAGTAGATTGGCTGGAACCAACAAGTACGACTGTAGTGAGAAGTTTCCATGGACTTGCTAGTTTCTGTCAGAAGTTCATTTGGGGATTCAGTCAGATTTGTGCACCATTGACAAAATGCATGAGAAAGGGCGAGTTCAAGTGGATGGATAAGCCCGAGGAATCTTTCGACAAATTGAAGGAAAAGGTCATTGAGAACCCAGTGTTGGCACTCCCAAACTTTGACAAAGTTTTCCAGGTCGATTGTGATGCAACTCGAATAGCAATTAGAGTAGTGATGACCTAGGAAGGCCGACCAATTGCATTCTTCAGTGAAAAACTGAATGGAGTGAAGTGGAAATATTCGGTCTATGACCAAGAATTTTATGCTCTCATACAAGAATTGAAGAAATGGAAGCATTATTTGTTACCACAGGAATTTGTGTTATACAACGATCACCAAGCACTGAGGTATCTGAATACTCAGTCGAAGTTGGATCAGAGACACATGAAGTGCGTGGAGCTACTGAAGAGATATACGTTCGTGTTGCGACATAGGTCGGGCAAGTCGAACAAAGTTGCCGATGCATTGAGCAGGAGAGTTGCGCTGTTGGGCACGACGACTGTTCAGGAAACAGGGATAGAGTCGATATACACAGAGTATGAGACCGACGAAGATTTTGCAAAAGCATGGAGGGCTTGTTGAGAGCCTTGGAGCATCGACAGAACTCCATATTTGAGTTATTTCATTCAAGGAGGGTATCTGTTCAAGGGGAGTCAGCTGTGTATTCCCAGAGGATCAATGAGAGAGAACCTAATCCGAGAATTTCATAATGGCGGGTTAGCAGGACATTTTGGGATCAACAAGACCAAAGCACTGGTCGAAGAGAAGTATTTCTAGCCAAGGATGTCGACAGATGTCGAAAGATGGCTTCAACAATTTCAAATTTGCCAGTTGGAAAGGGGAAGGAGTCAAAACGTGCGGTTGTACACACCATTACCGGTACCAGAGAACCCATGGGAGCATCTTAGCCTGGATTTTATGATAGGATTACCAAGGACTCAGCAGGGGAACGACTCAATATTTGTTGTAGTTGACAGATTTTCGAAGATGGCACATTTCATACCATGTAAGAAAACAAGTGATGCCACAGGGATCGCTGTGCTATTCTTTAAGGAAATAGTCAGGTTGCATGGGTTGCCAAAGAGTATCATGTCGGATAGGGATACAAAATTCATGGGGCATTTTTGGAGGACCCTATGGAAGAAACTTGACACGAAGTTAGATTTTAGTTCGGCATATCATCTGCAGACAGACGGACAAACCGAGGTTGTAAACAGAAGTTTGGGAAACCTTCTGAGATGTTTAGCGGCCGACAGACCCAAGCAGTGGGAAAATGTATTGGCATAGGTAGAGTTTCCATTTAACAATTATGTGAATTGATCGATAGGATTGAGTCCATTCCAGATTGTTTAAGGGAGGAGTCCACATGTAGTGGTAGATTTGGTCGAATTGCCGATAGAGACCAGGAAGAGTGCAAATACAGAATAATTTGTGGAGCATATGCATGAAGTTCATGAAAATGTGTGAAAGCGCATCGAGAAAAGTAACACGGCCTACAAGTTGAGAGCCGACCGGAGAAGGAGGCTACTGTCATTCCAAGAGGGGGACTTAGTCTATGCATATTTGTTGAAGGAGCTATTTCCGACAGGAACCTACAACAAGCTGAAGCTGAAGAAGATAGGACGATGCAGGATTCTGAAGAAGATTTCGGACAATGTATATGTGTTGGAATTGCTGGAAGAATTGAACATTTCAGCAACATTCAACGTCTCAGACCTGTACAAATTGGAAGAAGGGTCAAGTAGCAGTAAGGGGGAAGGAAACAGTATCGACTGGACAGAACAGATTCCAGACCGACATAAGGAAGGGATCACCGATGTAATCGATGAACACGAAATAGGGCATACCTATAGATCACGCATGAAGGAACACTTGGTGCGATGGACAAATGATGAGTTGCAGGAAGCAACATGGATTTCTGAAGAAGAGTTCAGGAGCCTGACGGGGCAGTCAAATTTTTTTCACCTAGGGAGTCTAATGTAGGAGCATCGGGGCGTAGGAAGATCAGTTGAAGTTGATCGACTGAAGGAAGCCGACCAGCGGGAGTGACGATGACCACTGGTGTGGAGACCAGGTTGGCTTGTTGAAGTCAACAAGTCAAGCAGAAGCAGTCAGGGTGCGACCGATTGAATAAATAGCGGATGTTGCAAGAGGTCGAGATTCAACAGGGAATGGTTGACAGGCGACGAGCGGTATAAAGATGTCAAGTAGTTGACAATTGGTCGAACTATGACACAACAGGGTTAGCGAAGCGAAGTGTATTTGAGAAAGGAGTGAACTGATAGAAAATTTGAGATGTGACTAACTGCTATAGCAGGGTCGGAAGGACAGGAAATTCAAGGGACTATACCTGTATCTGTTCGGGGTTGCTGAGGAAGTTAGTGTAGTTATTGCGAGTTGGTGAAGGACATGACAGAGGACGTCATGGACAGAGGCTGTACAGCATGACTGGAAACTGACAGTGCAGGTTCGCAAGATTTGGCAGGATCGACGATAAGGCCTTCAGTCTAGACGCTGTTGAGCAGAGAGCGGAGCTAAGAGAGCAGAGCTGAGAGAGTTGTGAAGAATCACATCGGCTGAAGAGCAGTGATTTGAGATCGAACCATAGCTCAGAGTTCTGTGGTGAACCAGGAGAGGGTGAGGTTGACACATAGGGATAGCACACCACAGTTACTTCTAAGTTGTAAGGGTTGAGGCCAACCATAGTTAGTTATTTGATTCTAGTTATTTTACATTGTAACCGATTTCAGAGAAGTAATATAAGCCACTTTTGGCATCCTGTTCTACACCTTGTTTGTGTGAGCATTGTAGTTTGTGTCGTGTGTATTGTTAAGCAAGAAAGTATCTCATAGGGTGACTTGCATCAGTTTGGTATCAGAGCCCGGAGGCAAGTCTGGTTGGAGAAGACTATACCAACCTGACTTGCGTTAGTTTGGTATCAGATCCTAGAGGTGAGTCCGATTGGAGAAGACTATACCAACCTAACTTGCATCAGTTGGTATCAGGCCAAGAAAGTGTGAGAATTTTCAGTGAAGGTTGAAAATGGCTCATAGAGGTGTTACTGTCCAAGGACAAAGAGCACGTGGCACAGCAGCCGTCATAGTGGATCGTGAGATGTTCGATGAATGTGTCCAAACGATGCGGACTTTGACAAATCAAGTCACATTGATAAAAGAAAACCAGAGACGTGGTTGCATTCCTGAAGCGCTAGACCACAACGACGAGGAAGTTGAGGAAGTGGAATCTCGGGAAGCCACAGCAGAAGAACCAAAGGAAAAACTCATCAAGCTTCTAACAGAAATGAGAGGTTGGGAGAAGATAGATGTGCGTACATACTCGGGAAGCCTGGACCCAGAATACTTGATCGACTGGTTCAGAGACATGGAGAAATACTTCGACGTAGAGGACATCGAGGATCCTAAACGGGTTAAGACTGCATGTCTGAGGTTGAAGGGTCATGCCTCGTTGTGGTGGGACAATGTATAGGCTGACAGACTTAAGAAAGGCAAGGACAAAATCAAATCTTGGGACAAGATGGTTGCCAAGTTGAAGGGGAAGTTCTTGCCAAACGACTATGTGATTTCCTTGTTCAGGAAGTTACAAAACGTTCGACAGAAAGAAATGACCATGAAGGAGTACATGGAGGAGTTCTATCGATTGTCGATTCAGTCAGGACAAACTGATGAAGGAGAAGAAGCTATCACTAGATATGTGAATGGCTTGAAGTACGTCATTCAGGATGAACTTAGCGTGTCAAGATTCAGGGCAGTCGGAGAATCCTATTAGTTAGCTCTGAAGGCGGAAGAGAAACTGTCGAGAAAATCTGCAACGACCAGAGGCAGGATGACTGGTCGAGGTGGAAAGACTGTCTCCGTGAAAGGTCAAGGTAGTAGCTACTAGAAAGAAGGTGTCGAAGATCATTGACACATAGAAGGGACATCGATGAAAGAGAAAGCGCAAGAGAATCGACGTGATGGTCGTGAGGACCGCGGTCGAGGCGCGTATGGTCGAAGTGGTCCATCCGATAAAAAGGGAGCTAACAGACCAGCCATAATTTGTTATAAATGCTGAGGAACGGGACATAAGGCATATGAATGTCCAGAAAACCTACATACTGCAGAAGACTCGAGACCCAGACGTCGAAAGGATGAGCAAGTCGACGAGAGGGAAGAGTCAGTGTCAGATAGCAGTGGAGGTGAGAAAAAGAAGAACCGAAATCTAACTGTTTAGAGAGCTTTGATCCAGGAAGATCAACGTGATCCGATGGAACCAACACAATGGAAGGCGATCTTTAGAACGAAGGTGCGGATCGGAGAATGGCGTTGCAAGACCATAGTTGATGGTGGGAGTATATAGAATCTTGTGTTGACAGAAGTCATCGACAAGATTGGATTGAAGTGTTGAGAACACCCACGCCCTTACAAGATCTCATGGTTGTAGAAAGGACACCATGTTAAGGTGACCAAACTGTGCCTGATAAACTTCATAGTTGAAGGATTAGAGGATAGCATACTGTGTGATGTAGTTCCCATGGATGCATGCCATCTCTTGTTAGGGAGACCATGGCAATATGATCATAAGATGATCTATTGAGGTCGAGCTAACACAGTCACAGTGTGGAAGAAAGGCGTGAAAATGACTCTTAAGCCGAGCCGGTCGATAGTAAGGATGGTGAGAGCAATCTTTGGGAAAAGCAAGTGTTGATGAGCACCGCCAAGGAATTCCTCGTAGAGGAGGAAAGATAGTCAGGATGTTTTGCAATCAATCCAAAAGGACCATATGTCGGAGGAACGACCGACAGGGAGGATATTCCGGTCGAAGTCGAGAAGTTGCTCGAAGAATTTAGAGACATATTGGCTAATGAGAAACCGACGGGATTACCGCCGACAAGGAGTATATCCCATCAGATCGACTTAATTCCAAGGTCGAGTCTTCCAAACAAAGCACCATATAGGATGAGTCGAGCAGAGGGACAGGAGCTTAATCAGCAGGTCCAAGAGTTGTTGGACGGGGAATTGATTCGAGAGAGTTTGATCTCGTGTGCAATACCAGCAGTATTGATACCAAAGAAGGGCGGGGAATGGAGAATGTGTATCAATTCCAAAGCCATCAACATGATCACGATCAAGTATCGATGTCCATTACCAAGGATGGATGACTTGATGTATTGCCTGAGTGGAGCAACATACTTCACGAAATTAGACCTGAAGAGTGGGTATCACCAGATTAGGGTCAGAGAAGGAGATGAATGGAAGACAGCATTCAAAACAAGAGAAGGGTTATATGAGTGGTTAGTCATGCCTTTTGGATTGACTAATGCACCCAATACATTCATGAGATTGATGAATGAGGTACTGAAACCATTCTCAGGAAAGTTTGTCATAGTCTATTTAGACGACATTATGATTTTCAGTCGGACCAAGGAAGAACATTTGGAGCACGTTCGACAAGTGTTACATAAATTGCAGGAAGAGAAGTTGATGATTAACTTGCAAAAGTGTTTCTTCATGAAGAAGGAATTGGTGTACTTGGGGTTTGTAATTTCAGGTAAAGGGTTGGAGATGGACCCCGAGAAGGTGAAGGCAATTGTAGATTGGCCGGAACCGACAAGTATGACTGTAGTGAGAAGTTTCCATGGACTTGCTAGTTTCTACCGGAAGTTCATTTGGGGATTCAGTCAGATTTGTGCACCATTGACGAAATGCATGAGTAAGGGTGAGTTCAAGTGGACAGATAAGGCCGAGGAAGCTTTCGACAAATTGAAGGAAAAGGTCACTGAGAGCCCAGTGTTGGTGCTCCCAGACTTTGACAAAGTTTTCCAGGTCGATTGTGATGCAAGTGGAATAGCAATTGGAGCAATGCTGAGCTAGGAAGGCCGACCAATTGCATTCTTCAGTGAAAATTTGAATGGAGCGAAGCGGAAATATTTAGTCTATGATCAAGAATTTTATGCTATCATACAAGCATTGAAGAAATGGAGGCATTATTTGTTACCATAGGAATTTGTGTTATACACGGATCACCAAGCACTGAGGTATCTGAATACTCAGTCGAATTTGGATTAGAGACACATGAAGTGGGTGGAGTTGCTGCAGAGATATACGTTTGTGTTGCAACATAGGTTGGGCAAGTCGAACAAAGTTGTCGATGCGTTGAGCAGGAGAGTTGCGCTATTAGGAACGAC
Organism: Larix kaempferi; assembly: GCA_027924585.1. NCBI lineage: Eukaryota > Viridiplantae > Streptophyta > Pinopsida > Pinales > Pinaceae > Larix > Larix kaempferi. The sequence continues at coordinate 225,127 of BSBM01002315.1, forward strand.
GACTGTTCAGGCAATAGGGATAGAGTTGATAAAGACGGAGTATGAGATCGACGAAGATTTTGCAAAAGCATGGAAGGCTTGTCGAGAGCCTTGGAGCATCGATAGAACTCCATATTTGAGTTATTTCATTCAAGGAGGGTATCTGTTCAGGGGGAGTTAGCTGTGTATTCCCAGAGGATCAGTGAGAGAGAACCTAATCTGAGAATTTCATAATGGCTGGTTAGCAGGACACTTTGGGATCGACAAGACCAAAGCACTGGTCGAAGAGAAGTATTTCTGGCCAAGGATGTCAAAAGATGGGTTCAACAATGTCAAACTTGCCAATTGGCAAAGGGAAGGAGTCAGTACGCAGGGTTGTACACACCATTACCGGTACCAGAGAACCCATGGGAGCATCTTAGCATGGATTTTATGTTAGGATTACCAAGGACTCAGCAGGGGAATGACTCAATATTTGTTGTAGTCGACAGATTTTCGAAGATGGCACATTTCATACCATGTAAGAAAACAAGTGATTCCATAGGGATGGTTGTGCTATTCTTTAAGAAAATAGTCAGGTTGCATGGGTTGCCAAAGAGTATCACGTTGGATAGGGATACAAAATTCATGGGGCATTTTTGGAGGACCCTAAGGAAGAAACTCAACATGAAGTTAGAGTTTAGTTCGACACATTATCTGCAGACGGACGGACAAACCGAGGTTGTAAACAAAAGTTTGGGAAACCTTATGAGATGTTTAGCGGCCAACAGACCTAAGCAGTGGGAAAATGTATTGGCACAGGCAGAGTTTGCATATAACAATTTTGTGAATCGATCGATAGGATTGAGTCCATTCCAGATTGTTCAAGGGAGGATTCCACATGTAGTGGTAGATTTGGTCGAATTGCCAACAGAGACCAGGAAGTGTGCAGATGCAAAATCATTTGCGGAGCATATGCATGAAGTTCATGAAAGTGTGCGAAAGTGCATCGAGAAAAGTAATGCGGCCTACAAGTTGAGAGCCGACCGGAGAAGGTGGCTACTGTCATTCCAAGAGGGGGACTTAATTTATGCATATTTGTGGAAGGAGCGATTTCCGACATGAACCTACAACAAGCTGAAGCTGAAGAAGATAGGACCATGCAGGATTCTGAAGAAGATTTCAGACAACGTATATGTGTTCGAATTGCCGGAAGAATTGAAAATTTTAGCAACGTTCAATTTCTCAGACCTGTACAAATTTGAAGAAGGGTCAAGCAGCAGTAAGGGGGAAGGAACCAGTATCGACTGGACAGAACAGATTCCAGACTGACATAAGGAAGGGATCACCGAAGTAATCGATGAACGCGAAATAGGGCGTACCCGTAGATCACACATGAAGGAATACTTGGTGCGATGGATAAATGATGAGTTGCAGGAAGCGACATGGATTTCCAAAGGAGAGTTTAGGAGACTAACCGGGTAGTCAAATTCTTTTTCTCCTAGGGAGTCTAATGCAGGAGCATCGGGGCCTAGGCAGATCAGTCGAAGTTGATCGACTGAAGGAAGCCAACCAGTGGGAGTGCTGATGACCACTGGTGCGGAGAGCAGGTTGGCTTCTCAAAGTCAAAAAGTCGAGTAGAAGCATTCGGGGTGCGGCTGACTGAAGAAATAGCGCATGTCGTGAGAGGTCGAGATTCGACAGGGAATGGTCGACAGGTGACGAGCGGCGTAAAGATGTCGGGTAGTCGACAATTGGTCGAACTACGAAATGACAGGGTTAGCGAAGCCAAGTGTATTTGAGAAAGGAGTGAACCAACATAAAAGTTGAGATGTGATTAACTGCTATAGTAGGGTCAGAAGGACAGGAAAGTCAAGGGACTGTACCAGTAGCCGTTCGGGGTTACTGAGGAAGTTAATGTAGTTATTGCGAGTTGGTGAAGGACATGACAGAGGCTTTACAGTACGGCTGGAAGCTGACAGTGCAGGTTTGCAGGATTTCACAGGATCGGTGAATAGAGAAAAACACGTGTCTCAGGATTGCAATTGTCTTGAGAACAGCACGCGCAGAGTAGAAGTGGAGCAGAAGGCCTTCAGTCCTGACACTGTTGGGCAAAGAGCACAGCCAAGAGAGTTGTGAATAATCACACCGGCTGAAGAGCAGTGAGTTGATATCGAACCATAGCTCAGAGTTCCGTGGTGAACCAGGAGAGGGTGAGGTCTACACACAGGGAGAACACACCATAGTTACTTCTTAGTTGTAACGGGTAACGCCGACCATAGTTAGTTATTTGATTATAGTTATTTTACATTATAATCGATTTCAGATAAGTAATATAAGCCACTTCTGGCATCTTGTTCTACAACTTGTTTGTGTGAGCATTGTGGTTTGCGTTGTGTGTATTGTTAAGCAAGAAAGTATCCCATAGGGTGACTTGCATCAGAATTGGACACCTACATAAGTGAAGAGGTTCCAATTCCAGAGGGAGACGAGGCTAAGGCCTGTTAGGATATTCCTATACTCCATCCTAGTCCTACTAGCCTGTTAGTTTTTTTTATTATCAGTCTTGCATGCATTTCTGCATGCAGCATGCATTGCATGCATCCGCATGCTTCCCAGTCATCAGGTTGACACCTCCAGCACCTAGTCCCTAGTCTTCCAGCACTCAGGAGCTTATTTCCACTCAGATTGAGCCCTCCTAGCCAATGATGGACCCTCTTCTCACCCACCACTTGAGAAGGGCTCCTTTTCTCACCTACCACTCCTATTGTACTTCAGTTAGTGAGTTATCATCAATTCTTTCCTTGATTTAAGGCTAGACTAACTCTCAACTAACTGTATCACTCCGATGGACATCCGATGAGACTTGACTGCCCCTTATGACTCCAGATAGCTCCTCATGTGCCCTCCACTGAGCCTCCTTCATTTAGTTAGTGCCTCCATGTGCCAATTACACCTACCACACTCAGCTAGACTCAGTTTGACTGATGGTTGATAGTTACTTGTGCATTGATGACTCCACCGATGATGAGATAGACTTCTAGTTGTGCTTGATGAAACTCCAATGATTTTGGATCTATCCATGCAGGCTAATTCGAATCACACCTAGTGTATTCAAATCCTGAGCGTTGTTTACTATTTTACTATTCAGAGTAATGTAACATGTGTAATTATTCTGCATCTATTTGAGCTCCTTTGGATCTATGTTCTACTGCTCTATTCTTCTTCTATTATTCCTAAATTCTTTCATTGTGAGGTTTACATCATCTCTTGGATCTAGTGAGGTTTACATCATCTCTTGGATCTATTGTGAGCATTTTCACATGGTATTAGAGCCATTTGAGAGAATATTCTACCTCCATTCTTGAGAGTTTTTTGCAGGTATTTCAAAGTTCCAGCAGTTGCAGTAGCAATATTAGTAGTTTCACTCTTGCATTCGTTCTAGCAGTCAAGATGAGCAATTCGAATGCTCCTTCTTCTCCTATAATCCTCTCTCCCTTCAATTATTTTAAATGGAAGAGTGAGATGAAATTACACTTCTGTACTAGACAGCTAAATAGAATGGTATTTGAAAAAGATGCCATACCACATATAGCTGTAGAGAGAATCAAGCATCTAAATAAAATGGATGAAGCTTTTGGATTCATGTACCTTCATATGTCTAAAGATCTACTGTTCCATGTTGAAGGAGTGAAGTCTCCAATGAATTATGGACAAAATTGGGGAGTCTCTTTGGCAAAAAAAATGGGCTAACATACCACATTCTTGAAAATGAATTGGTTTCCCTACAACCTAGCAATTTCGAAAGCATTCAAGAATTCTTCTCAAAATTTCAGAAATTGGTTGTACAATGCAAGCATTGTGGCATCACTAAAAGTGATGAGCAATTGGTGCTCTCCATTCTGAGCAAACTTGGATCTCAATTTTCTGTCTTTGTATCTACCTTCCATTCTGGGTGAATGTCAATCCCTGGATGGAAGTTTCCCACCTCAATAGCCTTTACTGAAGCTCTCATTCAAGAAGAGGACAAATTGGTTCAAATGGGTGTCATCAAGACCTCCAAAGCTCTAGCTCTTCTAGCTAGAGAATCCAGTAGGATGAATGTGAAAGGGAGGCAAAAAGAAAAGGATAAGAAGTCATCTAAATCCAAGCTGAATGATAAGTCAAGTCCATCAAAAGGAGTCTGCAGCTCCAAGAAGGAAAAACATAAGAGATCTGAATGTCCCTAATGCAAGAGAGGATACCATCATTAGAAAGCTTGCATGCACAAGAAAATAGACCTACTAACCAAGCTTCTTGAACAGAACAAAATCGTTGTTCCAAAAGATGCAAAGATGTCTGATTCTGGTAGTGGATCTGATGGTCATGAGGATTGCCATGCATTGATGGCTGGTTTTTCACATTCAAAGGCCCTCCTCATAGATTCTGGAGCCTCCAACCACATGGTTGCCTCTGAAGAATCATTTTACTCTTTAGATCTCAAAGATCGACCTATTATTCACATGCGAGACAACTCTCAGATCTCTGCCAAAGGATTGGGTACAATACATATGGAGCATGGCAAGTTCAAGAATGTTCTATTTGTTCCCTCCTTGACAGCAAATTTGTTTTCTATATATCATATGACTCATATCGGATCGCCTAAGAAGGTGAATTTTGATTTCGACACAATTGAGATTACAGAGATCTCTACTAGGAAGACTATAGCGAAAGGGTTTACAAATCATGCCTCCAAGGCATATGAGTTCTCGCATTTTCTTCCCTTCTCTCTTCCTACTCCTTCAGAATCTCATGAATATTCAAGTGACTCTTCTTCCAATGAAGATGAAGATGAAGATAGTGATGTTGAGATCAAAGTTCAAGAACATTCAGATTCAGATCCAGAACCAACACATGTTCTCAATTCATAGCCAAGGTCATTATGGGTTCACACACTCTTTGCAACTACTGAGAACACAATTGAGGATTCATTTGATCACAGAACTACAAGACTTCAACATCATGCCAACCTTGCATTATGCCATCTACCTCTCCATGGGAGATGTAGCATGATGGTGGGGTTCTCTCTTCCATCCCTTGGGAAGACTCATCATGATCCATTCGTTCCAATTGCAGAAAGTATTCTTGAAAGACTTGCTTCGTCGAATACATCTTCTACATAGTGGGAGGCATATCAGAAGACCAGATCTAGATCTCACACCTACTTTAGCATCCTATTGAGGGTCAACTTGTCAAATTTTTTGCAAAAGATTTCACTGATGAAAGCTTATTTCTTTTCTACTTAGTATGATGGTTCTTTGAGTTATTTACTGTTTTTTGAAGGGGGGTATTTTTCCCATGAGGTTTTCCCCATTTCCTCGGTTTATGGACAGTTCTTATTTTATCATTTATTTAATTGTATGGGTGACCTTTGGTCTTAGTTACCAAGGCCCAGGATGGATTAAGGGGGGGTGTTAGGATCTTCCTATACTCCATCCTAGTCTTACCATCCTGTCAATTAGTTTCATTATCAATCTTGCATGCATTTCTGCATGCAGCATGCATCCGCATGCTACCAAGTCATCAGGTTGACACCTCCAACACCTAGTCCCTAGTCTTCCAACACTCGGGAGCTTATTTCTGCTCAGATTGAGCCCTCCTAGCAAGTGATGCACCCTCTTCTCACCCACCACTTGAGAAGGGTGCCTTTTCTCACCTACCACTCCTGTTGTACTTCAGTTAGTGAGTTATCATCAATTCTTTCCTTGATTTAAGGCTAGACTAACTCTCAACTGACTGTATCACTCCGATGAGACTTGACTCTCCCATATGACTCCAGATAGCTTCTCATGCGGCCTCCACTAAGCCTCCTTCATTCAGTTAGTGCCTCCATGTGCCAGTTACACCTACCACACTCAGTTAAACTCAGTTTGACTGATGCTTGACAGGTACTTGTGCATTGATGACTCCACCGATGATGAGATAGACTTCTAGTTTCGCTTGATGACACTCCATTGATTTTGGATCTATCCATGCAGGCTAATTCGAAACACACCTAGTGTATTCGAATCCTGAGCATTGTATATTTACTGTTATACTATTCAGATTAATGTAACATGTGTAATTATTCTGCCTCTATCTAAGTTCCTTTGGATCTATGTTCTACTGCTCTATTCTTCTTCTATTATTCCTAAATTCTTTCATTGTGAGGTTTACATCATCTCTTGGATCTACTGTGAGCATTTTCACAAGGCCTTAGACAAGAAGAACTTGGTTAAGTCCAAGAGAATCACTACTTATTCTATCAAAGACTATCTCATACCCCATGTGTCTTCCCTAAAGACACCTAAGGAGATGTTTGACCCCTTGACCAAGTTTTTTGAAGGAAATAATAGAAATTGGAAGATGACTCTGTGGAATGAATTGAAAGGGGTAAAGATCCAGAATGGATAAACCATCCAATCCTACTTTACTAAGGTCTCTCAAATCAAAGAACAACTTGAAGTTGTGGCTGAAGTAATGGAGAATGGAGAAATTTTCATGACCACATTGAATGGCCTACCTAGGTCATGGGACTCCTTCATCCAAGGTATCTGTGCAAGAAAGAAATTGATCTCTTTCAGTAGAATGTGGGAGGAATTGTCACAAGAAGAAGCTAGGATTGTGTCTCGACAAGAAAATATGGGAAATGAAGATCAAGCTCTCACAACACACACCAAGAGAAGTAAGTTCAAAAGGGAGCATTCTTATCACAAGAGATATTCACACCACCATCAAAGAGAGAAGAAAGATCCGAGATGCTTCACTTGTAATGAGAAGAAACACTTTGCCTCAGAATGTCCCAAGAACATAAGAATCTCCAACAAAAACAACAAGAAGAGCAACAAGAAGAGATATCATGCTCATGCTGCTGAGGATGATGAACCTCCCAGGAAGAATACTAAGGTAGAAAGTGAAGACTCTTCAAGTGACGAAGAGTATAATATCTGCTCTCACAGATACTGTTACACATGGGTGTAATGATGGGCTTATTGTTAATGGGGCTTCCAAACATATGACGGTATTTAAAGAATCTCTTATGGACCTATCTGAACATGAGTCACCTCATAAGGTGAAACTTGGGGATAACTATCAATACCCTATAAAAGGAAGTGGTGAAGCCTCCTACAAGCTAGACTCTGGGAAGTCTTTAAAGATGCAAGATGTTCTATATGTACCTCGACTCGAGAAGAACATTCTCTCCATATCATCTTTGGATGCAAAAGGAATGAGAGTTGCATTTGTGGATGGCCAAGTACTTATGTGGCCAAAAGGTAATACCATAGGTGATGCAATAGTGATTGGAGAGAAAGAGGGAGGATGGTATAAATTGAAGGGACAACCTGAACATGCCATGGAACATGAATCCATGGAGCCAAGTGAACTTTGGCATAGAAGGCTTGCACATGTGCAGTATAGAGCACTACCAATTTCAAGCAAAGCAGTAGAAGGTCTTCCTGAAATCCAGTCAAAGCATGAAGGTGTTTGCAAACGATGTGCAAAAAGAAAGAACAAAAAGAAGGCATTTCCAAGCAGTAAAAGCTAGGCAAAAGGAATCTTGGAGATTATCCACTCCAATGTATGCGGTCCGATGTCATCCAGTTCTCTGAGTGGGTATGTATATTATGTTTTTTTCATTGATGATTTCTCTAGGAAGACTTAGGTTTATTTCTTGAAGAATAAAGATGAAGTGTTTGATAAGGTCAAGGAATTCAAAGCCTTGATAGAAAACCAAACTCATAAGACGATCAAGACCTTTAGATCTGACAATGGCGGAGAGTTCACTTCAAGAGACTTCAAGAAGTTATGCAATGATTCTTGGATTAAGAGGGAGTTGACCACTCCTTACAATCCACAACAAAATGGGGTTGTAGAAAGGAAGAATAGAACAATCATGGAAGCAGCACGAGCAATGCTTCATGACCAAGGTCTACCTATGCACCTATGGGAAGAAGCAGCAAGGACAACTGTATATGTGGAAAATAGAACACCTCACAAGATACTTGACAACAAGACACCAGAAGAGGTTTTCTTTTGTAAGAAACCAGAAGTTAGACATCTCAGGATATTTGGCTGTCCAGTATATACACATGTTCCAAAAGAAAAGAGGACAAAGTTAGATCCTTTAGGAGAGAAGGGTATATTTGTGGGTTACAGTGAAAGTTCGAAGGCATACAGAATCTACTTTCTAGGGTTCAAGAAGATTGGCATCAATAGGGATGTGACTTTTGATGAAGACTTAGCATACATCAAATCAAGGAAGACACCTGCTGAAGACAATGAAGAACCAAGAGTACCCAGAATACAAGATACCACTATGAACAAAGAAATTCCATAAGTGGATCGTGAAATAGAAGATCCACAAGAACCTGTAGATCCACCCCGTGAGAAGAACACTCACAAGAGGAAACCAACATGGGCTAGAGAGCTCACCCAAGATGCAGAAAGGCATGGTATTCTAGAGGAGGAACACAGAGAAAGAAAAAGGACAAGGTCACACACCATCTATGTTGCCTTACTCTGTGACATAATGAACAAAGAACCTTCCAGTTATGAAGAAGCAACAGAAAAGAAAGAATGGAAGAATGCCATGGTCAAGGAATACCAGTCGATCATGAAGAATGATGTTTGGGATGTGGTCCCAAGACTAGAAGGGAAGTCTGTTGTGACTTCCAAGTGGATCTACAAGATCAAGCATGTTGCAGATGGAAGCATAGAGAAATACAAGGCAACGTTTGTGGCTCAAAGCTTCTCCCAGAAAGAAGGGATAGATTATGAAGACACTTTTGCACCTGTAGCCAAATACACTTCCACTAGAATAGTGCTTGCTTTGGCTGTAGTAATGAAGTGGAGGATACACTAGATGGATGTCAAGACAACTTTCTTGAAATGGTGTAGTCAAAGAAGAAGTGTATGTGGACCAGCCACTCAGTTTTGAGACACATGACAGGGAGTCTTATGTGTGCAAATTAAAGAAAGCCTTGTATGGCTTGAAGCAAGCACCCAGGACATGGTACAACAGGATAGACAGCTTCCTGTCCAGTTTGGGATTTACCAAAAGTAAAGCAGATTCCAACCTTTACTACAAGGTTGAGGAAGGAAATCCAGTTATACTCCTATTGTATGTGGATGACCTGTTTGTGACAGGTGAGGATAGGTTGATTGCCAACACGAAGAGGAATCTTGCTGTCGAGTTCGAGATGAAGGACTTGGGTATGATGCATTACTTTCTAGGTATGCAGGTGTGGCAGAGTGCAGAAGGAATCTTCCTTGGACAAGGGAGGTATGCAGTAGAGATCCTAAAGCGGTTTGGGATGATGGACTCCAAGGCCATGACCACACCTATGGCATCGAACCTGAATCTATTGATTGATGCTTCATCAGAATCGACTGATGCCACAATATATCGTCAGATGATTGGGTCCTTGATGTACCTGACGAACACGAGACCAGATATTTTCTTTGTTGTGAACACCTTGAGCTAGTTCCTGACGGATCCTAGACATGTTCACTTGATTGTTGTAAAGCATATTCTAAGGTACCGGAAGGGTACGGTTGCTTATGGACTCAAGTATGATGTGAATCAAAAGTTTAACTTTGAAGGTTATGTTGATTCAAATTGGGCAGGCATTGCTGCAGATAGGAAGAGCACTTCGAGGTGCTGCTTCAGTATAGGATTAGGTGTGATCTCTTGGTTTTGCAAGAAGCAATCCTACGTAGCACTAAGTACAGCCGAAGCAGAGTATGTCGCAGCTTGTTCGGCTAGCTATGAGGTAGTATGGATAAGGAAGCTACTGTCTGATTTGTTTGATATCCAGTTCGATGCTACCTATATCTTCTGTGACAACTAGAGTTGTGTGAAGTTGTCTGAGAACCTAGTGTCCCATGATAGGTTGAAGCGCATCGAGATCAAATATAACTATATCAGGGATATGGTGTAGAGAGGAGCAGTAAAGCTCCATTATGTTGCGACGGATGAGCAGATTGCAGATGTGTTGACCAAACCACTAGCCAGATTGAAGTTCGAGTACTTCAGAGAGAGGCTTGGTGTTCTTCATATAGAAGATACTTCGAGGAGGAAGTGATGGGACACATTTGCAGGATCCATTCCAAGCATGGTGGTAGGAGGATCCTTCCCATGGCTGTGGATGTAAGAGCTATGTGATGAGCATCAAGACGATGCTCTGGATGTTGCTATGTATGATAATGATCAGGTTGATCAGGTGTGATGAGCATTAAGACAATGCTCCAGATGATATGTATCAAGACGATGCTATAATGTTATCTGGAGGATCATGTAATGATGATGTGCATCAGGATGATGCAATGTATGATGATGATCAGTATGATCATGAGCATCATGATGATGCTCCATGCGAGGATGATCAGGGTGATCATGAGTATAAGGATGATACTCCGTGGTGGTGGACAGGTTGTGCGATAAGCATATAATAGCACCCTGCGATATTTGGAGATACTCTCGCGAGGTTTTTCCTATGGCATATAAAAGCCCCCTGGGAGATCTGGCAAATGCTCTTTTGAGGTTTTGTTCGTGGCATGTAATAGTTCCCTGGGATATCCGATAGGCTAAGCAGTAAGCTCGTAATCAGTCCTGGGATGCTCTTTCGAGGTTTTTCCAAACCACATGTAATCAATCCTGGAGATCCGATAGGTTGATCAGTAATCTCGTAATGAGTCCTGGGATGCTCTTTAGAGATCTTGCAGATCGCAAGACACTCTTTTAAGGTTTTGTGGAGGTCACATATAATAGTTCCCTAGGAGATTTGATAGGTTGAGCACTAAGCTCATAATCAGTCCTAGCATGCTCTTTCGAGGTTTTGTTGACGCATGTAATCAGCCCTGAGGATTCAACAGGATGGCCAACTCACAGAGATGATGAAGGCCTACATCCAACATGAAAAAGGGCTAGCTCTATAGAAATTCCTATGACGAGAAGAATTGAGAGATAGCCCAAACATTGAGATGACGAGTACAACAGCAGTGATGATGATGCTTTGTGATCCAGTGATGATGATACAGCTCCAGAATTGAATACTTGTGCGTATGTGTATTGATGACCTGTGTCAATAGAATACCTTCCTAGTTAAGAGGGATTGTTGATGTATTTGTAACTTTGGAAGATATTCACTTGTATATTACATTTGTACTTTATTGTATCCCCAACAAAGATGTATTATTCCTCCGGTTGGAAGTGTCTTCATTTGTATTTGCAAGTGTCACAAGTTACATTGTAAGTGTCGTAAGTTATATTTGATGGGTTATTAGACCACCTGTGTGGGGTCGGCCCTATACAAGTCACGTGGATGGGTTATTAGGCTTCCTTAGGAAGTCATCCCAGTTAGGGTTAAAGGAAGGTAAGTCATTGTATAAATAGAGAGTGTGTGTCTCTCATTCTATTCATTTCCAGTCACTCATCCAACTCGCATAGTTGAGAGAGAGGAGTGCGCACAAGTGGAGGAGGAGTAGCTGTTGGAGACATCTGTCTTTTGGGGATTGATCTTTGTGATCTTTGTATTGGGGCTTATTATATCTCTGAGGAAGTTGCGGAGTTTTTCACCTTCTTGGTTTTCCTCGGAGAAATGCTTTCTGTCCATTGTCTCTTGTGATTGTTATGTTGTGCTTGTTATTCTCTTAGTGATCCTAGATAATATTGAATGAAATTATCGAAAAATTAACAAAAATAAATATGGGTATTAGACTATTGTATTCCCTTCAATCTCATCATGTCTTTTTCAACTCCCCTACCTTCTATATTTTCTTTTGGTTTTTCTATTGGAACTTCGATTTCCTTTTCTTCATTACCCTTAGCATTCACAAATTTCAAATTTCCTTCTTGTTGGACTAACTTTATATTATGACCCTAAGAGGGATATGTATGGGGTCAAATGTATATATTTGATCGATGGAATGTATAGTCATCACAACACTTTAGGGATTCCAATTGCATCCACATATTTCTAATCTTTACTACAATGTCAACATCATTCCTCTGAGATCTAACTATACATGTTCTTATAGACACACTTCCCATCCATGAGATATTTTCTCTTTTTCCTATAATTTACTTAGCATATTTCTCAACAAATACCTATAATTTCAACAACATCCACTTACGACACATGTTAGAGTTGTCGCTTTCCCTAGAAAACTCTACCTAATCTCATTTCCTAGAGTTGTCATCATTATAGATTCTTCTTTATCTATAATGATTTGGTACAACTACATGCTATGTCTCATATTGAAAAACTAAATTAATAAAAAAACCACAGAAAATTAATATCCTTATTATACAATCAATATTTACAATTCTTTCATAAATTTCCAAAAATATCGCAAAATAATCTTATTTCACTAATACAAATCATAATCTCCATATATTGGAAAACAAATCCATCGACAACAAGACATTGTTTTGGACCGTCTACATGATCAATTAAAATCAACGAATTGTGTTGAAGCATTTATTTCCAAGTACAATTTCTTACAACAAAAATAATCCATTACAACAAACCTGAATACATCACAAACTAAGGGCATGATTCTACTATGAACGTGTGTGCTCATCATAGCTGTTTATTTCAAGTGATCCTTCATAAAACTTTCTCATCATAGTTGTTTATATCAACATGGTTGACTTCGTTTCCAATTACCAACGACTACATCTGATCAAACTAACAACCTCAACGTATTTAATGCATTGTCGTCATGTTCTAGCAAATAATTTTGAGAAAAAAAATGTTGAAATCAAATAGTTTTGGATGATGTGGGATTGCCAACCACAAAGATACCTTGCATCATATACACAACCAAATAGTTTTGCATGATGTCGGATTTCCCATCCACCAAAGATACCTTGCATCATATACATACGGTAGAAGGGCATGCAAAATAAAGTGTAATGCTTTAGAAGTGCATATCATATCAATTAAATGCTTTAAAAATGATCCAAAATATTTTGCAGTCGACATTAATCATTGCAAGATATTGGAAGTTGTCATCATCTTAAATATAATAAGAAAATAAACAACTTTTTCATAAATAAAATGATATATGAAAGAAGTACGCTGATAGGAAAAACCTTACGAACCTATGAAAATTGACAAATCTTATAAGCTTATTGTTTTCTCCATTGAAATGATGGGTGATTGGATTATTATGATTCATTAATTGATTGGATTTGTATATTTATTAATTTTAAAGTTTTGAATGTCAATAATTTTGTGTCAGTGATTGAAATTTATGTATAATCAAACACATTTCATATCCCATTTTATGGAGAGGAGATTTGTTTCTTCTTCCCTTTCCACTACTAAATTACGTATATTTTTTTATTTAATTTAATCTTATACTAAATCAAATTAATTTGATTCATTAATTGATTGGATTTTTATGTTATTTTTTATTTTATTATTTAGTATGTCATATATATATATATCAAAAACATTTCCTTTTAAATTGTCTTGGTTACAACTAGCTACAACTACCACTACATTACAGTTTCAAATGTTTTGCTTTAAATTTTAAGGTTTTGAATCTTAATAGTTTTGTGAGTGATTGAAATTTATGTATAATCAAAGCACATCTCACATCCCATTTTGAGGATAGGATATTTGTTTCTTCTTCCCCTTTTCACCACTAGAACTCGTTTATTTATTTACTTGGTTAAGCCTTATACTAAATGGATTTGATATATTAATTGATTGGATTTTTATGTTCATTTTTTATTTAGTATGTCATATATATATATATGAAAAATATTTCTTCCTATTCAATTTTTTTTAATATAGAAATCAAAATCCTTCTTCTTTTATTTTCTTTTGTAATTAGGGGAATCGACAACTCGGAAGGGGATGGTACTCGCGTGACACGGGGTCCAGGGATCCAACCCCGTCTGCTACCACTATACCCCTAGGCGCACCCACACAGCCTAGGATCCAACGTCGTCCGCTACCACTATACCCCTAGGCACACCCACACAGCCTGCAAGCATGTGGAACGGGTAATTCATAGTGATTTGAACTTGTGGCCTCCATTTACAATATTTCCTTCATATCAAGCGAATCACCGGTTGAGCTACACCCCCTGCGGCCTATATAGAAATCAAAATTTAAAGTAAACAAAGTAGTTTTTTACTTTTCTTTTCTACAATATAATAGCCCCAAATTAATGTAAGCACGTGTTAACAATCATCATCATCAAATTAAAATAATAATTATATTCAAGTTATATAATTTTTATAAAAAATACAATGTTTTATTAATAAATTTGTTATTTAAATATAAAAATAAATGATTTTTATCAAATATCACGCACAAATTTATAAAATAATCCATTTTTTATATGTGTTATTTAAAATATAATTATAAAGAAATATTAAATAAATAAAATACACAAACTTTATTATTTAAAAAAACATATTAAGTAAATAAAGAATAAACACTTGAGGATAGTCCTGATGGAGAGGGATCGCTATAGAGTTTTCACAGTATCGAGGGGATGCTCATGCAGCCCCTAAAACCCTCATGTTAACTTTACCCCCTTGTCACCCTTTTTCTCTTCTTTCATCTTCCGCAGATCTCGACTACTGTGGCCAGACACATAGGCTCTACAGCTTTGCGGGGACAAATGGCTTTTGATGGCATGGAAGATGTTGATTACAATGAAGACCCGTGGCAAGGTCAACAAGTCTTTGTTACTTCAGCTTCTAGGAACGCTTCTTTTTCCGACTATCCCTATTCAATTTCCACTCCCCGTCATCCTCCAGTCTCGACAGCTGGGTCTCCTTTCCTCACCACTGGTCGTATGGCTTCTCCTGTCAGCATCCCACCTCCTTGAGGGTTTCATATTCCCTTTCCTCCGGCCTTTTGATATGCAAGGGAACCCTATTGCATTTAATTCCAAAAAGAGTAGCAGTGGGAAAAAAGAGGGCTCAAAGGGCAGCAATTCTATGTCATAAAAGTCAGCCAGAAAAGGACGAAGGAACAAATGTATCAGCATTACGAAAAATCCACTCAACCTCATCTGTGGGGTTAATGTATCGATAGGCCAAGTGGCGGAGATGGAAGAAACGACAATTGTGAGAAAAATTAGGGGGAGATACCTCATCCTTGAGGGTTTTGGAGGATTGGGTCAGAAAAAATTGGACGGATTTGCGACAATATGCTCCAGAAACCAATGCTCTATAAAAAGGATGGTTTGTCTTCAAACTCAATATTGCAGAAGATGTCAACAAGTTCCTACAGAAATAATGGAGCTTTGGGTCCATTCCCATCCTCTTCAAAAAATGGACACCCTTGTTTGATGCAGACTTTGAAAGAATGGATACGCAACCAGTTTGGGTCCGTTTACTCGACCTTCCGTGTGAATTTTGGAATTTGAATTCTTTTAGGGACATTGGAAATGATCTGGTAGCATTTATTGATGCAGATTTATTGTCTCAAACTCTTCTCTCCTTAAAGAGAACAATGTAATCGTTTGTGGGGACTTAAACTTTTCTTTGGGACCACATGAATTTTTGGGTTTGTTTGTTAGGGTGGATCCTTTGGAGAACTACTTTGGTCATCTCCTTCACGAAACTCAACTGCTGAATCTGGACCCTATAAAGTTGAAACCCACTTAGACCAATGAAAGAGTGGGAGAAAATAGAAGTGCAAAAATACTAGAATGCTTATTAGTAGCCGAAGGACTCCTGAACCAAAATTTGATGCTCAGGAAATGGGTGGACTCGGGAAGGGATTCTGACCATCACCAATTTTTCTGCAAATTCAGAACACTCCAAACAATCCTTCCATCCCTTTCAAATTGTATGCAGCATGGTTATAAAATGAGGAAGTTTTGCATCTCATACAATCGAATTGGATTCCTTACTCTCAGGAGGATGAGACTCAGCTTCATATTTCACTGAGAATCTCTCTAGAATAAAGTCTCTTCTTAAGGTTTGGGATAAAAAGAACAAGGAAAAATAGAATCATGTTTTAAAATAGGTAGAACTTGAAACTGCAGAGATTCAGAGTTCTAAAGGTGGTGGATATATCAATCAGGAAACAAAATATCCGTTGAGCTCATTGGAATTGAGAAAGAGGAAAATCCTGAAAGAATAAGAGGAATTATGGAGGATCAAAAGCAGAGCAATTTGTCTTGAATGTGGAGATGAAAATAGAAAATTCTTCCAGTCTTATACAAAAGGAAGGAAGCTGCAGAACACCATCTGGAAATTAAGAAATAACAACAATTATGTGGTTTCCTCTTTCGAAGATCTCTTAAATATGAGAAAATCTCATTTTGAATCCATCTTCAAAGAGGAGAATAGGGAAACCATTGTTGAGGTCATTCAGTTATCCAAACTCTTCTCTAGTCTAATAATAGAAGAAGACAATATTGAGCCGATGGAAGAAATTTCAGAAGATGAATTAAAGGAAACACTGTAGATTTTTTAGAAAGATAAAAGTCCAGGACCAGATGGTTGGAAAATTGAAATTTTCCTTTCCCTCTATGACACTGTTGGATGGATCTCTTACATCTCATTGAATAATCCCATCTCAAGGGACACATAAATCCCCTACTTAACTCCACTTCCATAGCTCTTATTCCAAAATAGGATCATTCAGACACCCTTGAAGATTACAGACCAATTTCTCTATGTAATATCTCCTACAAAGCAATTTCCAAAGTCATTGCTAGAAGATTAAAGAATGATCTTTCAAATATCATCTCCCATGAATAGTTTGGTTTCGTGGAAAACTGACAGATTCATGAAGCTATTGGGGTCGCTCAAGAGGGTTTGCATAGCATAAAAACCAGAAAGCTAAACGGAGCAGTGATAAAAATCAATATCTCAAAATATTTTGACAGAGTAAACTAGTTGTACATAAGGCTTCTCGTGACCCATCTTGGTTTCACTTATCCTTTCATAAAATGGTTTTTTAGCTGTATCTCTTCGCCATCTTTTGCAGTCCTGATAAAGGCTTCGATTCCCCTTTCTTCACTTCTGAAAGAGGCCTTCGTCAAGGATGCCCCCTCTCCCCATTACTCTTTCTGCTGGTGGCAGAAGGTCTCAGGAGAGCAATTTTAGACGCCAAAAGGAGAGGTTCTTTTTCAAGGATCAGGATTGCAAATAACCTCAACATCACCCATCTTCTTTTTGTGGACGACATTCTCATTTTTTGTGATGGGTCAATCAAATGTGCTAAAAAACTCTCAGACATTCTGAATCTTTTTGGCCAAGCCATAGGTATGATTCTAAATGCCCAAAACTACACCCTTACTCCTATAAATTTGGAGGTCAAGGAATTACAAAGATACTCTACACTGTTCCCTTTCAGCATAATCTCACTTGATGATGGATTAAAGTATCTAGGCTTTAGACTAAAACCAAATAATTACATAAAGGAAGATTGGAACTCGCTTCTGGACAAACTAGAAAAAAGAATAAATATATGGAGTCACCGATGGCTTTCCAGAGATGGTATATTGGTTTTGGTCAAATATGTTTTGGAAGCCATTCCAGTTTACTCAATGTCTTTGGCTTGGATAACGAAATACACTCTAGAAAAAGCCCACAAGATCTTCTTTCGATTTCCTAGTTAGGAAAGAGTGAATTTTCTTTTCTTCCTTGGGTTAAATGGGAACAAATTGCTCAACCAAAACTGCTGGGAGGTTGGGGCCTTAAAAGCATTCATATTTTTTCCAAAGATTTGGCCGCAAAATTTGTTTGGAGACTCATCACTACCCAAAGCCTCTGGAGCGATGTGATTTGCAAAAAATATATTACCTTGGACTCTATTATTGATTGGATCCTATATGATCTGCTAGTCATTAGAGAAGAATTAGATTGGAAAATCGGTAATGGTTCACATATGCGCATTGGATCCAACCCTAGCCTAGTTGTTAGAATAATCACATCCTTCCCCCGCTACTCATTAATCATCTGCACCAATAGGGAATATTTCACCTAAATCGGATTCCAAACCCACAGGTGTCCAACTTATGTCATCAAGGGTGGAGAGATGAAGAAAGTATGGATGTTCCAGAAAATCTAGTGGTAGCCTAAAATTTCTTCCTAAACAGACTCAAAACATCCCACATCCGCTTAACCAATGCTCTGGATGAACTCATCTGGGCAGTGGCAACACATGGTCAGTACACTACTAAGCTTGGTTACCAAAATATAAGCTCTGTACCTCAACAAGCTGAGATTAATTCATGGTAGAAAAGTATTTGAAAAACAAAATCTCCTCAAAAGGTAAATATCTTTATGTGGTGTGCTCTAGCAAAAAAGGTTCCAACTTGGGACAAAACGGAAAATAGAGCCATCAACAGTCCACGATGATTTAGCCTCTGTAAAAATGCTGATGAAATCATCAATCATGTTTTCCTCCAATGTCCTTTCTCTTCCCACACCTGGAAAGCCTACAATCTTCTGATTAAGACCAACTTCGATTAGAAAGGACTTAATATTGAGGATGCTTGGCAGATCTGGTCAAACTCAAACAATACTACAACCATGAGGGCCCTTCCTCTTATTCACATTTGGGGTATTTGGATTGTAAGAAACCTTTCCATGTTCCAGGACAAGCCTTCCATTCCTGAACTCACTGCAAAACAATGTCTCGACATTCTTTCTTTTTTCCCTCAAATTAAAGATTCACCATCATTTAGAATAATCACGGAGGAACACATCAACTATTCCCTGCCCTAGGCATTTTTTGACAGGGCCTCTCAAGATCATGTTTGTGGCGGTGGAGCAATTCTTTATCTTACAAACCAACATTTCTTTCAAATGCAACTAGGTCTTGGAAGGGGCACAAACAATTTTGCAGAACTTTTCACTTTAAAGCTTCTCCTTTGTTTTGCTCTTGAGAAAAACTGCAGAAACATTCAGATTTTCGGGGACTCAATGGTTGTGATAAATTGGGACAATAAAATACAAAATTGCAGAAATATCAATCTTTGCCCTTTATATGATGAGGTATGCACAGTTATGGAAAACTTTGACTTCATAATCTATCGTCATGTCTACACGGAACGAAATACAGAGGCAGATGGATTCTCAAAGGAAGGACTGACGTTGCCTTTTAGTTCGTGAAAAATTTTGGAAACAAACCAAAAATTACACTATCAATACTATCATAGACCTTTCATAGAAAATCTATATTTATAGTTGGTTTTATAATCTTTCTGGTGATACATTTTTGGGCATATGAACCAGCTATTCATTGACTCATTGACTCGAACTCTGTTCCATCGGCATTATTTACTTAGCGATATACACAACAAAAGTGGGAGACATGTTAAATTGCTTGAGTTGTATGAAACTGCATTTTTTTATACATTGAAGTTGAAAAGCTCTTTTTTGAAAATGTATGGAAAGATACATTATGTGGATGTAATTTCATTAATTTTAATCAAATTACTATTTTTTCTTCGCGAAGAAAAATAAACAATAAACACTTAAATACAAATTTTAATTATTTGTTGAATTTTACATATAATTTTTAAAAATTAATGGATCATTGTTTATATGTGTTTGTGTTGTTTAAAATATAAATAAATAAAGAATAAACACCTTTAACATTTTTAAAATATGTTAAATAAATAGAGAAGAAACATCTTTAGCATCTGAAATTAAAATATCTCAATGTAATAATATTATAAAAAATATTTAATTATATTTTTGTGTTTTTTAGCAAATTTGAAAATTCAATAATTTTATTATTATTGTTTTTATAAAGGAATCACCGTTCATATATATATGATTGCCATCGCCATTGGATGACCTTGCGACTGGCCCTGGGCCAATGATGTGGGCATATATAGAGAGAAATTTCTAAAGGCCATATCCTCCTTGTAGAATCCATATCAAGCATGTAAACAAAATCAGCGATAGATTAAGCTACAGAGGAGCACAATAGTAAACACGCCATGAAAATTATAAACCTTAACTGAAAAACCCAAGTTTATCGAAACTAATATCTTTATTTAGGATTCCAATTACAGCCTGCAAGTCGCTGCAGATCTATCCATCGGATCTGATGAAACACACATACAATATGATATATACTATAACTGCGGTGATCAGAGACTAGTGCTATGGGATCAGGTGTGGCAGCTGCAAGTACCGCACTGGCAGCTGGGCCCGCACTTGCAGTCGTTCTCTAGAGATACATCTCCGCCATGCCTGTTTACACCAACATTCCAAATACATTCAATTATTATCACATCATCCTGAAATTACAACACAAACGAAATTTATAACAACTCATACAGATAAAGCAGTACCCCATCTCATAGACGGTCTCCACAATACCATCCATCTGGAACCCCTTCTTTCTGTGGATCAAAACAATCCAAACATCGAACGAGCTTAGTCCTACCCAGACTCGAACTCAGGACGAATAGCATGAAATTTAAAAAGAAAAACGGGAGAAATGGATAGAAATTGAGATGGAAAAACTAAGAGAAGGGCAGTAGACAACATACGGGCACTGATTCTTATCAGCACAGTCGCAATTTGCGCAGTCGCTCGACATGTTTTTCAAGAAAAATAATCAGAAAAACAAATTACTTCACTTGCAAATTCTCAGATGCCGCCTCTACTTCTCAACCTCTGCTTGACCACCCATATATATAGGGCAGGGCCACGCCGGGGAAAAGTGCCGGCGGCCTTTGCCGTCACTGGAACTATGGAATCTCGGCTTCGCTGACGAACTTGAAGTCCGGTTTTAGGTAAGCCAAAGCAAAGTGAAGGGCATCTTTGACTTAAATGTAGAAGCGAACGAGTAACGGAGCAGAATCTAACATTATTGCGGTGGGACAACCTTTTTCATAATGGCGCGCTTCGATGTCCTATATCAAATCTATCAATTATTGCAGTACGTTAAGTGGTTTTCATGAAGCTACCATGTATCTCTCGTCTGGTTTTTCATCTCACACCACATCAACGTTTGGCGGTTTCTGTGATAATAATAAGCATACGTCTTCTGTTTTTTTAGCAACAACAATAATGGGTTTTCCATTCCACTTTAGGTAAAGTTTGGCGGTTTCTCTGAAAATAATAATCATATTACTCCTCGCGTTTTCATATAGCGATCACAAGCAGAATCAAAGTGAAAGTGATGAAAGTCGATTAATTTATTAAATATAAAATGATTGTAAATTGAATGACTTATAATTAATATTAAAAAATATTTGTTTGGTTTGAGTTCTGATAGTTTCGAAAAATTGTGAGAGAATAGTAGCTTCATACAATTATTGGGCTATGAATATATTGCTTTGATATACAGTAACAGTTTACATATAAATGTTTTTGATGTTAAAAATAAAGGAATGGAAGCTTTGTGATTGATTATTCGAAACTGTGTTAGAGAGTGAGAATGGTAGCTTGAGTCAAATAATTATTGGATTATGAAAATATTGTTTATTGATTATTTAAGTTTTGTTTTGAGCATTGAAATGTGGCAATGTTCCGTCCAAATGCAAAGGCTTCTCGTTCAAAAGTGCAAGAATATTATTTTTAGGGTTGATTTTTTTTAAAAATTGCCTCATACATTAAGAAATCTAACTTTACACCATTCTTGAAATATGAAAATATTGAGCTTTTAAATGTAGGTTTTTTTTTAAGCATTGGAGTGTAGAAATGTCTTTGTCGAGTGGAAAAGATTGCTCATGCTAAAAGGTGGAAGAATGGTGAACCCATCTTGTGAAAAGATTTAATGTTGAATCGCCCACTATATGGTACCAAATAAAGATGTCAAACTGCTTGAGCATGTAGCTTATGGGAATTAAGCTGCTGAATGTAATGCAGATTCTAAGCTTCCATGCTATTTGATGAATGTAATGTAGATTCTGATATTATGATGATTATGGACTTAACCTTTCTATTACTAGTTTTCATGAAAAATATGTGATCATGATGAATGTTGGTGTTGTTACTAAAGACTAATAATCTAAAAAAAATTCACTAATTGCATCCACATAAAGAAAAAAAAGAAACAAAATGGTTTCTTACTATTTTGCATGATACTCTTTCACTATTTGAAAAAGAAAATGCACACATTCTATGTAACATGATGTAACATGATGAGTCGGGTTAAAATATTTTACCAAATTAGAAATGGGTTAAATATTTAAAATAAAAAGATAATTTAAAAAGAAATTTTTGGGTGTATCTTAATATTTTACCAAATCATAAATAAGTTAAATATTTAAAGAAAGGCAATTTAAAAAGAAATTTTTAGTTGCATCCTAATGAGATAAATGCACCGATGTATCACAATTCCATAGGCACAAAGATAGGTTAAAAAGGATAGCCCTTTAAAAAAATCACGTTACCTTCTCAAGTTTAGTTAAAGCCACCTACACAAAATTCACATGCTTTGTTTGTACATGAACCATAGCCATGGCTATAAGAGTACCTTAGTGAACATAATGTACCACATTTGATGTTAATGAATCAAATAGTGAAATAACTGCACTTAATGTTGTTCCTCCACAAGAGGATATACCCACTACCAAGGTTTCTCCATATCTTAAATGTGGATTATATGACTATAGAAAAAAAGACTAAAATAAAATAAAATGTGTAGGATCTTCTTAGGTTTAAAGTATAAAACAAATCCAAGTGCCAATTCTATTTTTCTTCTCATGTCCTCACTAAACCTAGACCCTAGAGACAAGGGAGTGTAGAAGAAAAGAAATGACCTTGTTATTAGTTAAGCCCTTATATGCTAAGGTGGGAGCATACATCTCACTTATTGCAAAATTGAATCCTTATCTTGATTCATTTGTTCTTAAAGAGTATCACACTGTTCTTATTTCTTATAGATAGTTAGTTCTATTCCAAGGTAAAGGCCCTTCATGATCTTTTTATAGTATCACATTTTTCTTATTTTCCATAAATAGTTAGTTCCATTTCAAGGTAAAGTCCCGTGATGATCTTCTCATATTAAGGAAGTAGAGGAGGCTATATATCTCAAATATGAGAAAGCGATCAATTTGATGCTCTATTCCAACGCATGTCATATATTTGAGGAAAAAATCCGTTGATTTGGATTTGAACATTTGAAATGATGGATATTTTTTGGTGAAAATTTTGTTGAATTTGAATGTGAGCACCCATGCAAAATATCCCCACTATAGATGATTTCAAAGAGGTAATAAAGAGGGAATGTAATCAACACTTCGGTTTACTATAATAAAAGGTTGTGCTTATGATTAGAGAAAACCAAGGA
Source organism: Larix kaempferi (assembly GCA_027924585.1). NCBI lineage: Eukaryota > Viridiplantae > Streptophyta > Pinopsida > Pinales > Pinaceae > Larix > Larix kaempferi. The sequence goes on from BSBM01002315.1 coordinate 248,352, forward strand.
CATGGCACATATTTGATAGACTTGAAAGGGTTGTTGAAACCTATATTGTCTTTTGAAGAATTTCGAGTGTGTATACCTGGTCCAACTTATTTAAAGATCCCACAGTCAACTAAGACTACTACCCTAAACTGCATGAAAATGTATACATGGATTTGTACATTGATTTAAATCAAATATTGGCATGGACCAAACATCCGAAATAACACCAAAGTTGTAGAAATAAGCAATTCCACACCTTGAGAAAGATTGATAATTATTTAATAAGAAGTTTCTTTGAGGGGAAAATCTCATTTTACAATATATAAAAGGCACAAGATGAGATGATTCCTAAAACTATCTCTCCTTGGTATATATAGGAAACAAAAGGTACCATTAAAATTAAAGGGCCTAGCTAACCACTTATGACAACAAGAATATAACATTAGCAATGTAATGTGCCATGACTTAGGGCTTAACATGCCCCATCACTTTAAGCAAATGTCATATTGAACACTTTATTATATATGGATGCTTCTATATGAATAACTCATCTTCTCGTGTTGCATAATCTACAAGTAGGTTATTCATTTGATGAGGTTCTTAGTAATTTATTTATTTCATAATTGCTTGATCCTTCTTAAACATTGATTGTTTTAGGATATAGTATGAATTTTCCCACTTCATCAAGATATAACAATATACAATGAAATAGGATCATCAAGAAAAGAGAAGTAACCCTCTAACAGATTTAACCATTTCTCTAAAGCATTTGCATCTATCTTGCCTTCGAATAAGGAATGTCAAAGTTAACTTATACCTTGAATGGAGTCGCACCCCCGAAATGGCTGCTCGTTGAAGGTGCATATGTTGTCGTCGACATTCTTTGAAGGATATGGGTGAAATTATCCATCATCTCATTCCTCTGTCGTGCGAGGGATTCCTCGTACAACAACTTAATAGGATATCCTACTCCGTCATCTCTCTTTTATTCCACCACCATGTGAGTCTGCTTGGACAAATGAGAGGGGTTTTCCCTAAGCCCAACTAGTTCGATACCCAACTCTCGATATTCAAATCTCGTTGGGGACATGCACTACGAAACCACAAGCATAGAATGCTCTGATACCACTGATCCGTATTTATGTGAGAACGAAATGAAAGAGCATAAATATATTCACATACTCAGATATATGGCAAGAAAAACAGTGATATAGTAAACTCGGATTGTATTAAATGAGTGAAACAAAACAAACTGTAAAATAAAAGCAGCTAGAATGGTGGTAGCTATATCTCTGAGAAGAGATGTGGAGGCTATGGTCATTTGTGACACGTTGAATACAAGAAGAGGGAGAAAGAGCCTATTCATCACAAGAATGAGGTAAATAACCATAAACATCCAAAAACCTAAACCTAGAAGATCAACTGTCATAAAGTTTGTGGAGCCAAGGTGGTTAGTTGAATAGTCAACTTCCCGGGGTCATAACTTTTGCATACAATCTCTGTTTAGGGCACTCGATAGTCCATTGTAAAGGTCTATTCGATATTTAAAAATTTCGATTTGCGGCCAATGCATGCCATCAAAAACCATTGCCTCTCCCTGAATCTACAAAAAACATCTTTTAGGGCCTCAAAACAGCCCCAGAAGTTCGGGACCTGAAAAACTGTAGTAAAATTACTAGAAATCTGCCAAAATGGAAAATTGTTTTGAGCTAGTGGAATAGGTGGGCGGCCACCTATATACATCTAGATTAAAATAGCAACTAGAGGGTGATGAAGTGTCATAGGGGATTATCCTCTCCTAAAATTTAATATTTTAATTACTATTACGAGAAAATTCAAGCAGCATGTGGATGGATGAGGAGACAGTAAATAAATAAAAAAATGAACACACATTAGGAATATTTTGGTCATTTTAATTTTGAATTGGAGAGCCATTTTGCTTTTCATTCTTGGGAGATGTTCCCCTTGTAATTGTAATCAGTTTCGGTGGTGAAAGATTCCTCCCTTTTGGGGAAAGAGGGAAGTCACTCAGATTTATCTATAGAGATTCACTGAAGGATATCATATCCATGTCCATTTGTAGGTTCAAGTACATGATGGTGTGTCTTATTTTTAGTTGGTAGTCGTGTCTTTTTTTTGTTGTCTTCCGGATGGTAGTTTGTGTTGTGGTAGATCATGGTTGAGGAGGGCACACCAAGGGCTATCCAAAATTCTTGAAGGCTATTGTATTGGTTGTATTGCACACATATATAATGGAGGGAGCACTATAGGAATTATATCTGCAAGTTGGGGTCAAAATTTTCCTATGGAGGGCGCACTAGTTAGAGCAGATTTACCTTTTGGAGGAGCATTTCACCCTCTTTCTCTCTGTTGATTTCTAGCAGCTTCCATCCCTTTTTCTGTAATAGATATATCTATGTATTTGTAGCTTTTGTAGGATACAACCATGTATTTACAGCACCATCCATTTCATAAATAAGATTCATAGTGGTTTTCTCATGTTATGTTCAAATATTTGAGTTGTTCGTTAAACTATGTGTAGATATGGAATTGAGGTTGTACACACTTATGATTTTGTGTGTAAAAATTCCATCGAAGATCCATGCAGTGTATGGGTTTTTTTGGGTCAGTTTGGAGTTGTTAGGAATAAATTAGAGCATATTAGGGGGTGTTTGGAAAAGTTCGAACCTAGGGGGTTTTCTGTGCCAAAATTTGAACTAGTCTCTCTAATTCGATTTTGGTACATTACACATTTCCTCCTAGGAAAGGATAGTTCAGTGCAATGTGTAAATCCACGTGACCTGCAAAGAATAACAAAAATGATCTCAGGATTAATCTATTATGCATATGATAACATAGATAAACTTTAAATCAAACAAAGGTTAACACTAGGGATGAAACTATACTAAGCAGTGATGAAACTCCATTGTAACCTATGTAAGAAATTGAACCAAGATCAAGTAAAGATATTGCATATGGGATGATATATATATATATATATATATAATGAAGACTGATCAAAAGATGTACATATATACTTAGATGTAAAATTATATATGCGTGAAGCATCTATAGACGAACAGGATGAGCACCAATCATGGGGAAGGTAAGTGTCATTTCTTAATTTTCATCATCGAAACATGCGTGCTTGAATTACTTTGATAGATGACATAAAACGAATAATTAAGTATTGATGGTACGTTACAAAAATTCTTGCGTTGAAAAGGTATGTGAATCCTTTGATGTCATGGACAATATTCAAAACCTTTTTACAAAGGAAGATGTTTTCTATGTACAAGAAAGAGATTTTGGGCTTAATAAACTTGAAAAGGTTAAATATAAGAACATTAAACCTTACCCGATATAAATTTTAAATTTTTTTGGTCGAACTATCCTCATACTTCACATCTACAAGCTATTCAATTTAACATTCAAACAAGGTTTACCTAATGGTGAACACAAAGGTTCATTGTTCTTATTTTTAAAATTGGAGATAAAATCAATCCAAATAATTATAGGACCATTTGATAGAGTCCTTTTAGCTAAGTTATATGGAATTATTCTAGAAAATAAAAAGATCAACATATGGCTAGAAATTCATGGAAAAATAGGTAGAGGTTAGGAAAGAGTTAGGAGCTCTCATTCAACTATGGACCTTTTTTTTCTCCTAATGAGGAGTTTCACAATAAAAAAACCATTTTTTTGTGTTTCTTTGTTCACTTTAGAAAAACATTTGACATGACGCCCATAACTAGCCTTTGGAATAGATTGTAAGAGATAAAAGTTCCTTTCAAGTTGAGGTCTATTGTGATAAGGTTGTATGAGAATGCTATTTTAAATTTTAGGAACTCTAAATGATGGTCAAAAGAATTTAATTGTAATATAGGAGTCAAGTAAGGTTTTCCCTTGTTCTCATAGAATGCATTGCTTACACCCACATTAGGTCACAATTTTAAAATATTTGCTACAATACTAAATCTTCCTAAGCTTTTAATTGATCACAAGTATGATTATCTATGAATGCTTTTATTAAAGGTTCTTAGTAAATCATAAATAAATTTCTAAAGAAAACCTTAAGGAAACCATGCAATTCCTTACTATGTTTAAGGTATTATAGATCAAAATTGGTCCCAATAAACATTAATAATGTTCATCATCATGTAATTTAAATTTCATATAAAAAACTTTTAAACTTTTTATAAAATGTTTTGACATTTTTAACTAACAACCCTCATAGAAATACAAAAATATCCAGAAGTTGTATATTATGCATCCTAGAGAGGTCAAAAATGTCAAGAAATTGTATATCATGCATCCTAGAGGGGTCATGATTGGAGATTCATTCGAGTAAAAAACTTATATATCAATAAGAGCCTAACTCTGAGGACACTTTGAATTATTATTGATTCATGTGATTAAGGCAATTGATGCCAAGCTAATTAACATATTGCAGATTTCCCGATAAGAGCTAAAATACAACTATTTTGATAAGGTAATAATTATATTATCATCATTAATGTCCCGCTATTGGAAGGGTAAGTGAAGTAAAAAAGAGTTCGTGCCACGATGTCCAACAAGGCCGACCTGAATTGTAATGAGAACGGAGGGGATACGATGATTACGTGAAAATATGAAAAGTTGCTAGTGACAAAGACCTCACTATGAATCCAAATTAAAGAATCATTCTATTCAGTGTGATCTTGCTTGACCTTTTAGATACTCTTTGCATTATAAAGGTTATGTAAGGAATATTGAAAATGATATTCTAAATATTTTTAAGTATTTTTATAATAATTTGTTAATGGGTGAAAATATTAACACGTATTATTAATTTCGACATTCGTACTGTATCAATTATCTACATATTTAACTTTTTTAATATATTATTAACATTGGTAAAATATTAACACGTATTATAAATCTCAACATTCATACTGTATCAAGTATCTATATACTTAACTTTTTTAATATATTATTAGCATTGATATATTTAATATACTAATAATTAAACTTTAATATAAAACATATATATATACTATCTATTTTCTATACCATTATCGTTAAAGTGTACATAAATTATGTTTTATATGCATATAAATGGATGACCAAATATGGATAAACATATATAAAAATATAAAAAAAAATATTGACATTAGCAATATTAGAAATGTTACATTAGCAATATTAAAATTGTTATAAAATTGCTAATGTTATAAATTGCTAATGTTAGAAATTGATATAAATTGTTAATGTAAGAATGGCGGGGAAGGCCGGGGCGGCAGGTGCGGGGGGGGTAATTTTTTACTCTGGAGGAAATAAAGTAGCAGACTTTTCTTGGGGACTTGGCATCAGCACCAACAACCAAGCAGAATGGTTGGCCTTGTATCACTCTCTATAAATAGCGGTCACCTTTAACATGAATCGCTTACAAGTATTCGGGGACTCTAGACATGTAATTCAAGCTATGCACAATGGTAACTCCCACAAGAATGACGGAAGCCAGAGAATTCAGAAAAGAATCAAGAGTCTCGAACTCCCAAAGGACACTCTCTATCTCCATGTGTTAAGAGATCTCAACTCTATGGCAGACAAACTAGCAAATGTTGGAGTCACTTTAGGCAAGGGACAAGCCTCTCTCAACAAGGTCCCAACACACCGTTATATACCTTAATGAATCCATTGTTAAGGAGCTTTAATACTTGGATTAATAATACGCATGGTAGCCCCTATCACCATTGCGATATATGTTTTGGATACCAATTCTCTCACCACCACGACTTGGCATGGCAGTCTCACATCAACCAACACGCCCTCCTCATGGCATGCCCAGATCTCACGCCTGGGCATTTATTATCCCATGTTCCCATCGGTTTGAATAGAGCTCAAAATGGAAAGCCCTTCTTACCTTGCCCTCGCCCTGGCTCTGCAATGACTCTGTATTTCCCAGGACCATACAGCGTCGTTCGTAGACGGTTCTCCCTCGTCTGTTTGCAATATGGAAGGCATCAGATAGGCTATCGCCACGCTGAGCCAGCTTTCTTCTGAAATCAAAACATATCTTGCCAGGACATACTCAGCAGTCTGTACCACTGCAAACCAAATCGACGAGTTAGCTATGGAAGACAAATACATCCACGCTAGGCTTTCTTGTCTGGAATCGCTCATGGAGGACATGGACAGAAATATTATTGAGTTGAAGGGGAAAGTTGATAGCATTAAAGCAGACACCTCTGCCTTGGCCTACAAAACACAATGTAGCTTTGTGCAGGAGGCCCCAACTATAAATCAGGGGATGGCAGACGCGGCTTCAGTACAGCAGCAGAACTTCAGTTGATGGCGGTCACTTCTTTCTTACTTGCAGGTTCACTTAGATGCTCCTATCTTGAATGTTTTTTTGTTTAAAATTATGCAATCAGTTTGTAAGGGTTTATCCCAACAGCAAAAATAGAGTTTATAGGAAGTCAGAAAGCATAGAACTCCAGGAAAAAAACTCTATAAGCCTCTGCAATTTTCCCACCTCTAATGCAGAGTGCTGGCTTTTGTTTTTTGTACTGTTTGGCTATGCACAGCCTTTGTTTATATAAATCGATCACCTGTTATTGTTTAAAAAAAAGAATGGCGGGGAAGGGTTGATGTTTTTTCATGAGACAGGGTATTTTTCTGATTTTATGATATTTTTTAGGATTTGAAAAGGGGCTTGAGAGGGTTAGAGGTGATGAGATGTGATGCCTGAGGGTGATAAGGGATTTGGGATTTTAGAGGGGGTATAAGGGGGGTGTTCTTACATGCCATGTTGTATTTTTTAATGGGAGGGATTTATATAAAAACATATATAAAGATAAACATATATAAAAATAAATTTATAATGGGAGGGAATTATAATAATGATTTGATAAATAAAAAATCATATATGTTTCGTATATTTTATTATTTAGGAGATATTTGGTTATTAATTAAAGTGTACATAAATGATCTTTTATACAATCTATCTTCTATACATATATATGAATGAATGAACAAACATTATAATAATGTTTTGATAAATAAAAAAATCATATATTTATTATTGTTTTGATTATGTAAGGGGTTATTTCGTTATTAATTAATTTGAAGAATTTTATTTAATTTTAGTAAAATATTGTTTAATAATTTTTTATCAAATAAATAATTCATATTAATTCATATTTAAATATATTTTTGAAATCCTTTTTTATTATGCATAAAGAAAAAAAAAGTTTTTATAATCAATAATAAAAGAGTATTTTAATGTAAATATATATTTAATTAAAATTAATAATCAAATAAAATTAAAAATAATAAACTACATTATTTTATATTTTATTTATATTATTTAAATATATTAATAACCAATCATACAAATAATAATAACTATTTTGATATGTTACTTTATAATAATGATTATTGTTAGAGTGAGCCCTATTGTAATGATTGTATTTCAAGCTTTCTTTGATTCCTTCGAATAGCAGGAACGTGATTAATTTCCCCATGAATGTAACCCTCTAACAAATAGTAAACCATATTTTAAAAAAATGATTACGATTAAAAATAGTGGCATTTTATTTGAAATTATTTTTTATATTAATAAATTTTAAATTTTGTAATTTTCATATTTAAAAAAATAATTAAAATGTAATCATATATTTTAATATTAATTAATAATTTTTATGAGTAAGAATTAGGATTTTAAAATTAATTGTAAGATTGAAAGAAATGCCATGTAAATAGGCATTTCTTAAGATTAATTGATCTGGTCGCTAAACATTTCTTAGTTTTCACTTTTCATTTAAAAACATGGATAGAAATGAGTTTATATATTTTTTATTTAATCCTTTCTTTAAATTAACATAATTTAAATAATGTTACCGTTATAGCTTTTATTACTGTTTGGTGGCCAATGATGACGTGGGAATCTACCGTTTTCAACATTAAAGTGTAATCATTCTTGTTTTTGTTTATTTGAATAATCGTTAATGCCTTGCATTTTTAGTGCTAGGCTCTCCTCCTTTTGAATAATCATTCGGTGCGCCTTCATCTCTGTGAAACCTAAGCTCTGTGTGCATTGTACTTTCATGGTGTAGTTATGAAACCTAAACTTTGAAATCGGGGATGGAAGCCGAAGGTCACGGTGAAGGAAGCAGAATGTTGCGGTGAAGGAAGCCGAAGGTCACGGTGGAGGAAGCCAAAGGCCGCGGTGAAGGAAGCCGAGGGCCACGGTGATGGAAGCCGAAGATCACGGTGAAGGAAGCCGAACGCCGCGATGAAGGAAGCAGAAGGTCCCGGGTAAGGAAGCAGAAGGCCGCAGTGAAGGAAGCCGAAGGTCATGGTGAAATTGAGCATGGAATACGATCAGTGAGCTGCCTCCTCCTTAATGGTGTTATGGGAATCTAAGGGTTTAACCTGGCAGAAATAGGGGTTTCACCAGGAAAGACATTGGATGGAGTCATGTTTTGGGGTTCAACAAACATGATAATCAACCAATTCTCTTCGAGAAAGGTGAGTCAATTCATGCATTCTCAATATAGCCAAATTTCAGGACATAGCAGTGTTCAATTAACTACAGAGAATATTTATTTTTTCTTTCTGGAACTTCATTTTGAGAATAAATGATTTAGGAGTAAGGATTGTATGACAGAGAAATGAGGACACAATTCTACTATGTTGATATTCATTAGTATGTAATTTTACATCGTTTTAGTTTTTAAATAGTTTGTTCTTTTAATTTACAGTTCTTTTTTATGCTATTTAACTCTCCATGCTAGAATATTAGTATCTTTTAGGTAGAGTTGTTGTGGTATAAACCAAAACAATGTGTGAAAAAACCGCTGAACAATATCACTATCAAGTGGTGTAGAAACTGCTCCCCCCTCATTTGTGTAGATCAAATCTGCATGCAAATCATTAGGAAAAATTCTCTTCAACTTTTGATTTGACACCTCCTCCTCCTATATTCCAAATCAGGATTGTTGGAGACACCTCTATCCTTTTTCCTTGAAATCCCATTTACTTCCTACCCTTCTTAAATTGTTTAGAAAGAGTGGAATCAAAACTATTGTGATTTTCTAAGCTGGATTTTAATACTTATTGTGGAAAAATGTATGTATCTGAACTTCTACACTGCCAATAACATCCACGACCCATTTTACCATTTCTTTTTATGGTTCTTTTTTCTTTATTTATTTTATCCTTAGTTTTCGGTTCCTACTAAAAGGAAAGGATGGTTTGTTTTTCTTTATTTATTTTATTCATAAGCTTTGGTTCTTACTAAAAAGAAAGGATGGTTTGTTTTTCTTTATTTATTTTATTCATAAGCTTTGGTTCCTACTAAAAAGGAAGGATAGTAATGGTATGATTAAACTTTAAATGTAAATATATAAAGTACTAAAAAGGAAGGATAGTAATGGTATGATTAAACTTTAAATGCAAATATATAAAGTTTATAGTTTTACCTGAGATTAAATGCAACAAGATTGAATATTGAAAATAATACACTAGATTATGTAGAAGACCCTTTATATTTTCTTTTTTCATAATTAGTTGTTTATATTAAAAAAATTATTTCTCTTATTTGTTGGATTCTTCTAAGAATGAAATATTCGTTTATGTTTTGAGTTTGAATACATATTGAAATGAAATGGGGTTTGTGTTGTATTTTACTGCTTTATTTATTTTTAATATTTTATAGGATTTTTATTTGAAATTATGATGACTTTGTTAACTAAATCATGTTTAAAAATATATGCATTTTGTCATAACATAAATTTAATTTATTTATATATAATTCCAGATTTTATATATATATAGATATACCAGTCTCTTTTAACATTTTAAAATCCGAAAACCTTTTATAAAACAATTGATTGCAGGAAGAGATATACCTAATAAATGAATTCCATAGATCCTTAGCTCTATAATTAGCCAGCCCAAATGAAATTAAATACATCTATTTTAATAAGGTAATAACGAAGTGAATCAAAGGCGAAGGTAGAAGGAGCTCGTGCCATGATATCCTGCTGGGTCGACTTAAATTGTTGATCGGAAAGATAAAACGTAGACGGAATGGAGCGGATGCGGCGATGATTACATGTTACTGATAAAGCCCTTCATCGTTATGAAACCTAATTAAAGTCTATTAAATTTCTAATGATATAATGAAATAACGGGCATTTACAAATATATATATATATATATAATGGAAGAGAATTATAAGACTACGATAAGTCAAATTGTTATAGTTATGATTGGTTTTAAGGTGTTACTTTTATATGGAATATAATTTTATTTTTTACTAACAATTTTTGTCAAATAAATAATTAATTAGAATAGGAGTTAAAGACTATTTCTTTCAAAGTGTTGTAAATTATATTTTAATCTTATATCTAATATATTTACTTAGAATATGAGTTAAAGATAATTTCTTTTAGAGTGTTGTAAATTATATTTTAATGTTATTTATGATAAGGGGTTTAAAGGAGAAAGAGAGGAGGGGTGTTAGGGTTTCGGGAAAGAGAGAGGTATAATAATATGGTTTATATAGTGTGATAAGTCAAATTTTTATATTGGTATAGTTATGATTGGTTTTAAGGTGTTAATTTATTATGGGCATTAATAAGGAGGTTAGGGGTAGGGAGAGGGATGGGGAAAGTGGGAGGGAGAGGGATGGGGGAACGAGGAGGGATAATGAGAGGGAGGAGTAGGGAGAGAGGGAAGCATGGGGGGAGAGGGGTAGAGGGAGGGGTGGGAGAGGGGTAGAGGGAGGGGGTGGGGGGAGGAGGATGTGGGAGACGGAGAGGGGGAGGGGGATGGAGAAGGGGGAGAGGGAGGTGGAGGAGGAGACGCAAGGGGTGGAGAGAGGGGGAGGGAGAGGGGAAGGGGGAGAGGGAGACAGAGGGATAGGGAGGGCGAGGGAGGGTAAGGGTAGGAAGTGGGATGGGGAGAGGGGGAGGGAGGGTAGGGGTAGGGAGAGGGATCATGAGAGGGAAGAGTAGGGAGAGAGGGAAGGGGAGGGGGGGAGAGGGGTAGAGGGAGTGGGGAGAGGGGGAGGGTTAGGAGGAGGGTGATGGGGATGGGAGGGATGGGAAGGAAAGAGGGAGAGGGGAATGGGGAGAGGGAGACATAGGGATAGGGAGGGGTTGGGGGGGGCTGGGTAGGGAGAGGGGGAGGAAGAGCAATGGAGGAAAGGGGAGTGATCATGAGAGGGAGGAGTAGGAAGAGAGGGATGGGGAGGTGGGAGAGGGGGAGGGGGAGGGGGATGGAGGGGGAGGGGGAGGGGGAGGGGGAGTGGGATGGAGAAGGGGGAGAGGGGGAGGGAGAGGGATGGGGAAATAGGGAGGGAAGGAGTAGGGAGAGAGGGGGGAGAGGGAGAGGGAAATGGAGGAGGAGGATGGGGAGGGTTGGAGGAGTGAGAGGGAGAGGTAGTGGGATAGAGGGAGGGGGAGGGGAGTGGGATAGAGGGAGGTGAGGGGATTGGGATAGAGGGAGGTGAGGGGATTGGGATAGAGGGAGGAGATAGTGAGAGGGGGAGAGGGAGAGCAAGAAAGAGAGATATGGGGGGGTGTTGGAGGAGGGGGAGAAGGAGGGGGAGAGGGAGGGGAAGGATTAGGGAGAGGGGAGGGAGAGGAAGAGGGGTAGAGGGAGGGGTGCGAGAGGTGGAGGGGGAGGAAGGGGGTGGGGGAGGAGGATGTGGGAGAAGAAAAGGAAGAGAGAGGGTGGAGGAGTGGGTGGAGGGACGGAGAGGGGTGGGGGGAGAGACAGGGGGAGTAAGGATGTGGGTGGAAAGGGGGTGGGGATGGGTAGAGGGAGGGTAAGGGAGAAGGGGGAGAGGGAGAGGGAGGGGGTGGAGGATACAGGAGGGATTGGGAGAGGAGGAGAGGGATGAGGGAACAGGGAGTGAGGGGAATGGAGAGGGAGAGGGACATTAGGAGACAGAGGCATGGGGGGAGTAGAGGGGATGGGGATAGGGGGAGTAGAGAGGGGGATGGAGATGAAGAGGAGAGAGTGAGGGAGAGAGGGAGGTAGAGAGATAGAGGTATATAGGTGTGTTGGAGGTGGAGGGGTAGTTATGGTGGGGTAGGGACATGGGTAGTAGAGGGTGAGAGATAATGAGGGGAGAGGGAGAGGTAAGAGGAGGAGGATGAGGAGGGTAGGAGAGGGAGAGTAGGAGAGGGAGGGGGGGGAGGGTAATTTAGGGAATGGGTTGGGAAGGGAGGGGTTGAGTGAGGGAGTGTTAGGGAGAGGGGAGGGAGAGGAAGTGAGGTAGAGGGAGGGGTCGAGGGAGCAGAGGGTTGGGGGGAGAGGGAGAGGAAGATGGAGGGGGAGGGGCGAGGGAGAGGAAGAGAGAGCAATAAGGATGGGAGGGTACTAAAGGGGGACGAAAGGGGAGGGAGAAGGGGTAGAGGGAGGGGGAGGAGAGGATGGGAGGGCATGGGAGGGGATGGGTGAGGGAGATGGGGTGAGGGAGATGGATGGGGATGGGTATGGGGATAGATGGTGGTGGAGGGAGTGTTTGGGAGAGACAGGGGGGTGGGTAGAGGGGAGGTAGGGGCAAGGAGGGGGTTTAGAGGGGGAGGGGTTGAGGGAGAAAGTGGGGGTGGGGGAGGGGAAGGGAGAGGGAGAGGGAGAGGGGGTGAGTGGGAGGGGTATTGGGATGGGGAGGGAGGTGTGGATGGGAGGGGGAGTGTGATAGAGAGAGGGGGGATGTGTAGTGGGGGAGAGAGGGGAGGGGAGAGGGGGAGGGAGATGGAGAGGGGGAGGGAGGGTGTGAGAGGGGTTGGGATAGTAAAGGGTGAGAGGGAAGGGGAGAGAGAGAGATGGAGAGGGGTATGTGGAGGGGTATACAGGGAAGGGATGGGATAGATGAAGGGGGAGGGGGAGAGACGAGAAGCAAGAGAGGGGGAGGGGGACAAAGTAGGAGGGGAAGGGGAGGGAGGGAAGAGGGTTAAAAATCTATTAGGGTTTTATTTATTAATTAATTTAGTTAACCATATTTGATGGGTATCAATGTTATGATTTGCATGTGTTTTATAAAAGGGATAACTAGGTGGTTACCAGGTGGTCCTTTTCCATTATTTCCTTGAAATCGGTTACATCTAACTGCTTACAATTTTCTCGAATACTGGCTAATATTGGAAGGTAAGGAAGGGGGTAATCTTCTGGAAAAGAGAAGGGAGGTTTTTTCGGGGAGAACAAAAAGAGATGGTCTCATTTTATGAAAAGAAGGGGGAAAGAACTATAAAAAGTGTGCATTCTTCCTTCCAAACCAGTACTGTAAGAAGGAGAATGATTTCCCCATGAGGATGTTAGCTACCATTCAAAGGAGAACAAACCTAGCGAGATGCATACTTACCTTCATTCAAGAAAATGTGTAAGGTGAAACTAAGAGGGCGTAGTCCTAAATTTATAAACAATACTTGCTTGGGCCAATGAGGGCATATCCCTAGGTCTTTACTGTGGAAAGAAAGTGCCTTGCTCCCTTAAAAGTAGATACATATATATTTTACTTACTATTAGTAGTTGAATACATTTAAGGGATTTCAAAATTACACACATATTTTGGTATATATATCTTAAAGATTAATCTGTCAATTTTCAATTAAGGTACAAGATTTCATATATTTCCTATCTTCAACTTAGTGGATTCATTCCCAGCTCAGGGGTAACCTCTCGACGGGAAAACATACGTCGAACAGAGAGTCAAATGGTATGGTGGAATGTTGCAGTCAAGATTTCAATTGCTTAAGGTCTACATAAAAATCAAATAAGTGGTATGCACTTGTTTCCTTATTAATGTTTCACAAGCTTAATAAAGAGAGGGGGGTGGAGAGGGAGAGAGAGATGGAGAGGGTGATGGGGAGGGGTAGATGGGGGGGGGGATGGGGTAGAGGGAGGGGGAGGGGGAGAGAAAAGGAGTAAGAGAGGGGGAGGGGGACAAAGCAGGTGGGGGAAGGGAAGGAAGGGAAGAGGGTTAAAAACCTAATAGGCTTTTATTTATTAATTTAGTTAACCATATTTGATGGGTATCGATGTTCTGATTTGCATGTGTTTTAGAAAAGGGAGAACTAGGTGGTTACTAGGTGGTCCTTTTCCATGATTTCCTTGAAATCGGTTACATCTAACTGCTTACCATTTTCTCAAATACTGGCTAATATTGGAAGGTAAGGAAGGGGGTAATCTTCTGGAAAAGTGGAGGGAGGCTGGTTTTGGGAGAACAAGAAGATATGGTCTCATTTTATGAAAAGAAGGGGGAAAGAACTACAAAAAGTATGCATTCTACCTTCTGAACCAGTACTGTAAGAAGGAGAATGATTTCCCCATGAGGATGTTAGCTACCATTCAAAGTGTTGGTTTTGGAGCTAGATCTTCTAGTCTCATAGATGATATTGTTTTAGCCGTGCACCCTAGAGGACTGTACACTCATGCCCCAACCTTTGGGTTCGGGCCCATGGTTTTGGGAGACCCGTGGTATTTTCCCATTGTATTTCCCTTATAAAAGAAACACATTGTAACATGGCTAGGGTTGATGTATTAGGTTTTATGCATTGTAAAGATCTTTGAGATCAGAAGAGAGACTATGATACAGTGAAAAGGAAGTGTAGCGGTTGTACTGCATGTTGTATCACTTCACTTTGCTTAACGGAATAATAATAAGGACTGGAAACTTCAGTGTGGACATAGCCCAAGTTGGGTGAACCACGATATATATGTGTCTCTCTTGTAATGTGTATGTGTGATTATATTTTCATTTCTATTTATTGTTATTTCTCTGTGATCCTGTTTTTCTAATAATTGGTGTCAGAGCCGAAGGTCTATTAGGCAGTTAAACCTGCAGGGAACTAGGGTTTCTGGTTCAAGTGGGAGCAATGGTAGAAGAAGGAAAGTTTAAGGTCGAGAAGTTTAATGGCCAAAACTTCCAGTTATGGAAGATGCAAATGGAGGACTATGTTTACCAAAAGGATCTAGTCCTACCATTGGGAGGAAGAACAAAGTAGCCGATGGCCATGAAGGACGAAGAATGGAGGTTCTTGACAGAAAGGCTCTGGGAACAATACGGCTGAGCCTCACTTCGTCGCTGGATTTCAATATCTCAAAAGAAATGACAATGGAGAGTTTGATGAGCGCATTGGGTAAGCTGTATGAAAAACCCTCGGCCTCCAACAAGTTATTTCTAATGAAGCATTTATTTAATATGAAGATGTATGAAGGTGGATCTGTTACTGATCATTTAAATGAGTTTAATACGGTTACAAATCAACTAAGTTCTGTAAGTGTGAACTTTGATGATGAGGCTAGAGCTCTTCTAATCTTGTGTTCATTACCAGAAAGGTGGAATAGCTTGGTCATGGTTGTAAGTAACTCTGTCTCTAGTTCAAACACCTTGAAATTTGATGATGTTATTAGTGTTATTCTTAGTGAGGAAATGTGAAGAAAAAGCACAGGTGAGACATCAGGTAATGCATTGACCATGGAGAGCAGGGGAAGACAAAAGGAGAGAGGAAAGAGCCAAGGTAATCGCAACAACTCTAAAAAGGGTAGATCCAAGTCCAGATTGGGAAAAATAGAGTGTTGGAACTGTGGAAAGAAAGGACATTTGAAGAAAGACTGCAGATCTCTAAAGAGGAAAGGAGATAGACAGCAGGAAACTACCCAGGAAGCAAATGTAGCAAGTAATGTGTCATAAGATGCTTTGATTCTTGCATTAGATAATACTAGTGATTATTGGGTAGTAGATTCAGGGGCTTCATGTCATGCTATACCCCATAGGAAATATTTTCATGATTATGTTCCAGGCGATTTTGGACATGTTTTATTGGGTGATGATGAGCCATGTAAAATTGTTGGAATGGGTAAGGTATGGATAAAAGTTAAGAATGGAACTGATTGGCTGTTGAAAGATGTTAGGTATATTCCTGCTATGAAAAGAAATCTGATCTCAACGGGGCAATTGGGAGATGGCGGTTGTCTATCTACATTTGGTGAAAAGTTGTGGAAGATCACTAAAGGATCAATGGTGATAGAAAAAGGATAAAGGTTAGGTACGTTGTATTTATGTCCTCATAATACTGACCATTCTATCTCTTCAGCTTCCACAGGAACAGATACAACATTGTGGCATCATAGGCTTGGCGACATGAGTGAGAAGGGGATGTAGATTCTCCACTCAAGGAAGTTGCTCCCATATTTGAAACAAGTAAGTTTGGAATTTTGTGAGAACTGTGTTTATGGAAAACAGAAGAGAGTCATATTTCTCAGGGTTGGGAAACAGAAGAAGAATGAAAAGTTAGAGCTTCTGCATACTGATGAATGGGGACCGACTCAGGTACAATCTCTTGGTGGCTCTCATTATTATGTTACATTTATTGATGATGCAACTAGGAAAACTTGGGTTTATTGCATTAGACATAAATATGATGTGTTTGCTACTTTTAAGAAGTGGAAAGCTTTGGTTTAGAATGAGACAAGAAAAAGGTTGAAGTGTCTTACATCTGATAATGGAGGTGAGTACTGCGGCAAAGAGTTTGATAGTTACTGTTCATACCATGGGATTCATAGAGAGAAGACAGTCCCAGGAACACCACATGAAAATGGTGTGTTATAACAGATGAACATAACAATCATGGAGCATGCAAGGTGTATGAGACTGCATGCAGGGTTGCCCTTACAGTTTTGGGTGGATGCTGTAAATACTACTGTTTATTTAATAAACAGAGGACCTTCAAGTGCTTTGGATGGTGGTATTCCAGAGGAGGCATGGATAGATAAAAAGGTAAACTACTCATTTCTGAGAACGTTTGGCTGTGAAGCATTTTTCAATATTGATAAATAAAATAGAACAAAGCTTGAAGCTAAATCCAAGAAATGTACCTTTATTGGATATGGGGTTGATGATTTTGGTTATCGTTTATGGGACTGTGAAAATCACAAAATCATTAGAAGTATAGATGTCATATTCAATGAAAAGGTCATGTATAAAGATCAGTTGCAGGGAAAGAAACAGGAAAAGGAAAACACAGAGTACACAGTACTTGATGAAATTCAAGAAAATGAAGTTCCAAAGGTGTCAAAAAATCAAGAACAGTAGCAAGTATCTGAAACTCCTGCAACTGCAAGAAGATCTACCAGTTAAGTAGACTCCCTGAACGATACTCTCCTTCAATGTATTATTTATTGATGACTGTT
Organism: Larix kaempferi; assembly: GCA_027924585.1. NCBI lineage: Eukaryota > Viridiplantae > Streptophyta > Pinopsida > Pinales > Pinaceae > Larix > Larix kaempferi. Next base: position 265,524 of record BSBM01002315.1, read on the forward strand.
GCTGGTGAACCATAATTTTATGAAGAAGCAATGTAGGTGGAAACTAGAAAGAAGTGGGAGCAATGCATGAATGAGGAGATGGACTCATTGGAAGGAAACCAGACTTGGGATCTGGTTCACTTGCCTTTTGGTAAAAGAGCATTGCAGAACAAATGGATTTACAGGTTGAAGGAAGAAGAAGGAGGCAAGAAGCGGTACAAAGCCATACTTGTTGTAAAGGGGTTTGCACAGAAGAAAGGTATAGATTTTGATGAAATATTTTCTCCTATTGTTAAGATGACTTCAATTAGGACTATCTTAAGTCTAGTGATGGTAGAAGATTTGAATATTGAACAATTACATGTGAAAACAACCTTTCTCCATGGAGATTTGGAGGAAGAGATATATATGTAGTAGCCACAAGGGTATGAGGTCAAATGTAAGGAGAATTTGGTGTGCAGGTTGAAAAAGAGCTTGTATGGATTGAAGTAAGCTCCAAGGCAGTGGTATTTAAAATTTGATAAATTTATGACAGAACAAGGTTATAGTAGATGTCATTCTGACCACTGTGTTTATTTCAAGAAGCTAGACAATGAAAGATATATTATCTTGTTATTGTATATGGATGAGATGCTTGTTCCAGGGTCTAACATGCAGGATATAAATGTACGCAAAAGGAAACTAGCTAATTCATTTGCGATGAAGGATTTGGGTGCTGCAAAGCAAATCCTTGGTATGAGAATAACAAGAAACAGGAAAAACCTCAAATTGACATTGTCTCGGGGTGAGTACATACAAAAAGGTGTTGGAGAGGTTCAGAATGCAGAATGCGAAACCAGTTAGTTCACCTTTGGCCAGCCATTTCAGTCTAAGTAAGGAAATGTGTCCCAACACACAGGAAGAGATAGAATACATGTCCAAGATTCCCTATCAATCAGTAGTTGGAAGCTTGATGTATGCCATGGTGTGCACAAGACCAAATATTGCACAAGCAATGGGAGTTGTGAGAAGATATATGAACAGCCCAGGTAAAGAACATTGGAAGGTAGTACAGTGGATTCTCAGGTATTTGAGAGGTACTGCCACTCAGGCATTATGTTTTGGAGGTTCAGACACTGTTCTACAGGGATATGTTGATGCAGATATGGCAAGTGATAACGATAGGAGGAGGAGCACCATAGGGTATGTGTTTACTATAGGTGGACGAACAGTAATTTGGATTTCAAGATTGCAAAAGGTTATTGCACTTTCAACAACGGAAGCAGAGTATGTTGCTGTTACAAAGGCTAGTAAAGAGATGATTTGGTTGCAGTGGTTTATGGAGGAAGTGTTTAAGAAGTAGAATGATAGAAGGTTGTATAGTGATAGCCAGAGTACCATTCATCTTGCAAATAACTCAACATTCCATTCCAAGACTAACCATATATCGCTCAAGTACCATTTCATACGCTCTGTTCTGGAAGATGAACTGTTGAAGCTGGAAAAGATACATACTAGCGAGAATCCTGCAGACATGTTTGCAAAGGTAGTGACCAAAGAGAAACTAAGTTCCTACTCAGTTTCAGTTGACCTTCTAGCATGAAGGTGAAGATGAGAAAGATGCCAAGTCCAATGTCCAGCAGGTACATCATCGATGGAGTTGTTGTGATGAGTCTCCAAGTGGGAGATTGTTGGTTGTGGAGCCAGATATTCTAGTCTCATAGATGATATTGTTTTAGCCATGCACCCCAGAGGACTGTACACTCATGCCCCAACCTTGGGGTTCAGGCCCATGGTTTTGGATAACCCGTGGTATTTTTCCATTGTATTTCCCTTATAAAAGAAACACATTATAACATAGCTAGGGTTGATGTATTAGGTTTTATGCATTGTAAATATCTCTAAGATCATAAGAGAGACTGTGAGATAGTGAAGAGGAAGTGCAGCGGTTGTGCTACAGGTTGTATCCCTTCAAATTGCTGGATGGAATAATAATAAGGACTGGCAACTTCAGTGTGGACGTAGCCCAAGTTGGGTGAACCACGATATATCTGTGTCTCTCTTGTAATGTGTATGTGTGATTATATTTGCATTTCTGTTTATTGTTATTGCTCTTTGATCCTGTTTTTCTAACACAAGGGAGAACAAACCCAACAAGATGCATAATTACCTTCATTCAAGAAAATGTGTAATGTGAAACTAAGAGGGCGTAGTCCTAAATTTATAAAGAATACTTGCTTGGGCCAATGAGGGCATATCCCTAGGCCTTTATTGCAGAAAGAAAGGGTCTTGATCCCTTAAAAGTACATACAAATATATTTTACTTACTATTGGTAGTTGAATACATTTAAGGGATTTCAAAATTACACACATATTTTGGTATATATATCTTAAAGATTAATTCGTCAATTTTCAATTAAGGTGCAAGATTTCATAAATTTCCTTTCTTCTACTTAGTGGATTCTTTCCCATCTTAGGGGTGACCTCTCGACAGGAAAACATACATCAGACAGAGATTCAAATGGAAAGGTGGAATGTTGCAGTCAAGATTTCAATTGCTTAAGGTCTACATAAAAATCAGATAAGTGTTCTGTAGTTGTTTCCTTATTAATGTTTCACAAGCTTAATAAAGATCACTTTATTTTGATGAATTCCCTTACTCATATATGGTTGTAAAAGTAATTAGTAAAGGATGGAGAAATGATTATTATTTGCTTTAAAATATGGCATCCTTGTTGACAGGATTCATTAGATGTGTATTATTTAGATGACTTGAAATTAAATGAAATATTTATATTACCTTATTCTCATAGTTGATGTGGTTCGTAAATTGTATAAAATATGGTGTTAGTATTCTACATTAATCTAAGATTCTAGCCTTTCCATGGTACAAGGCGACTATGGAGGTCAGCAATCGAAATATGCTAGAGTGTAATATCTCCTCTGTTGAGCTATGTATTGATTTTGTTAGGATATTCCTATACTCCATCCTAGACCCACCAGTATTTTGATCATTTACATTTTCAGTCATGTATGCACTTTTTAGGGTTTGCATGCATTCTAGGGTTTACATTCATTTTGCATGCATCCCAATCATCAGTCCAGCACCTATCCCTCAGTTAGCCAACCCCCAAGAGCTTCTCACTATTCATTTTTAGCCCTCCAGTTGCCTAATGCACCCTTCTTCCTTGATTTTAGGGAGCAACTCACCCTTCTTCACCTACCAGTCCCGTTGTCTTCAGTTTATACTCAGTTACACTCAGTTACAGTCAGTTACACTTAGTTACATTGAGTTACACCTACCAGAGTTAGTTTGATTGATGGTTGACAGTTACTTGAGCATTGATGACTCCACTGGTGATGATGAAGACTTCCAGTTGTGCTCCGATGACACTCTATTGATCTTATGATCACTTTGAGAGGCTAATTCGAATTGCCACCTTAGGCATTCAAATCCTCTCTACCATTGTACTATTTAGTTGTCCATACTGTGATTAATTAATTAGTGTGTGTGAAGTATTATTGCTTCTATCTGAGTTCTACTGTACCATATTATTCTGTTGCTCATTATACTGTATTGTTCACTCTTCTTCTATTTTCCTGCTTAATCATAATTACTCTTGTGAGTTATACATCATCTCTTAGATTTGTTGTGAGGATTCTCACATGGTATCAGAGCATGTTGAGAGTATTGTTTATCTCCATTCTTGAGAGTTTTTTGTAGGTTATTACCAAGATTTCGAGTGCAGCAGTTGCAGCAGTTTCTGCATCTTTGCAGCAGTATTCTCTATTGTTTTTGCAAGTCTTCTACAGCTTCAATGTATCCAGAATTAGAAGAAATCACTCCTCTTTCTCTATTCAACTATGATGAATGGAAACAAAAAATAATAGCATATTTGAAGAGCCATGATCTCTTTGATTGTTATTTTGAAAGAGAGTTCGAATCCTCTGAAGAGAAGATTGACTGGTTGAATAAAGGTGACATGCACATTGGAAGAATGAAGCTTACTATTCCAGATTACATATTGTTCCCAATCATTATTTATATTGAGACTCCACAAGAGCTATGGGCTCACCTAGATGAAGAATTTGGCAGAAGGAATGAAGGACTTGGTCCTAACCCATTCGAAAGCAAGCAAAGTGATGCATTCGCTCCTCTTGATGGTCTCTCAGATCATGAACCAGTATCATCTCATATTGAAGTTGTTGACAAAGAACTTGCAGATTCTCCACTCATGCTCAAACTTTCTTCTCTTTTTGTGCCAGCTCACACTCTAGATATTATAGAAGGTCCTAAATCCTCTCTTGCACCAGAGTCTGTTGGTTTGCATCATGATCACATGATTATTTCGGAGGTCAAAATAGCTATTGAAGGTAATGCATTCGCTCCTCTCTAGCTATCTTCTCTTTTATACTACTATATGATCATAATTCCATGCTTTCAGAAGGTCATTGAAGAATATGGCAATTGCCATTCGCTTGGGAAGATTTTTCATGCATCTCATGGTTTTGATCTCACCCATGTTGGTTCAAAGGAGATCTCAAGAAACTATGGCCATTCGCTTGGGATAATTTCTCATGCATCTACTGGTTTTTATCTCACCTCTCATGGTTCAAAGGAGATCTCAAGAAACCATGATTCAAGTCTTGTATCTAATTTGGGTTCTAAGCAATTACTGCTTGGGATAATTTCTCATGCATATGATAGTTTTGATCTCACCCCTGCTGGTTCAAAGGAGATCTCAAGAAACTGTTTTGAAAGTCTTAAATCTGATTTTGATTTCAAGCAAACATCTAATAGTTCTTTTTGGCATAATCTCACCCATGGTGGTTCGAAGGAGAAGACAAAAGACTATATGCACATTCAAAAATTTGATCCTACCTTAGTTGATTCAAATCACAGGTTCAAGGATCATTCTCATACTATTGGATTTGTTCTCATCACATTCAAACTGAAGAGCAAGTACAAACACATGCTTTTTTAGCATGATCCACTTCTTCCCAAAAAGAAGATACCTCCAGACATATGACCAAGCATCACACCTACTTGAGTTTGGAGCATTTTTTTTTGTGTGTGCCTTACAGTCTGTTTTTTTGAGGAGGGGTATGTTTCCCATGAAATTTTCCCACTTCCTTGGTTTATTGACTGTTATTATTCATTGTATTGGGTGACCTTTGGTCTTAGTTACTAGGGCCCAGGATGGATTAAGGGGGGGTGTTAGGATATTCCTATACTCCAACCTAGTCCCACCAATATGTTGATCATTTACATTTTTAGTCATGCATGCACTTTTTAGGGTTTGCATGCATTCTTGGGTTTTCATGCATTTTGCATGTATCCTAGTCATCAGTCCAACACCTAGCCCTCAGTTAGCCAGCCCCCAAGAGCTTCTCACTATTCAATTTTAGCTCTCCAGTTGCTTAATGCGCCCTTCTTCCTTGATTTTAGGGAGAAACTCACCCTTCTTCACCTACCAGTCCAATTGTCTTCAGTTTATACTTAGTTACACTTAGTTACAGTCAGTTATAGTTAGTTACACCTACTAGAGTTAGTTTGATTGATGGTTGACAGTTACTTGAGCATTGATGACTCCACTGATGATGATGAAGACTTCCAGTTGTGCTCCAATGATCATGAGGACACCTAGTTGTGCTCCGATGACACTCTATTGATCTTATGATCACTCTGAGAGGCTAATTTGAATTGCCACCTTAGGCATTCGAATCCTCTCTACTATTGTATTATTTATTTGTCCATACTGTGCTTAATTAATTAGTGTGTGTGAAGTATTATTGCTTCTATCTGAGTTCTACTGTACCATATTATTTTGTTTCTCATTATACTGTATTGTTCACTCTTCTTCTATTTTCCTGCTTAATCATAATTACTCTTGTGAGTTATACATCATCTCTTAGATCTGCTGTGAGGATTTTCACAGATTTAGCATAATAAAGGTGTTATGAAAGTTAAGTTGTAAGTTATAAAAACTACAACATGCATTTGGTAGGCTTTAATATGCATTGCAAGAATATAACTCAAGTATCAATGGAGTAATTTGAATAGAGGAATTGACTAGTGTGTGAATGTGAACTTATTTAGATATGAATGTATTAATTTTATGTTACTCATAGGGTTGAATATGTGTAGATATTAACCCTTTTACATATGTTTTTAATAGTAATCAAGAGCTTATTCCATAGTATTATAAGAGTATCTAATAAACTTTAATGTCGTAAGTATTTGAGTAAGCTATTGATGTTATCCTTGCCTTTAAAATTTAAAGAAGAGGATGTTGATAATAAAGGATCCTTGTTTCACTTACATTACTTCTATACAATGGAACCTCAAGAAATATTATTAAGTTAAATTGAAAGGAAAATATTAGTGTTTAAGATTTCATATCCTGGAGAGTTCTCAATATTATAACATGTTTAGGATGTTGAATGAGTTTTAAAAACAAATTCACACCCCATATCTGAAGAGACTATTGCGGTATTGAGTTGTTACACACTCCCCCTCCCCTTACCTCTAACCCCGCCCCCTCCTCCTCCTCTTTCCCTCCCCTCTTCCCCCTAACCCTTACTAACCCCCTCTCTCACTCTCTCTCTCCCATATTCCTCCACCTGATCCTAAACCCGACCTCTTTGTCTCTCTCTCTCAAACCTCTAACACCCCCAACCTCTCACACGCCTAGTATTAGTACCCCTAGCCCCCCCTCCTCTCTCTGTAACTTCCCTTCTACTCTCCTTTACCTGCCCCTATCCCCCACCACTTTATATCTCCCCCAACCCCCTAACACCCCCTATTCTCTCTCTCTCCCCAAATACCCTAACACCCCGCTCTCTCTCTCATACTGTCACTACCCCTAACCCCCCCTATGTATCCCTAACCCCCCTCATACTCTCCCTACCCATAACCACCCCGTTAACCCTTTTCTCTCTCTCATACTCCCCCTGCCACTCCCCCTCTCTCTCTTTATCTCTCCTATTTTCCCTACATATACCCCTCTCTCTCTATGTATTTACTAATCCTCCTCCCATTACCATTTACCACCCCTCCATCTTTCTCTCTAATCCCACCCTATACCCCCTCTTCCCTCTAACTTCCCTAATCCTCCCTAAAACCATACCCCCCAACCTTGATTTCTATCTCTTTCTCTCCACGGAGGTCCCTCTTCCCCCTTACCCCTAAGGTAAATTTGGTGTCTATAACATCACACATGTGTTTTAGCTCTACAAAACACGTGCTTGTTTTAACTCTATAAAATGTGAGCAAAACATGCACGCATTTTGTAGAGTGAAAATGTGCACGCATGTTGGTTTTCATGGCACCTAGTTCAATGAGAAAGGGAAATTTGAATAAAACGAAATGTGCTCATGTTACTTACCATCTAAATCGAGCCTCGTCACAGCTCATGTGTCATCCATATTCCTTTCTTCCTGCTTCAGAGTTAGCTTTGGATTAACCAAACCTATGCAATGGAATATGGTAAACCATAGCTAATTGGGAATTTCATCCATTTTCCCAATATGCATGTGTTTTACCACTCGTTGTATCATAGATAATAATTTTTTATGAAAGTTTAATAACATTTTTTATGCAGATTCCAAATGTGTAATTATATATATATATATATATATATATATATATATATATATATATATATATATATATATATATATATATATATATATATATTCTTGTGTCATTATTCCCTAACTCCAAAAACACACTGCCAGTGTTTCCTCCATAAATTTTTCATTTCTAAAGCATTTAAAAAAAAAATTGTATGTTGCACTACTAGACACTGACCTCTACATGCTATAAAAAAAGTACCATTTCATGAAGACTTTTGAAATATGCACCAACTCTTGGCATACTATTTTTGAGGCTTAATCACTTACATAATTAAAAATCATTAAAAATTATTAAATTTCTTTTGGAAAAATAGTGTTGCCCTATTACTATTTGTTCTCTATATGTCTGCCAATTTTTCTAGGTTGATTCCATCATTTATGCACTTAAAGGACACATCCACAAAGACATATACCGTAGCATTTCGCCCCCCGCAAAAAAAGTACCTGTTAGAAAAGATCAAAGTTGAGATAGTTATGAACATTTTCAATAGATAAAATTTATATATTAGGGAATGCGATTCAATTTCCTACATTTCATTTTTTTACTCAAACCAAGATTCATCGTCTAAATATCTCAAAATATCCATGTAAGTTGAGGGATGCATGTTTTTTCAATTTTCTATTGCATCTAATGCGCCAAAAGAGACCCTAATTACCTTGCACCATCCCTTTAACAAGAAGGTAAAAATGTAGAGACAAGGAACGACATGTAATTTCATGACCAGAGTAAGAATTTTAAAACTAGTACACCTATAAAAAATGAAGGTTATGATATTATACTTAATTTTTTTGAAAAAATATTTGTTCTATTTGACAATACATAGAAACAATATAGACTATAGTTGATGGGAAAAATGCTCCATGATGGGGCATTTCTCCGATTGAAAATCTAACATTGGTTGTTATGATTTTGGGAATGGATATTCATTCAATTCCTCTATTTACCCATTCAAAAAACTTTTATCATTTGTTCATTCCCATGAATAAAGGAAACAAAGCTTGTATTTCAAATTCTTTGTAAACTGAGAATGAGTGCATTATTTTTCTTTATTTCAAGACTAAGTTAAAGTAATTATTTCTATCTAAGTTCCTTAAACTTTTCTCATATAGGAGTATAGTGAAATCCATTTCAACAAGGATAAAATGAGCCACATTGCAGTCCCATTGAAGTAGAATGAATTCAAAAACAATTGAAGTATTCCAAGGTTTATAACCTCAATAGCATCCCTACATGTATATTAAATAAAAGATCCATCTTAAATCTGGATCTATCAAGCACCAATAGGGATCAAATTCTTGAGGTGTAAATACTTATCTTAAAATTTGTATACATTAAGAAAAAATACACCGTAGGAAATTTGATCCCTCTTAGTGCTTGATAGACCCATGTTTAATATGGATAGATATGTTGATTTACATTTTGCACAAAATTTAAAATTGAGTTTACATAGGTTACCAAATATTTTTTTTTCTCATACATTACATATATGACAACATCTCCCCCACATTGCATTATAAAACACGTTGCTACTCTTGGTGCAATAACCTCCATTGACATCCCCAAACAAAGTAATTATAAAACTAAAATAAGTAACAAAGTTACAAGCCTTATAAGCCTTATAGGTAATGAAAAATGGCATTAACTATTCCTGCAAACAAACATGATTTGACAATAATGGTAGAGCTTGATGAAAGATTCCCACGATATCAATAGATTATTGCATGGTGTCATCCTTTAAAGGGAGAAGGGTACAATGTCAATCAGTAGAAATAACTCATGATTACATACGAATTTTATGTCATAAAAATGTTCATTGGTTCAAGAGGCACATACAAGATTAATCTACACAATTTGATGATGAGATTAAGACTACAACTAAAAAATATCATGCAATGTTAAGAGGTAGCATTCTGAAAACCAAATTTGATTAACATGATGAAACATCAATTGATTGTGTTGTGATCATTTTACAAATGTCAATCTCAACTTGGAAAAATGAAGAGTCATGCAAAATTAAATGATCTTATACATCACTATAGATTGAAGGATGTGTCAAATATGAGAAAAAATGAGAATGGAAAAAATTTAACTACATTACCACACTAATTATGCAAAAATTTGATTTAACTTGTCCAAACACATGTATAATATTCGATTCATTGATAATAAGTATTAGCTCTAGTTGTGACTTGACATTGATATTTTGTCATCACCAAATGACAAAGACACATTTGATGACATAACTTGGTGGAGAACCTATCATGCTCACTAATAAATGCTTATGCTGACTTCGACAACACAAATAAATGCACAAGATATAGACTTATTTTCTTTACTATTGGTGCAAAAGATGCAACATGAAACTTATATTGTAAACATCAATAATCACCAACTTGAAACATCTAGGGAGTGAATAATTATTTCTCAAGATCTGTTTACACTAGGATCCTAAATGGGAATCTAAATAATTTGTTAGGACATGTCTAGAGGACAAACGACTAAAAAGGAAAGGGAGGGCATTGATTTTAACATGGTACTATTGAGGGATCGTTAGGTGGCTATGTGTGGTATAGGTCACTCTTGTTGACTAGTTGACATTAGTCATCTTATTTAGATATGGGTTAGGGGGTTATGTGCTAGTATTTTACTAGAAATACCATTTTTCAGGATTGTCAACAATGATCATTTATGGTTGTCTATGGTTAATAAAGCTAATTGTGGTCAGGAATGGTCCATATGTTAAATCTTGATAGAGATTTGATGTCTTAATGGGGTTATTAGGTCACACAGAATGTGGGTGGTGTGATTTCCAAACTACATTGATAATGGGTTGGTGGATTATAAGTGAGCACTTTGTTAATGGGTGATCATGCTAGGGTTCGATGGGTAATATAGAGAATGATGGTGAATCTAGTCTATCTAGTCAATATCGTCAACATAGTTCCACCATGGTCAATATCCATCCTTGATGTTCATATGGTTAGTGAGGATCAAGGGTTAGTGAGTTACTAGAATTAGTGGGCTAGCATATTATAGTGGATCTCGTGGTTACTAGCTAGTTTGTGGGTTATTTGTAGGTGTCTAGTTGTGTCAAGGGATCAATTTTGATCGGTGATCCTCGTATGGGGTCATAAGGTATATCAATGATTACATGATGGGACATTGTGGTTATGGGTAAACCATGTATGAGGGGGTTAGTGTGTTCGAGGTCATAGTGTATTAGGACCTACAGATAGTTGATGATGCAAACATGATTCTGAAAAGAAGCAATAAATGATGCCAAAATATTTCAAAAAGGACACTACAAGTTTTCTAAAAGGATGTCAAGGGTATGTTTCAAGGGCACTATAAGGTAACATTGAGACATGAGTATGACCCTAATGAGACACAACAAAAACATTAAATTAAATACAATAAATTTGAAAGACACCAAAAACACACCCAATAAAGACATAAAAAATACCATTGTTCATTCTTTTTCCAATTTGTATCAAATACTTCACCCAGTTAGAGTACTCAACCCTATTTTTTCAAACTAGTCATGCACATCCCCAATCAAATCCATCAACTCAACTAGATTTGAAATCCCAAAAGAAATATGGTTATTAGACTATTGTATCCCTTCAATCTCATCATGTATTTGTCAACCCCCCTACCTTCTATATTTTCTTTTGGTTTTTCTATTGGAACTTTGCTTTCCTTTTCTTCATTACCCTTAGCATTCACAAATTTCAAATTTCCTTCTTGTTGGACTAACTTTATATTATGACCTTAAGAGGGATATGTATGGGGTCAAATGTATATATGTGATCGATGGAATGCATAGTCATCACAACACTTTAGATTCCAATTGCATCCACAGATTTCTAATCTTTACTACAATGCCAACATCATTCCTTTGAGATCTAAATATACCTATTCTTATAGACACACTTCCCATCCATGAGATATTTTCTCTTTTTCCTATAATTTACTTAGCATATTTCTCAACAAATACCTATAATTTCAACAATGCGGACACATGTTAGAGTTGTTGCTTTCCCTAGAAAACTATACCTAATCTCATTTCCTGGAGTTGTCATCATCATAGGTTCTTCTTTATCTATAATGATTTGGTACAACTACATGCTATGTCTCATATTGAAAAACTAAATTAATGGAAAAATAACACACAAAATTAATATCCTTATTATACAATTAATATTTACAATTCTTTCATAAATTTCCAAAAGTATCACAAAATGATCTTATTTCACTAACAAAAATCATAATCTCCATACATTGGAAAACAAAGCCATCGACAACAAAACATTCTTTTGGGAAATCTGCATGATCAATAAAAATCAACAAATTATGTTGAGGCATTTATTTCCAAGTACAATTTCTTACAACAAAAATAATCCATTAGAACAAACCCTCAAGACATCACGAACAAACTAAGGGCATGATTCTACTATGAACGTGTGTGCTCATCATAGTTGTTTATTTCAAGTCATCCTTCATAAAACTTGCTCATCATAGTTGTTTATATCAACATGGTTGACTTCGTTTCCAATTACCAACGACTACATGTGATCAAACTAACAACCTCAATGTATTTATTGTATTGTCGCGTTGAAATCAAATAATTTTGGATGATGTGGGATTTCCATCCACAAGTATGCCTTGCATCATATACACAACCAAATAGTTTTGCATGATGTCGGATTTCCCATCCACCAAAGATACCTTGCGTCATATACATACGGTAGAAGGGCATGCAAAATAAAGTGCAATGCTTTAGAAGTGCATATCATATCAATTAAATGCTTTAAAAATGATCCAAAATATTTTGTAGTCGACATTAATCATTGCATCATTGCAAGATATTGGAAGTTGTCATCACCTTAAATGTAATAATAAAATAAACAACTTTTTCATAAATGAAATGATATATGAAAGAAGTACGTTGATAGGAAAAACCTTAAGAACCTATGAAAAGTGACAAATCTTATAAGCCTATTCTTTTGTCCATTGAAATGATAGGTATGCATTATTCTTAGTTTTAAATGTCTTTTCGAGGAGAGGATTGGATTATTATTATGATTTATTAATTGATTGGATTCGTATGTTTATTAATTTTAAAGTTTTTGAATGTCAATAATTTTGTGTTAGTGATGGAAATTTATGTATAATTAAATACATTTCATATCCCATTATAAGGAATGGAGATTGGTTTCTTCTTCCCATTTTCATCATTAAAATTGGTATATTTATTTATTTAATTTAATCTTATACCAAATCAATTTGATTCATTAATTGATTGGATTCTTATGTTCATTTTTTATTTGTTTATTTAGTATGTCATATATATATATATATGAAAAACATTTCCTTTTAAATTGTCTTGGCTACAACTACATAAGGTTACAATTTGAAAATGTTTTGCTTTAAATTTTAAGGTTTTGGATCTTAATATTTTTGTGAGTGCTTGAAATTTAGGTATAATCAAAGCACATCCCACATCCCATTTTGAGGATAGGAGATTTATTTCGTCTTTCCCTTTTCACCACTAGAATTAGTTTATTTATTTACTTGGTTTAGCCTTATACTAAATGCATTTGATTCATTAATTGATTGGATTTTTATGTTCATTTTTTTATTTAGTATGCCATATATATATATATGAAAAAAATTTCTTCCTATTCAAGTTTTTCTAATATAGAAATCAAAATTATTCTTCTTCTTCTTCTTCTTTGTAACTAGGGGAATCAGCAACTCAGAAGGGACTTGTACTCGTGTGACATGGGTCCAAGGATCCAATCTTGTCCACCACCACTATACGCCTAGGTGCACCCACAAAACCTGCAAGAATGGGGCACGGGTAAGTCGGGGCAATTTGAACTCGTGACCTCCATTTACAAGATTTGCTTCATATCAAGCGAATCATTGGTTGAGCTACACCCGTGCGGGCTATATAGAAATCAAACTTTAAATTTCTTTTTACTTTTATTTTCTAAGATATAATAGACCCAAATTAATCTAAGCACATGTTAACAATCATCATCATCAAATTAAAATAATAATTATATTTAATTTATATAATTTTTATGAAAAATACAATTTTTTATTAATAAATTTGTTATTTTAAATATAAAAATAAATTATTTTTATCATATTTCACTGACAAATTTATAAAATAATCCATTGTTTATATGTGTTATTTAAAATATAATTAGAAAGAAATATTAAATAAATAAAATGCAAAAACTTTATTATTTAAAAAACATATTTAGTAAATAAAGAATAAACACTTGAGGATAGTGCTAATGGAGAGGGCTCGCTATAGGGTTTTCACAGTATCAGGGGGATGCTCCTACAACCGCTAAAAACCTCATGTTCACTTTATACCCTTGTCACCTTTTTTCTCTAATGTCATCTTCAACAGATCCAGGCTACGGTGGCTAGACATGTAGTCTCTGTAACTTCGCGGGGACAAATGGATTTTGATGGCGACGAAGAGGTTGATTACACGAAAGACCTGTGGCAGTTCAACAAGTATTTGTTACTTCGGCTTCTCTGAATTCTTATTTTTCCGACTATCCATCTTTGGTTTCCTCTCCCTGTCATCCTCCAGTCTCGACAGTTGGGTCTCCTTTCGTCACCACGAGTCATATGGATTCTCCTATCAGCACCCCACTGCCCTGATGGTTTCATATCCTCCTTCCTCTGGCCTGTTGATATGCAAGGGAACCCTATTGCATCTAATTTCTAAAAGAGTACCAGCGGGAAAAAAGAGGGATCAAAGAGCACCAATGTTGTGTCAGAAGACTCAGCCAAAAAAAGAGGAAGGAACAAATGTATCACCATTACGAAAACTCCACTCAACCTGATCTGTGGGGTTAATGTATCGATAGGCCAAGTTGCAGAGATGGAAGAAATGACAATTGTAAGAAAAATTAGGGGGAGATACCCCAGCCTTGAGGGTTTGTAGGATTGGGTCACAAAAAATTGGACTGATTTGCTACAACATGCTCTAGAAACCAGTGCTCTAGAAAAAGGATGGTTTTTCTTCAAACACAATAATGTAGAAGATGTCAACAAGGTCCTGTAGAAACACTAGAGCTTTGGGTCCATTCCCATCCTCTTCAAAAAATGGATGCCCTTGTTTGATGCAGAGTGTGAAAGAATGGATACGTAACCACTTTGGGTCTATTTACCTGGCCTTCCGTGCTAATTTTGTAATTTGGATTCTTTTAGGGACATCAAAAATAATCTGGGAGCATTTATTGATGCATATTTATTGTTCCAAACTACGAGAAGGAGATCCATAGCTCGCATCCTTGTTTCCCTAAACGTCAAGACTGGCTTACGAGAAGACCTAAACATAATTTGGGGAAATGAAAGCCGAAAATAGACCTTGGATTATGAAGGTATCCCTTTTCATTTCCACAGATGCCATGCAAATGGACATATAGCAAAAAATTGCAATTTTCTTTTCTCAAAGAATCCCACAAGGAAAAGATGGTGTTTAAGATATAGGACAGATCGGGAGGAAGATAGAACAAAACTATGGCGCAAGGAGACTAGGCCCTGCAAGCCTCAATATGGACCGCCTTCTATTCCTGAATTAGCTAAACGTCCATTAGAAGAACCTCCTATGGATATGGAAAAGGAAGAATCCCTTATTGCGTGGCAAGTTTCGGAACCCTCTCTGGTTAAGATGGTTTTCCCTCCTACTAGCATTTTTTTCGTTAGAAAATTCTTTGAATGCTTTACACTTTGAGAATGGGAACACAAATTTACAATCACTTTCCACTTACACTTAATCTATCCCTCCCATCACAACCGCCTCGCTCCCTCCCCAACTCGTGGACTTGCCTCCACCACTCTCTCTACCCGATCCTTCCACCTCCACTGCTCCCTCAGACTTGGACTCCTCCCTACTTTCCACATCCTCCGTCATCCACTTTCACCTTAGATCTAGAGATATTCCAGAGAAGACTTAATACCCCAAGCAGAAGAATGGATTAGAACATGATACCAAACTCCCTTCAAAGGGAAAAGTAAGGGGTAGACCCACACTCCTCTCATCATCTCAGAAGAAGGCTCTGAAAGATCAACCTAATGGAAAGAAAAAAAAAATCATTGTGGCACTTAAAGTAGTGCAAGCTATGGAGGGGGTTACCCAATGAAGATTATCTCCTTAAATTGTAGGGGTCTATAAAGTACCTAAAAAATTATTGCCATCAAAAGGTTGATTTATGTACATCAGCTAGACGTTGTCCTTTTTCAAGGAACTATGGGATCAGAATCAACAGTCACCAGTCTCTTAAAAAAAAACATAAAAAACTTTGATTTTATTACTCAAGACGCTAGGGGCCACTTTGGAGGTCTGGATATTGGTTGGAATCCAAAACTTATAGACTGCATCTCCTCGTGGGGTTCGCATTTAGGCTTTGGTCTACATTTTCACTAGGAAGAAGACAATCAATTCTTCACCTTGATAAATTTCTATGGGACTTATGAAGATGGGGTTTCCTTTTGGGATAGGTTCTCAAACTCGTCTCTACTCAAAGATAACAATGCAATCATTGGTGGGGACTTAAAATTTTCTTTGGGACCACATGAATTTTTGGTTTCGTTTTCTACGTGGATCCTTTGGAAAACTACTTTGGTCATCTCCTTCAGGAAACTCAACTGCTGGATCTGGACCCTTTCAAGCTGAAACCCACTTGGACCAACAAAAGAGTGGGATAAAATATAATTGCAAAATATTAAAACACTTATTAGTGTCCGAAGGACTCCTGAACCAAAATATGATGCTTAGGAAATGAATGGACTCGGGAGGGGATTCTGACCATCACCCAATTTGTCTACAAATTCAGAACACTCCAAATTATCCTACCAACCCCTTCAAATTTTATGCAACATGGTTAAACAATAAGGAAGTTCTGCATCTCATGTAGTCGAATTGGATTCCTTACTCTCCGAAGGATGGTACCCATGCAGCTTCGCATTGCATTCATAATCTCTCCAGATTAAAGTCTCTTCTTAAGGTTTGGGCTAAAAATAACAAGGAAAAATAGAATTAGGTTTTAAAATAGGTAGAACTTGAAATTGTAGAGATACGGAGTTCTGAAGGTGGTGGATATTTCAATCAGGAAACAATAGATCATTTGAGCTCACGGGAATCGTGAAAGAGGAAAATACTAAAAGAACAAGAGGAATTATGGAGGCTCAAAAGCATAGCAATTTGGATTGAATGTGGAGATGACAATACCAAATTCTTCTAGTCTTATGCAAAAGGAAGGAAGTTGCAGATCACCATCTGGAAACTAATAAATAACAACAATGATGTGGTTTCCTCTTTCGAAGATCTTTTAAATATGAGAAAATGTGATTTTGAACCCCTCTTCAAAATGGAGAACAGGGTAACCATTGCTGGGGTCATTCAGTTATCCCAACTCTTCCTTGGTCTAATAATAGAAGAAGACAATATTGAGCTGATGGAAGAAATTTCAGGAGATGAATTAAAGGAAACAATGCATAGTTTTCGGAAAGATAAAAGTCCAAGACCACATGGTTGGACAATTGAATTTTTCCTTGCCCTCTATGATATTATTGGATTGGATCTCTTACATCTAGTTGAAGAATCCCATCTCAAGGGACACATACATCCCCCACTTAAATCCACTTTCATAGCTCTTATTCCAAAATAAGATCATCCAGACACCCTTGAAGATTATAGACCAATTTCTCTATGCAATGTCGCCTACAAAGTGGTTTCCAAATCATTGTTAGAATATTGAAGAAGGTTCTTTCAAAGATCATCTCCCATGAACAGTTTGGTTTCTTGGAAAACCGAGAGATTGATGAAGCTATTGAGGTTGCTCAAGAGGGTTTGCACAACATAAAAACCAGAAATCTAAACGGAGCAGTGATAAAAAGGGATATCTCAAAATACTTTGACAAGAGTAAACTAGTTGTACATAAGGCTTCTCATAACCCATATTGGTTTCACTTATCCTTTCATAAAATGGGTTTTCAGTTGTATCTCTTCGGCATATTTTGCAGTCCTGATAAAAGGATTCACTTCCCCTTTCTTCACTTTTGAAAGAGGCGTTTGTCAAGGATGCCCCCTTTCCCCGTTACTCTTTCTTCTAGTGGCAAAAGGTCTTAGCAGAGCAATTTTAGACGCAAAAAGGAGAGGTTCTTTTTCAGGAATAAGGAATGCAAATAACCTCAGCATCACCCATCTTCTTTTTGTGGATGACATTCTCATTTTTTGCGATGGGTCAATCAAATATGCTAAAAATATCTAAGACATTTTGAATCTTTTTGGCTGAACGATAGCTATGATTCTAAATGCGCAAAAATCTACCCTTACTCCTATCAATGTGGAGGTCATGGAAATATAAAGATACTCTACATTGTTCCATTTCAGCATAATCTCACTTGATGGTGGATTAAAGTATCTGGGCTTCAGACTAAAACCAAATAATTACAGAGAGGAAGATTGGAGCTGGCTTCTGGAAAAACTAGAAAAAGAATAAATATATAAAGTCACCGATGGCTTTCCAGAGTTCGTAGATTGGTTTTGGTCAAATATGTTTTGGAAGCCATTCTATTTTACTTGATGTATTTGGCTTGGATACCGAAATACACTCTAGAAAAATCCCACAAGATCTGCATTTATAGTTGTTTTTATAATCTTTCTCGTGAGACATTTTTTGGCATATGAACCAGCTTTTCATCGATGATGAACGTGGAACTCTATTCCATCGGCTTTATTTACTTAGTGATATACACAACAGAAGTGGGAGACATATTAAATTGATTGATTTGTAAAACAATATGAAACTGCATTTTTTTATACATTGAAGTTGAAAAGCTCTTTTTTGAAAATGTATGGAAACGTACATTCTGTGGATGTAATTTCTTTAATTTTAATCAAATTACTATTTTTTCCTAAAAAAAAAATAAAGAATAAACACTTAAACACAAATTTTAAATTTTAATTATTTGTTGAATTTTACATATAATTTTTAAATAATAGCCATTGATAAAATCAATGGATCATTGTTTATATGTGTTTGTGTTGTTTAAAATATAATTAAACAAAATATATTAAATAAATAAAAAATAGATACCTTTAACATAAATAAATTTGACTTAAATGTAACGGAGCAGAATCTAAAATTATTGCGGTGGGACAACCATTTTCATAATGGCGCGCTTCGATGTCCTATATCAAATCTATCAATTATTGCAGTACGTTAAGTCGTTTTCATGAAGCTACCATGTATCTCTCGTCTTGTTTTCCATCTCACACCACATCAACGTTTGGCGGTTTCTGTGATAATAATAAGCATACGTCTTCTGTTTTTTTATAGCAACAAGCAATAATGGGTTTTCCATTCCACTTTAGCTAAAGTTTGGCGATTTCTCTGAAAATAATAATCATATTACTCGCATTTTCCATAGCGATGAGAAGCAGAATCAAAGTGAAATTGATGAAAGTCGATTAATTTATGAAATATAAAATGATTGTAAATTGAATGACTTATAATTAATATTAAAAAACATTTGTTTGGTTTGAGTTCTGATTGTTTCCAAAAATTGTGAGAGAATATTAGCTTCATACAATTATTGGGTTATGAATATATTGCTTTAATATATCCTAACAGTTTACATATCAATGTTTTTTATGTGAAAAAGTTATCAATGTTTTTGATGTGAAAAAAGTAAAGGAATGGAAGCTTTGTCATTGATTATTCGAAACTGTGTTAGAGAGTGAGAATGGTAGCTTGGGTCAAATAATTTTGGATTATGAAAATAGTGTTTATTGATGATTTAAGATTTGTTTTGAGCATTGAAACGTAGCAATGTTCTGTCGAAATGCAAAGGCTTCTCGTTCAAAATTGCAAGAATATAATTTTAGGTTGATTTTATTTAGAAAGTTCCCTTATAGATTAAGAAATATAACTTCACACAATTGTTGAAATATCGAGCTTTTAGATGTAGGTTTTGTTTTAAGCATTGGAATGTGGAAATGTCTTTATTCCATGGATAAAATCTTTCGTGCTAAAAGGTGTGGAAGGATCTATAGATGGTACCCAATAAAGATGTCAAAATGCTTGAGCATGTAGCTTATGGGAATTACGCTTCCATGCCATTTGATGAATGCAATGTAGATTCTAGGCTTCCATGTCATTTGATGAATGTTATGTCACAACAAGAAAATCCATTTTTAGCACCACAAGTTAGCACCACTTATATTTTTTTGGTGTAAATGTGGTGGTATTGGCACCACTTACATTTATGTGGTGTTAAAGTGGTGTTATTAACACCATTTATATTTTGTGGTGTTAAAGTGGTGGTATTAGCACCACTTATATTTTGTGGTGTTAATATGGTGTTATATTTGTTAATATTATTGGAAATTGAGTTTTACCTTTATGAGAAATGCCATGTTGGCAAGTACGATAAAGTGGTGCTAGGATATTATTTCCACATGGACATGTACAAATAAGATTTAATTATGTGGATTTGCACCATAAACAAATTCACAAATAATTATTTCGAAAATAACTCAATCTAACATTTATTTATTTTTTCATCAATTAAAATAAATGATCAAAGAGTAATTTATGAGTTTTTGCACCATACTTACAAGAAGTTCAAATATTTATATTTATAATATTTAAGCAATTAAATTCATGTGATTCATTTATGAGGCTTTAAACCACAAGCACAACAAGTTAAAAAAAAATATTTGGAAAATAGCTCAATTCATTTATTCATTTTTTATATTATTTAAACATATAAATAGAATTGAAAAATAAATAAAAACAACTATTTTTAATTTATTACTATTATAAAGTACTAATAAAATTGTTTGAATTTAAATTTGGTTATTCATTTGAGATATTTTCATCTTCTTAAATTTTTTTTTATGGAAATTAGTATTATTATTAGATTTTTAACACAAGACATGGGTCTTAGATCCATCTATATGATCAATGGAGAAAACCTGTACCTAAGGCCCTAAAAGAAGATTTTAGGAATCTAGGACCAAGAAAGACACCACAAAGGTCCCCACACTTATTCGTAAGAGTATTCTTAGCCTCTAAGTATGGGCATTCACACTATTATAAGTTTTTAATCACTACGGATAGGTCCAATGGCCCTCAACATTGTTGAGCGAACAATCATAGGCCTTAGCCTAAAGGAATCCTAAACATAAAGAAATGGCATGTTGTCAAGTACCATATAGTGGTGCTAAGCTCATATTTGTCACTTGGACATGTACAAAAATGATTTAATTATGATGATTTGCACCATAAACACAACATCTCAAATAATTATTTTGTAATAACTTAATTCAATTTTTTTCATTCAAATAAATGCCCATGATTAATTTATGAGGTTTTAAACCATAATCACAACAAATTCAATTATTTGTTTTATCACTATTTAAACCAATAAGCTCACATGATTCATTTATAAGGTTTTGCACCACAAATACAACATGTTCACAAACAATTATTTCTAAATAGCTCAAGTTGACTATTCGTTTTCAATATTATTCAAGCAAATAAATACCCATGATTCTTAAATTTGACAAATAATTAAAGACAACCATTTTTAATTTATTACTATTATAAAATATTAATAAAAATGTGTTGAATTGAGATTTCATTATTTGATAGGGTGTATTTTTATTGATATTATTAAATTTTCTAATGGATATTAATATCATTACTAGTCTTGATGACTCCCTCATGGATCCGTTGAGCTAGGTCAAGTTGGTACCACGTCTTGGCTCTCCCACGCCATTAGCCGCCCTACCCAGGGCTTGGCTTCTCTCATAGTCACCTTGCTAGTAGGAGCAGGCGGCTCCTCTCAAGTGACTCCCGCCATGGACTTGATATCCTCCAATAAACCCCCTGTCGTCAAGCCAAATATTGGATCGGAGGAGATCCCCATATCAGGGCTCGATATTCTTTCCAGTTCGTCCAAAGAATCTGCAGTTGAAGAACCCAGGAAGGACCCTCCTGGTACCAGAACATGCATTTCCAAGATGGTTGAATGACCATGCATCACCCTTCCAGCAGAACGCATCAATGCAAGAGCCCAAAAAATGGGAGACCATGCCCTCATTGGAAAATTCATTGGCATTTGGCCTACTGAGTAGGCCCTAAGAGGATGGATCTTAGCTAAATGGAAACCCAAAACCCACATTGATCTTCAACTGGGATCAAAGGGGTTTTCACTATCGTCTTCCACTTAGTGGATGATAAAACCAGATTCAAAGATGGGGGACCGTACTTTTTCAATGTTGCAGGACTATATCTCCGCAACTGGATGGAAAGGTTCATCCCGAACAAGGAAGAATTCACCTGGGACCTAGAGTGGATTCGTATGCACTCCCCACCGCAAGAGTACTTGGATGAAGAGACACTCAACGACATAGGAAACACCCTAGGAAGCTATGCCAGATCGACTGAATAGACAACGATCAGTAAGTACACATATTATGCTCATATCTGTGTTTACATACATATCGCTCATGCCCTTCCAGTCTCTGTCAGTCTAATGCATGAGGATGTTAAAGGGATACAATCTCTTGACTACGAGCATGTCCCCTTCCAATGTCGTAAGTGTCATCAACACGGACATTTGTACTAGGACTTCCCCCAGAATTAGTTTGTACCCATTGATCTATCCATCAAAGAAAAATATGAAGAGGGTTTTCAAAAAGCAGGTGATAAAAGATGCCATGTCCGCAAACCCCCTAGACCCCAAGAGGACAAAGCATCGGGTAGGCCTACTACCAGCAATAGCTTCATAGCTCTCAAAGAAACACCAAAGGATCCATCTAAAGGGGAAAGAATGGAAGCTCTTGTTCACACCCATTCTCAACCTGAACTCCAAAAAGGCCAATTCTTAGATCAAGCAGCTAATCTCTCATACCCCCAAGGATGGATCCCCTTGATACATCAGTTGCAGCCGACAGGCAAGAAATTTGGAAACCCCAGCACAAAAATGTACCACAGTCCCTAAGATCTTGATGGATGAAGAAATGGGTGAGATCGAGCTAGGGGACCTTGATCTCTTAGGCCCTAAAGAAGAATGCACCAATAAAGCATATAGTTCCATCCCTCCAAGGCAGATTCAAATCTTAAAGGAATATTTGGCTCGTGATAAGGGGCAGAACAAATTGGGAATTCTCAAGACGCCCTAAAAGGACAAACACAAAGCTCTAAAAGATAACAAGAAGCATGGTCGCAAAACAGATCCTAGATGGAATCACCCTTGCCCATGAAGTCACACATTCCCTAAAAGTAAAAAAAAACCCTGGCATGCTCATCAAGTTGGATCTCTCTAAGGCCTTAGACAAACTTAGGTGGGGTTTTATTGAAATAATGCTTCTATATTTTGGCTTCAGTTGGGACTGGAATCAATGGATCCTCGCCCTCACCTCCTCTTCCTTCTTCTCAGTCTTAGTCAATGGCTCCTCGTCTGCTACTTTCTCCCCCTCCATAGGTATCCGTCGAGGAGATCCGCTCAGTCCATTTCTCTTCATTCTCATGGCAGAAGGTATCGAACGAATGATAAATGAATATTTTAATGCTGGACTCATCATAGGTGTCTCCATTCACAACATACCCCCCATTAGCCTACCAAAAATTTGTTGATGAAAACCTTCTTTTTGGCCACCCCTCTGCCCAAGAAGCCCGCAAGTTCAAAAAATTCATTCACCTCTTCTCGAAAGCCTTCGGAACTACCATTAATCTGGACAAATCCCAAACTTCTTATTCAACATGGATGTTGTCTCTCAGCACAATGTGACCCGCATACTGGGCTTCTCTGTTTCCTCCCTCCCCTCCAAATACTTGGGTGTGTGTCACCTACCCAAATTCTTAAAATAATATTTTATTTGCAAAAATTCTTTATGATAAATTTTAATTTCAAAGTTTTGAAATTATGACCAAGTTTGGTCAAGGATGAATGTAATTACTGAATTATTATTATTTAATAAATTAAAGTAGGAGACAAACACCCAAGGGAACTGTTAAATGAGTGTTCATTGATCCACTAGGAGGAATGGAAGGTGTTGGAAGGTATGGGACAGATGGCAACAATTGCACTTCACCACTAGCTGTTGGTTATGGGACAACTACCCCTAAAAATGTGGCATTATTCCCCAGGTGGTGGGAGTGGGAAGGCAGCTCATTTAATCACCCAGTAACAACTAAAAAGGCCTAGGCAGCCTACATAAGGCAAATTCGAATTGAGCAAGGAGCTCTTACACAATATTTTTTGCAGAAGTATTTCCTCATGTGCATCAGGTGATCACTGAGAGATTCGAATAGGGAGGCTAGTTGTGAGTGCAATCATAAGTCTACAAACTATTTTGATAAGAGAACCAGAGGTGCTGGTGCAAGTCCTTTGGACTGCTAGTTTCAAATATTGGACAACTATTGCTACTATAAGTGGAGATCCTAAACTTCTAAGTTTCTTCCTCTTGGTGGTTCAGTGAATAGGCTTGGGGGTCCTAAGGAAAGTAACTTGGTTGTCTTCAGGAATTGGTTGGGTGGAACAGGCTCCTTGGGTTGTTTGTTTCCCTACAGTTAATCAGGTTTTGTTGTTTCCTATTTTGTTTACAGTTTAATAATTATGTTTAGTGAAATCATCAAACTCTGTTTTGTAAATGAATTTATTTATGATCTTTGTTTAAGTCTAAATGATAAACTTGTTTAAAATCTGATTAGAAAATCAACTCTATATTTTTCCACATGCTGTTATATGCATCGTACTCCAATATAGAGAAGCAAATTAAATAATAGATTAGAGATAGGCATATTACCATTTGATTGGATAAATAATTGTAGTAAGTGAGTGTTTGCCATTCTGACCTATATCTAAACAAAGTAAGAATTTACTGTATAACTATAGATAATGTTATATGATTCCTTTGTTATCTCAAAAATATAAATCTAGTTTAATTTATGAGCAGTCATGTTTTCTCCTCATATCTCTATCCTGTTCAAATAGCAAGCAAATCCATTTAGTATTAAACATTTCAAACTTTCATAGTACAGGTATTTTGCAAAAATATAACAGCTGCAAATTCATTCCATACAAAATTGGTCATAAGTAAATACTTTTTATTTTGTCATAGAGCATTTTTATTGTAACTATAATTGTTTTAATAATTAGTTTCATACCAATCTAATACAAGCATTCATGTTTTATCTTCATTCGACATGACAAACAAATGCAATTAAAATCATATATATCATGTTTTCCAAGTAATAGTGATTCCAATTATTTTAACAGCTGCTAGAGTTGATCTTTGAATACTATTCTTATCTTTACATGTACTGTAATTCTTCACTATTATTCCTGTTGATTTCATGTATCAATCATTTATATCAGTAGCATCAAAACCCATTACATTATAAACCCTAACTAGCATTCGAGACTACTACATTACTGTAAAATTCATTTAGTAGGATGCATTCCCTATAATTTTTACTTGAATGACAGGTTATAACTCTAGTAAGAAAAACATAGATAATTCTTGAAAACATTCACATTTTTACAAGTGAGGAACCAATTCTCGGTCTTAAACATTTCTGTTTACACAAGGAATTTATACATATGTTAATTCTAGCTGAAAGTAAAAAGTTGGACAAACCCTAGCATAGGCTGATAACATTTTTGAAGGTCGCAGGTAGGGTGTCTATTGTAAACGAAAACTAGATTGTGAAGGAAAAACCTTCACAACAAACTTCTATAGTACAAACTACTTCCACTATTTCCTAAATCACGTTTATCCAACAAAAAAAACGATGTATAGGCATTTATTAAAGCAAGCCATAAGCTATCGGTCGACATTCAAATACTAAAACATTAACATTGTTGTTTTGTTGAAAAACCGTTGTCCATCTATTCATTTACAGAGAACGAATTCACTATCATAACATTTGTCATTATAAACACTGTTTTTTTTTATATTATCATTAACGTTTGAGAATCTCAAAGTTATACAGTACACATGGTAGTTTTAAACCACTATAACAACCAAATGACAAAGGTTTACTCCATAGAGCTACAATACCAAAGACGAGTCACTTATTCATTAAACTCTTACAATAAACACTATATCGAACTATTAGTGAGCACGATAGTGGAGCTAAGAACATAGTATCACTGTTCACAAAGTTCTTGAACAAAAATCATGTCAAATTCAAATACCCAGAGCTGTGTCAACATCTTTCATAGACTTCAATTGACAGGATGTCCAACGAGGTAAGGAAACCACCGAAGCTTACCGGTGAACACATAGAAATCCCCCTTCATTTCCAAGAGAATGGTTCTCTAACGAAAGCTAACCTGCCACAAGAACAACGCATTGATTAAAACAAGGTTCCACATTACGTATGTAGGTTTGTAAAACAAAGAAAAGGGTAAGAAGGATTCTTACCTTTGCATCAAGAAGACTTACTGTAGAAAAATATGGACAAAGCCAACATCTAGCCCAGAAAAAATGAGATGCCTAGCTCTGAGAAACAACAATGATCACTACTTACAGAGTTTCAAAAACAAGTGCCTTTGCTCAATACAGACCCTAGACAAACACCACTCAAACTCTTACAGTGAAGAAGTTGCAGACTCAAACCCTTCAACAAGTAAAACATCATGACATTACAAAACCATAGCTCGGCCTCTTAAAAACAGAACTATCAGTTAGAGGATGAACTCACAGAGGTCACGGGTTCGAATACAGAGAACAAACACTAACAAACCCTAAAACTCCTCGGCCTGTCGGCCTCCTTTCAGAACATTAACCCAGCAAAATGAATGCGGAGAAACACGATTCAAAGTTGATGTAGTATGCAAATAGGGTTTCTCATTACAATCTCAAGATTTCACAAATTAACGGTGGAGATCATTGCCAACCAGGAATATTGGTGTATGGACAACCACCACATTTATTGCTCTATTAAATGTTACAACCCCAAAGTGCCATATCAACAAATCAATGGGTAAGTATAGTTACAAGTAAGACTAGAATCACTTGTTTAACAAGATCTTACACATATCTTTCTCCACGGTGGCTTACACTCGTGCTTACATTAATTACCACTGTCAAGAGACTTAAATACCAAGACCAGGACTGGAGTCGTGATACAACCCCTCTATACTCAATACTCATTACGATGGCAACACCTTCCAAATCACCACCTTGATGTTAATGCAATACATAAAAATCCATTGTTTTAATAATATCAAAGGTATGATGAGCAATTTTGTTGTATCGGTTGACTTTGGAATATATTATACATTTCATAAATTTCATAGCTTGCACCATCATTTAACTCATATAGTTCTCGTATGACCGATGCCTAGGATTCATATTTGACATTGTATTTTCTAGTTAGGATCGTATATATATATATATATGTTTTTTTTTTACATAGTTTAAATTGATACCAAAACTTCAAGTAGAGTTAAATTAAAAGTCTAAATGCATCATAATTTTTCATATGGTATTTTTACTATTGATTCAAAGCCTACACAAAGTCAGGTATCTTTATATCGATGCATAGTAGATTAACAATTAAAATAGATAGTAGAAGTATCATCATAATGTCCTATTTTTTATTCTAGCCTATATCATAACAAGCTTTAGACAAAAAGCATTTTGTTGACATATTCATTCCGAGAGAAGTATCGATTAAAAAATATGCTAATGGGGCAAGTTGTTTTCATGTTTATAACATCATATTTTAGAACAGATAAGAGATCCATACTTATAGCAAGAGTCACATAGATTTCTTTATAAACATTGACGACCATTGGAAATTTTAAATACTCTTAACACCTATTCGGTCGCTTTTGCTCTTACCTGTGGATTTGCGCATGAAGGACGAGTACAAATGCTTTAGCTAACATAGCTAAGTAAGCTTCGGGGCACCTTGAGGGACCCCTTTCATCATCATTAAGAAAACAAGTCGTTAGTACCCTCTCAAAAGAACTCTGTCTTAAAAGAAACATTACAACAAAGATAATTTAGCATCTTAACCATTATAGAAGTATGACGTGTCACTATCTTAAAATGTCATTAGTTAAAATGACACAAAAGTTAAGTTGTTATCTACATTAATGATTTTGTTATTTAATACTGATTGATAAATATTTTATTACTTCCGCATTGTGTTTTTATTATTAATGGATGATTTTAAAATTTTAAAATTTTTACAAAATTACGGGATGTTACAGTGTGCCTCTCATTGAATCAACCATTAAACATTCCTTTTGGATAAAGTTGAAATAAAAATCTCTTCTTGGACCTTGAGAACCCTGAACTTAGCCATCCGTTTAACTCTTCTCAATTCTATTCTCCAATCTATGCCTCTCTATCTCTTTTCCATCCTTGCTGCCCCCAAATGGTTCCTCAAGTGTATCAAAAAGTTGCAAAGCGCTTTCCTTTGGGGAGGGGACAACAACCACCACAAGTGGGCCCTTTTCAACTGGCGGATAGTCTACCTGCCAAAGCGGGAAGGAGGCCTAGGAATTCAGGATCTAGAGATAAACAATGAGTTTCTCTCAGCAAAAATTTAGTGGAGCTGGATCTCCAAGGATGCCACCCAGTGGGCCAAACTCTAGAATTTCAAATATGCTCCCAGCTGGTCCACCTCTCAGCTAATTCACTATGATCTGGACCCACCAAGTTCCCTTATCTAGAGGACAGCCAATTTCCAAAGGGCCTTAATTAAACAACATAGTTTATGGGAACTCAGAGAGGGATCCTATGCGAATTTTTTGTTTGACTCGTGGAAACAAATGCCCAGCCAATGCAATCAAAATGATTCATTGGAACTTCAAACCTTCATGCAGAATAAAGAGAGCCTAAAGGTGTGGGACTTCTGGACACTCTCTAACAATTCCCCCTTTAGAATCTGGAAGGATCTCACACTTTGGGGCTTCATAGGGCAGGTTGATGATCTCTCGCAGGAGTTCTAGAGGTGAAAAATACACAATACTTAGGGTCCTGACATTATTATATGAGGGAACAAACCAAAAAAAACCTTTACGATCAAGGAAGCTTACCACCAAAAGACTCAATGACAAAATGTGGATCCTGATTGAGGATGTCAATCCCATTAGTGGTTTTGAGTAACTTGTAGGTGTCTTAGGGCATTGAGAATGAAGTTCTAGGGAAGAATACCATGCCTTTTTCCTTAAATAATCATTAAGGCATTCAAAGTCATGAACACTTCCTTAAATAACCATGCATAAATTCACAAGGGTATTTATGGAACTATACATCTAGATCTTGTGTCCTAGAGACTTAGACATGATTATTGGAGGAGACCTAAACCTCGGCCTCAAAAATAATTTTCAAGGCATATAGGGCTAAGTAGGTTACCTCCACCAAAGACACATGGCCTATTGAGGGTACCATTGGAATATGATTGAGTATGTCGATGCCATTAGGGTCTATTGAGAATTATGTAGGTGTAATAGGGCCTCAAGAATGGAATTATAGGGAAGTTTACCATTCCATTGGCCCTAAAGAAACCATTGATCCATCCATAGCAATGAAAAATGCATCAAACCACAACACATGAATTTGCATGGGTATCAGTTGTGATATCTATCTATGTCTTGTGGTATTGTAGCCTTGGACATGGTTAATGGAGGAGACCTAAAGCTTGATCCCTAAAGGAATCTTCTAGCCATCTAGGGCTAAGAAGGTTTCCTCCACCAACAATACGTAGCCTCCTAAGGGTATCATTAGCCTATGATTGTTGATGTTTGTGACATTATGTGGTTTTAAGCAATATGTAGATGTCCTAGTGCCATGAGAATGACATTCCACAAAATAATACCATGCCTTCGGACCTAAGGAAACCATGGAACAATGTATCCAAGGCCTTATGTATCTAAGTCCAAACACCTTAAATGCCTTAACCCCTGAAGAAATATTTTGGGAATCTAAGTCTAGACATGACACCTAAAATCACCACGCATGATTTCCTGAGGTTAATATGCATCTACAAGTAGGGATATTTGTTCCCTTATGATGATTTATAATTATTTATGGGTCTTATGGATTTAGAGATTGTTGGGGTAGGAAACGCAGGCCTTAGTCACTAAAGGAAGATTCTAGGCATCCAATGCCATGATTAACACCTAAAAGCATCATGCATTACCTCCTGATGATATGTTTATCTTAGAGTGCTAATATGTGTGTCATTAGGGTTATCTTAGGGTCCTAGGGTCTTGGACATGGTTTGCATGGATAATTTTAAGGACCCATACTTATTTAAAAGTGTATAAACCTTGGTGAATCGTACCAATTCTTAAAATGTCAACTATAAAATATTTGGCGATATGTTTCTAAAATTATTTAAATTTTTAAGGATTTTATATAGTTTATATAATAATTTGGCAATTTTTAGAGTGAAAAAAGTTTACCCCATCAAAATTGGGCAAAATGGGGCTTCAAAAAATGCAAATTGGCGAATCTTTTTTTGGAAATAAACATGGAAAAATAGCCCATGGGCTAAATTTCGCCCCTAAAATTAACCTTGATGGTTTGAGGAGAATACTCGAGGTGCAAGCTATAAAAGAAGCTTCTAGGAATCAAAGGCCATGAATGACGAATCAAAGCACCAAACATGATCTATTAATAGTATTCATGATTTTTGAGTTGAGATATTGATTCCATTAAAAGATCGATAGCACTAGGTATGGATATTGAGGCTTTGTACATGGTTCAAGGAGGAATCCATCTGTAAGAATTTCATAGAATCGAAACACAAGAAAAAGCCAAAAGTCATCCAATTTAAGTAGAGATCCTTTAATTTTTCCTCACAAATAAAATTGTAGCCAATGTTACAAGAAACAATTAAAAAATGTGAATATAAGATTATATTTTAAATTCAAATATCCGTATACACTCTTAGGAATTTGTGATGAGAGAGTATTTTCAGACAACTCCAATAGTAGATAAAGTAGATTACTAGCACCCAAAATGGAAATATGAATCAATTTAAGGTAAGGGCATCATAGAGAATTGGAAATAATGTTTTTGATGTTCACGACAGTGGTAGAGGAGGAAGAAACATCAACTAGTGTAATCACCATTCTTTCAAGGTGATTTATCTTATCTAGATAGCCTGTACAATTCATTTGACAAGCTAAAAAATAGGAGACTCTCCTGATTTGATTTTAATTACACCTCAATAATTCCAAACTGAATTTTGTGGGGTTCTTCCATTTTTTTTTTAATTATAAGCACACTAAGAACTAATTATGAATGTTCATAGTTCTATTTCATGTTCATGAGACTGTGATAACATGTCTTCATCCTACACACTCAACTCCATAATATTATCTTACTAAAGGATGTTTGGAATGCACATTTCAATTCACCAGTGGCTCATTTCCAAGGATGTAGAACTCTATTATAAGAGTAACCAACCACTCCTTTTGGGTAGAATCCTTATTGAGATAGACACTCATATGTAAAGTGGTTCTATGTAACTAGCACATAACTACTCTCTAGGGAAACAAACATCATTTTGTTATAAAATGTGGTAGTGTATATAATGATCAATAAAACTATATATGGTAATAAAATAAATTAACATAGATCCCTTCTAATCTTGATATTTTAATCATTGATACATTTGTAATTTTATTTTGTGTTGATCCCTCTAGGTTCTCAATAGATGCCTAGTTTCAAAAAATAGAGTAAATTCTTCTTAACTCTAGATCTATCATACTTAGGGAGGGACCAAATCACATAAGGTGCAACCATATTTTATATTGCAAAAACTTGGAAACTGTTGCACCTTAAGAGATTTGATCATTTACTAAGTATAATATATCCATAGCTAAGATTTTATAATTAGACTAACGTAATTAATTATTAAAATAAAATAAAAAAATTTAGATCAATCTTTGAGATCCTATCTTACTTTTTTGGGGAATTACAAACTATAGAGATTATTTTGGTTCTCTAAAAGCTATTTTTAATTATAGATTTTTGGTTGTTTATATGTTTTTAAATTTACTTTAGAAAATAAAAGATATTTAAAATTTCATCACTTATTATTTTAATCATTATCTAAAAATTATTTTCACTTAACTACAATTTTTAAATATATTAATATAATAAAAAACTATTTTCACTTTTTAAATAAATCATATCACATTCTTTTATTGTAAAACATATTTAAATTATAATCCTAATCTTTATTTTAATTGAAAACAATCATACTAAATCCTATCTTTATTTTATTTTATTGTACATATCTAAAAATTAAATACTTCATGATATGTTAATGAGTACATTCAATAGATTGTTTAAGCATTCAAAGTGTCCAAGAAGAGTTATTATTCATTTTTTTATCTAGGCATTTGTCATCCCTTCCATTATTTATGGTTGGTTACTTAGATTTTATAACTATATTTGTTGTCATTTTTCTTGTTATACACATTAATATTTTTACCATTAAATTATTCAATATTTTTGTTTCTTAAATCATTTATTTTGGGGATTTTTGTTTAGCCTTATAAAATTTCTAAAATAGTTAATGGCTATTTTGGAAACTTCAAAAAATGCTTTTGAGAATCTAAAGCAGAGGTAAATTTCATTTTCTCTCCATCTCAAAAAAAAAAAAAAACATTGGTGTCTAACATGGTTGATATTAGATTAGAAACTTAAAAAAAATGCGAAATAAAACTCATTTTTTTGCCATCTCAAAAAAAGAAAAATTACACTAATCACTAAAATTGTTGATACATGATTGGAAACTTTAAAAAAAATGTCCAAAATAGAAAAATCTGATGACCAAAATTGTTGATATTAGATTAGAAACTTTTAAAAATTACCAAATAAAACTAATTTTCTAGCCATCTCAAAAAAGAAAGATACACTAATCACTAAAATTGTTGATACATGATTGGAAACCTTAGAAAATATGGCCAATAAAACTCATTTTGCCATGTATATGCATATTTTTTGGTAATTGCATTCAAGGAATACTACTACAAAGTTATTTCTTGCCGAGTTAATGCCAAATTTGTTTTTATTTCTTGCCGAGTTAGTGATGAATTTTTTTTTCTTTCAATTTTATGGTTAATCAAATTCTTTGTTATAGCTGGAAGAGAATGAAGCTTTTCCTTTTGTAGAGGAAGGATCAATCATCTCTATGGACAGAAGCTAATGGTGAAAGAAAGAGGTGAATATTTCTTATTAGTTTTTGATATTCAATTATGGTGAATGGTTTTTAGCCATATTAAGTTTCACTATTTGTTATGCAGTTTTTTAATCAATTATAAATTTCAATATTTTTAACTCTCTATTATGCTAAGTGCAGGTTGGTATGAGACGAAAGAGGCAAGCAAGTGGACAGAGGTCCTTATCTCTGTTTCGTCCTGATCATGGTTGAATTGGTATTGACATCCATTCTCAATTTTCAAATTTGTGTCTCATACCAATCACAGCTCAAATGGTAGAGACAAGGGTGAGCTGAAGAAGTCTGCCCTCTATATATTTCCTATATCCCCTCTACCCTGTATCCCGTACCTCTCTCTACTCTAAACTATCTACTACCTCTAGCTCGATACTCTAGATGTTAAGTTCAACCCTCCATTCAATCCATGAAAGAAATACGTTCAGTGAAGGAAGTACATATGCATGAATTCCATATACGAGGAGAGACAGGCATTATAGCGAGTCTTATAGCGTTGTTAAGAAGCTGATAAGGCTTCAGAAACTCGGGCATGCTTGTGAGCAAGAGTTTGCAAAAATGACAGGGAAGAAAATTGCTCCCGTTGCTTACCAGGAGTCCCTGACGGTTGTAATGTAAGAAGCAGTTCAAAAGGTGTTTGTGTGACGTCCGGTGCACAGATACAGATTTGAGGGTTCTCTGCTTCGGCTTCGTTTCAATCTCCCAGTTAAAATTTCCAATGAGGCATAGTAGTTGGGGGTCGGCCCGGACACTGATGGATTTTTCCATTGATGCAGCATAGTAGTTGGAGCTGGGGTGTGGTCCAACGGATGGATCCATAATGAACCAAAACAGTGTTGGTCATTCCAGTATAACCACTGACTCCCCTGGTTGTTCCTAAAACTGGTTGTTCATATTGACAACAATTGTTTCAAATAAGATTTTAATTCACAGTTCAGTTAATAACAGTACGCGGATCCTTGAGATATTATAAATTACTACGCAATATGTATTATTACCATAAGATATTTTATATTTTAATTGGAGCTAATATTGTAATTTTTTAAGTTAAATTTTTTTTATGATTTTGGTATGCACCTTTTTTTTCACACGGAAAATACCACCTTCCTACTATTTAGAAAGAAATCTCAACAAACTTCCGCACATATAGTGGATGATAGGTCGAGCAAACCCTCAGCCAGCCATCCAAGCCAGAATTATGCACCTTAGTGAAAGAATGGATACTATTTTTTTTTTATTTGATTAAATTATTAGTTTTTATCTCTTTTATATTTTAAAAAACAACAAATAAAATATTAAAGATAAACATAAAGTAATTTAGCATTGTATTAATATTCTTGAAATATGCAATTAATATGATCAATTTAGTAAATATTATAAACTATTATTTTGATAATTACTTATTTGTGATTATTAATTATAAATGAATTGAAAAAACATTATGAATTTTCTTTACTACATATAATATAGTGAATGGTTGTTAATAGTGAAATTTCTAATAAAAAAAATTGTTGATATAATTATTTTATTTATCTAAATTCTTTTAAAAGACAAGTGGCATTCATATTAAATTTTATAAGGCACATATAATAAATCCCTATACAAACACAACTTTTCTATATAGCAGGTTTGTGTTTTGTTTTTACATCATTTGTTAATTTATGGTGCTTTACACCATATGCAACTATATAATAATAATGATAATAATAATCTTTAAAAAATATAATAATATTGATAATAATAATCTTAAAAAATCTACAATGTCACAAGAATTATATATAGAGAGAGAGAGAGAGAGAGTAGTGATTTAATTTTTTTTGCACCATTTATTATTTTATGATGCTTTGCACCACTTGTTATTTTATGGTGCTTTGCACCATATACAAGTTTGTGTATAGTAGTAGTAATAATAATAATAATAGTGTTTTGCACCAGAAAGTCTCAATCCATATTGAATTGGTTTTGGTGTTTTGCACCACAAAATCTCAATCCATCTAGGATTGGTTTTGGTGGTTTGCACCAGACACCATGGAATGCCACATATTCATTTAACACCAAAACCAGTCTTTTTACAAACACCACTTTTGCACCATAAATATTAGCACCACTTACGTATCCCCACATTATCACCACTTTTGCACCACTATTTGAAAATTGATGATTTCCTAAATCTTTTGCAAATAATGGTGCTAATGTGAAGTTAAAATGCCCTTTTTTTTGTAATGTGTAGAGTATGATATTATGATGATTATGACTATGGAGTTAACCTCTGCTAGTTTTCATGAAAAATATGTGACCATGATGAATGTTGGATTACATGTAGTGTTCTTACTAAATACTAATAATCTAAAAAAATTGACCAATTACATTCAAAGACTAATAATCTAAAAAACTTCACCAATTGCATTCAGATAAAGAGACAAAATGGTTTCTTACTATTTTGCATAATACTCTTTCAGTATTTGAAAAAGAAAATGCACATATTTTATGTAACATGGTGAATCAGGTTAAAATATTTTACCAAATCATAAATGGGTTAAATATTTAAAGAAAGGTAATTTAAGAAGAAATTTTGAAGCGCATCTAAATAAGATAAATGCACAGATGTATCACAATTCCACATGCACAAAGATAGGTTAAGATATTTTTAAAAATATTGTCCCTTTAAAAAAAATCAAATCATGTCAATGTTATGTATTAATTTCAGTTACACCCACCCATTAACAAATAAATCAAATCATGTCAATGTTATGTATTAATTTCAGTTACACCCACCCATTAACAAATCAACCAGTGTTATGTATATATTTAAATTATGTATATATTTCAATTGCACCCACCCATTAAAAAATCAAGCCCACGTTGCTGCGTTGAGACATATGGTGCATTGCAGTAATGTAAATAAACAATACCAAATTAAAAATTCATTTCTACCACTCATTTAATAGTTCATACTCATAGAAGCACGAGTACCCACTATAACCTAGGACCACTCCATCATTTGGTTCTAATGGGCTGCCTAATTCTTAGACGACAATTTACTTGTGACAATTGATTTTGAGGGAAAAACATAATTGTCGCATATAAAAATATGCATCTAAAATACCGAAAGTTCAAACTGCACCCATCTTGCTCTTGGTGTCTTCATACTTGTCAACAATTACTTTCTTAAGTTCAGTTGAAGCCACCTACACAAAATTCACATGCTTTTCTTGTTTGTACAAGAACCATAGCCATGGCTATAAGAGTACGTCAATGAACGTAATCTACCACATTTGATGTTAATAAATCCAATAGTGAAATAATTACACTTAATGTTGTTCTTGCATAAGAGGATATACCCAATACCAAGGTTTCTCGATATCTTATATGTGGATTATATGAATCTAGAAACAAAGACTAAAATTTGTAGGGTTTTCTCAAGTTTAGAGTATAAACAAATCCAAGTGCCAATTCTGTTTTTCTCTTCATGGTGTGAGTAACCCTAGAGACAAGGGAGTGTAGAAGAAAAGAAATGGCATTGTTATTGGTTATGCTCTGATATGCTAAGTTGGGAGCATACATCCCACTTAATGCAAAATTGAATCCTTATCTCGAGTCATTTGTTCTTAAAGAGTATCACAATGTTCTTATTTTCCAAAGATAGTTAGTTCCATTCCAAAGTAAAGGTCCTTGATGATCTTCTTATATTAAGGAGGTAGAGGAGGCTATATATCTCAAATAGGAGAAAGTGATCAATTTGATTCTCTAGTCCAACCCATGTCATATATTTAAGAAAAAAATCCATTATTTTGGATTTGAATATTTGAAATGATGGATATTTTTTGGTGAAAGATTTGTTGAATTTGAATGTGAGAGCCCAAGTTAAAGCTCCCCATAATAGATGATGTCAAATAGGTAATAAAGAGGGATGTAATCAACAAGTTGGTTTACTATAAGAAAAGGGTGTGCTCATGATTAGATAAAACCAAGGACATGGCACATATTTGATAGACATGAAAGGGTTGTTGAAACCTATGTTGTCTATTGAAGAAGTTCTAGTGTGTATACATGGTCCAACTTATTTAAAGAGCAGATAGTTAACTAAGAATACTCGCCTCAACTGCATGAAAATGTATACATGGATTTGTATATTGATTTAAATTAAAGATTGGCATGGATCAAACATCCCAAGTAACACAAAATTTGTAGAAATAAGTAATTCCACACCTTGAGAAAGATTGATAATGATTTAATAAGAAGCTTCTTTGAGGGAAAAATATCCTTTTACCATATATAAAATGCACAAGATGAGATTATTACTAAAACTAGGTCTCCTTGGTATATATAGGAAACAAATGGTACAATTAAAATTAAAGGGCCTAGCTAACCACTTATGAAAACAATAGTATAACACTAGCAATTTAATGTGCCATGAGTTAGAGCATAGCATGCCCCATCCCTTTAAACAAATTTCATGTTGAATACTTTATTATATATGGATGCTTCTATATGAATAACTCATCTTCTTGTGTTGCATAATCTACAAGTAGGTTATTCATTTGATGAGGTTCATAGTAATTTCTTTATTTCGTAATTGCTCGATCCTTGTTTTATTGATTGTTTTAGGATATAGTATGAATTTCCCCACTTCATCAAGATATAGCAAGATACTATGAACTAGGATCATATCACCTATTACCTTGTTTAAAAAAGAAACATGAAAGACTATATGTATACATGAAGATTGAGGTGATTTCAATTTGTAATCCATACTACCAATCCTTTGCAAAACCTTATAGGGACCATGGTACTCAAGTGATAATTTATTATCCTTCTTTTGTTTTTTGAGAAAAAAATATCTATATAGTTATAACCTTAAAAATATGCAACCCCCCACTTCAAAATTCCTTTCATTATGATGTTGATATGCTTGTTGTTTCATCCTATTTTGGGATATAGCCAAGTTTTCCTTCAATTGTGGTAGAATCTATTGTTGGTGCTTTATGATCCTCCACTACTTGAATCTTTGATTTTTGTCTCAAAGGTGATGCGATGGATGGATGATGATACCCATAAAGTGCCATACATGGGAACATTTTTATGAAGTATGGAAGGAAGTGTTGTACCACCATTATGCCAAGGGTAAATTCTTGACCCATTATGTTTTTTTATCATAAGCAAAGAAATGAAGATAACCTTCTATACATTTCATCATTTTACTACAATGTTGATGTGCTTGTTGTTTCATCCTATTATGGGATATATCCAAGTTATAATTCAATTGTTGGAGAACCTATTATTGGTGCTTTATGTGATCCTCCACCACTCGAAACTTTGATTTTTGTCTCAAGGGTGATGTGATGGATGGATGATGATAACCATAAAGTGCCACACATGGGGACATTTTTTATGAAGTATGGAAGGAAGTGTTGTACCACCATTATGCCAATGGTAAATGCTTGACCTATTATGTTTATTTATCATATGCAAAGAATTGAAGGTAACCTTCTAGACATTTAATCACAATATTAGTTTTCCCATCATTGGATTGAGGATGGTAAGATAAGCGATGAACCAATCACATGTTCAAACAAGAAAATATTTTATTTTAAAAATTAATAGTAAAAAATTGGTCTCTATCACTTATGGTAATCATGGGGTTTCATGTAGATTCTTAATTGTATCCATGAATATTATCTCTATTCTACTTTATTTAAAAGGGCGATATATAGAGGTAAAATGCGCATACTTTGTGAGTCAATCTACCACCACCATGTTGACATTAATTTTTTCAAACTTATATAGACATATGATAAGCTCCATTGGACAACATTGACTTGGTATGGCTAATGTTTTTGGAAGACCCAAGGTCTTAACTATCTCTCCTTTTTTCTATTGTAAAACCAAACATTTCACCACAAAATTTTGAACATCATTTTAACGACCTTTCCAAGAAAAATTCTTCTTTATCTTTTAGTAAGTATTTAGAAACCCTAAATGTCCACTATAGAATCTAAGTCTATAATTCTGAAAGGATCTTATGTTTATCACATAAATATAGCTGATCCTAATACTAAAATGATGATTATTCCCCAGAAATTTATTGATGCACTAAGGTCATATTGTGATTATTAAACAAGGTTCCAAGCATTTTGAGCTTGTTTCGATTCTATCCTTGCTTCTTCCACCTATTCAACATGTAGAATGAAAATAACAAAAAGTAATCCTTATGTGTATTCTTGTTTCCTTGAAAGTTCATATGCCACAAAATTATATTTCTGTTTTTTCGGAGATAATTTCAAAGTCATAAACTAACATCTTTGTAACACATTTTAGTTACTCTTATCATGATAGTTGTTGTTCCAAGAAGTAGTTTAGAATATAATGATCACATATGTTTACCATGAATTATCTTCCTATTAGGCAAGGGTGCCACTGGTTAATTACATGTAGTATGGTCAACATTTCCTTCAAGAGAGAGTGATGAGGGTTGATAGCATCAAGGGTGAGCATGATAGGGTTTCTAGTGTGGCTCTTGGAGAGTTCATGGTGGATGCCACTGGCGATAGGAGAGGATTGAAGGGCTCTAGTGTCTATTCTATTATTTTTACCTATGTGTGATCCATTAAACATTGTTTGTAGTTTAGGGATGGAGAGAATACAATTAAAATTACTTTTGAATAGGTTTTGGAGGGCATTGAGTTGTTGTGTGATAGATGTTATATGGCTATTTGTGTGGTAGAAAACCCCATATTACAAGGATGAGGCACTTAATGGATGAAGTATTGGGTTTCTTGTCTCTTAGAGTAAGAATATACTTTGAATTGAGGGTTTTTCTCTTTCATATTCAAGGGTTTGATGGATCAAGATTTGGTCTTGTAGAAGGGGCCCTAGTGTTTTGAGGATATGGGTTTGGTTTATGTTACTTGGACAGAGAAATTCAACCCTTCAGTGGCCCTCTTTAACTTTCATCTCTTACAATCTTGTCTGGAGGTCCTTCCTCCTCACTTTATCTATGTGAAGGTTTTATTTTCCATTAGGGATTCCATTGGTGATTTTCATATGGCTTCTCCGGATGTTAGTTTTTCAGAATTTACTTCAATATGATCTAGGATATTAACTGAGAAAACAACATGTACAACATATCTATAGCATATCAATCATGGACACAATAATCCAAGCACACAAGAGACACAGAGTTTCACTGGGGAAAACCAAGAAGGTGAAAAACCACACAAGTTCCTCAGAGATAGATAGAGAAATGATACAACCCAAGCATAAGAGATATACTCCTAGCATCAGCTTCTCCTCCTCCACTAGTGTGCCACTCTCCAACGAGAGTATGAGTGAGAAAGTGAATGATCAAATAGAGTGCCTCCCGCACTCTATTTATACTTTACTTGTCTTTCCTAATAACCTTTACTAGGTCGGCCTTAACTTAACCACATAACATAATGCTGACAGGGCCGAACCCCAATAGGGTGGTCTAATAACCCTCTTACCCACATGACTCATACAGGGCTGACCCCAACAAGGTGGTCTAATAACCCATCAAGTATAAGTTACGACACTTACAATATAAATGACGACACTTCCGTATAGAGGAATAATATCATCTCTATAGGAATACAAACACTTCCATATAGAGGAATAATAACATCTCTATAGGAATACAATATACATATATGAAATACATTCCAAATTTACAAATACATCAACAATCCCTCTTAACTAGGAAGGTATTCCTCGACATAGATCTTCTAGAACAAGTCTTCTTCTCTGGATCATCGTCACTGGATCATCGACATCGAATAATCACCATCATTACTACTGCTGCTATCTCAACCAATCTCTGAACTACTCGTCATAGGAATTTCTACAGAGCCAGTCCTTTTTCATACTAGATGTAGGCCCATCACCTGCAGGTCTTCATCATTATTGGCCATACTGTGGAATCCTCAAGACTTATTACGTGCGTCATAACGCCTCCAAAGAGTATCCCAGGACCATTTATGTGCCGAAGCATGACCGAAAAGATCTCCCAGGTCCACTTACATGTGACTGTCACAAAACCTTAATAGAGTGTCTTTCCTGGCAAGATCTCTAAAGAGAATCCGAGGCCTTTTACGTGACTAACATAACCTGTCCATATCTCCAGGACGTATTACATGCGACCGTTGCATGACCTGTCCACGACCATGGATTATCAACCTGATACTCACCATACATCATCACATGATCATCCTGATCATCATCATAGCATCATCCTGATGCATATCATCTAGAGCAACATCCTGAAGCCCGTCATCCATGATCATCCTGATCATACAATGCATTCACCTGATGCATACCATGTATCTACCTGATACATATCATCATACATGATCTACCTGATCATACAATGTATCCACCTGATACATATCATCATACACGATCTACCTGATCATACAATGTATCCACCTGATACATATCATCATACACGATCTACCTGATCATACAATGTATCCACCTGATACATATCATCATACATGATCTACCTGATCATACAATGTATCCACCTGATACATATCATCATACATGATCAACTTGATCATATAATGTATCCACCTGATACATATCATCATACATGATCTACCTGATCATACAATGTA
Organism: Larix kaempferi; assembly: GCA_027924585.1. Lineage (NCBI taxonomy): Eukaryota > Viridiplantae > Streptophyta > Pinopsida > Pinales > Pinaceae > Larix > Larix kaempferi. The sequence goes on from BSBM01002315.1 coordinate 307,019, forward strand.
TCCACCTGATACATATCATCATACATGATCTACCTGATCATACAATGTATCCACCTGATACATATCATCATACATGATCTACCTGATCATACAATGTATCAACCTCATACATATCATCATACATGATCTACTTGACCATACAATGTATCCACCCGATACATATCATCATACATGATCTACCTGATCATACAATGTATCCACCTGATACATATACAAATTCATGATCCAACTGATCATATCAACCATCCAACATGATGCATATACAGAGTAGTAACTGGAGCATTGTCCTGATGCTCATCCTCAAGCGCTTACATCCACAGCCATGGGAAGGATCCTCCTCTCCCCATGCTTGGAATGGCTCTATCAAATGTGTCCATCATTTCTTCCTCAAAGTGTCGTCAATATGAAGAACACAAAGCCTCTCTCTGAAGTACTCAAACTTCAGTTTGGCTAGTGGTTTCATCAACACTTCTGCAACTTGCTCATCCATTGCAACATACAAGAGCTTCACTACTCCTCTCTGCACCATATCCCTGATATAGTGATATTTGATCTCAATGTGCTTCGACCTGTCGTGGAAAATCAGGTTTTGAGATAGCTTCACACAACTTTGGTTGACACAAAAAATACCAGTAGCATCCAACGGGAGATCAAATAACTCAGACAGTAGCTTCCAAATCCATACTACCTCACAACTAGCTGAACAAGCTACAACATACTCTGCCTCGGCTGTAATCAGTGCTACACAAGACTTCTTCCTTCTAAACCAAGAGATCACACCTAATCCCATACTGAAGAAGCACCTAGAAGTGCTCTTCCTATCTATAGCACTGCCTGCCCAATCTGAATCAACATAACCCTGTAGGTTAAACTTTTGATTCGCATCATACTTGAGCTCATAATCAAATTGTACCCTTCAGGTACCTCAAAATATGCTTTGTAGCAACTAGGTGAACACCTCTCAGATCCGTTAGAAACTGGCTCAATGAGTTCACCGCAAAGCAAATATCTGGTCTCGTGTTCATCAGGTACATCAAGGACCCAATCATCTGACGATACACCGTGACATCAATTGGATCAGATGAAGCATCACACAGAAGCTTTAGGTTTGATGCCATAGGTGTTTCCATGGCCTTGCAGTCCATCATCCCAAACCTCGTCAGGATCTCTACTGCATACTTCCCTTGTCCAAGGAAGATTCCATCTACACTCTGCCACACCTTCATGCCTAGAAAATAGTGCATCATCCCCAAGTCCTTCATCTTGAACTCAGCAACAACCTTCCTCTTCGTGTCGGCAATCAATCTGTCCTCACCTATTACAAACAGGTCATCCACATAAAATTAGTATCATTGGATTGCCTTTCTCAACCTTCTAGTAAAGGCTAGAATTCGCTTTACTCTTGGTAAAGCCCAAACTAGATAGAAAGTTGTCTATCCTACCATACCAAGTTTTGGGAGCTTGCTTTAAGCCATACAAGGCTTTCTTCAACCTGCACACATATGACTCTTTATCATGTGTCTCAAAACCAAGTGGCTGATCCACATACACTTCCTCCTCAACTACATCATTCAAGAAAGCTGTCTTGACATCCATCTAGTGTATCTTCCATTTCATCATTGCAGCCAGATCAAGTACTGATCTAATGGAAGTGTATCTGGCTACAGGAGCAAAAGTCTCTTCATAATCAATCCCTTCTTTCTAGGAGAATCCATGAGCTGCAAACCTTGCTTTATATTTCTCTATGCTACCATCTGCAGCATGCTTGATCTTATAGATCCACTTGGAAGTCACAGAAGACTTTCCTTCTGGTCTGGGACCACATCCCAACCATCATTCTTCATGATCGACGGATCATGGCATTCTTCCATTAATTCATCCCAGATCCTAGGAACTTCAATATCTTCAATAGATAGCTTTGTTACTGGAACAAATGTTGTAGTCCTTCTTTTGTAGGTGATGGTATACGATCTTTCCTACAAGACAAGTTAAACTGCATGATTAGAAACATCTCATAGTTTTTAGAACAATTTCCTACACATAAAGAAATATGTCATACAGTCATGCCATTATTTTAACCAATGCTTCAATACAACATTTATCCATATCCCGTAACTTTCTAGATGCCTTCCAATCTCTACCAGAACATTGTTAAGAGTGTGCACAAATCCCAACATGTCAGCAAGGAGGTTTCATTCTAGATAAGTAGCAATGGAATGATGTACAGTGCCATAGGCCACTTACCCATTACATGCGTATTAGTAGTATACTGTTCATTAATGCAATTATTCTAATATGCATAATACACAACGTAAGTCTAGGAACATAATTATATACATTATTGAACAGTATTATTTAAACAATGAAATATACAAGAAATGATAATTCAAAAACTTATCTTTGTTTTTTTGTTGGGTGGACTCCTTCTCAATCTTTGTTTCCTTGCAGGAACTATTGGAGTGCGCTCCCTCTTGATCTTTGCTTCCTGGATTACCTGTCGTTGAACTTATATCCATTCTCGATCACTATGCATGCTTACTAGTATCATCATTGTGTTACCCTCGAGATCTCATACATAATCATACATTTATTAATACTCTCAAAACACAATAATCTTAAACATGTATAGTCATGATCATTTCAAACACAGATAATAAGCATTAGCATTTAAAGTTCCAGGGAAGACTTTTCTTACTCATGCATATTCATATTTGACCATAGAACTCTTCTGGTTAGTCATATCATAAATCAATGTAAGAAGCATAATATGCCTAAACCCATGATTACTAACTTCAATGAATAATCATTATCAATCATGCCATGTATACTTATATAAGAGATCCTAACACAAGGTAGGATTCTAACTTGATATAGGAAAAACATACTTGGATTAGCATGCTAGCTAGTTATTTCTAACATACCCGCATAATGTCTTCTTGTTCTCTTCAATGACTTGTGCTAGTAACCTGCATATCTCATAGGTTAACCATTATAGAACCAAGTTATACATACCTCGTAAGTAGATCTTCTATGTGATCCATGACAATAGATGAATATTTGTCTTCATGTCACAATGGTCATATGTTCTTGAACTAGAACATGATTTGTCTTTCTTGATGTACCTTTCATGTTAGCAGACAACATCAACCTTATACAACACCAAAATGCATTAGTACAATCATAAGTGTCAAAACCCTAATCAATGAATATCTTCTATCATGCATTCATATTTTTATTAAGGTGATACGACAAGTCTAAAGTTAATCAAGATTGTACTAACCTTAATGAAGACAAACATACCATAAACTTAATCACGAACAGATTTCGAAACATACATGTAAGTCATACCTGACGAGTTTGCTTGTAATATTCTTATGAAAGGCCTTAGCCTCATCTCCCTCTGAAATAGGAACTTCTTCACTTATGTAGGTGACCAATCCATTCTCTTCTAGGATTAACCCAATCCACTTGAATTGCAGAAACTGGATCTCGAGTTGAATTAGGGTTTCTCAAGGAAACCCTAAAAATTCAAACTTTGAATTTCAAACTTCTGAAAGGATAGAAAGATGTGCCTTGATGATTTGATCAACCTGGTATACTCATAATTTGAAAACTGCAAAGTTTCACCCCTCAAATTTGCTTTTCAATCTTCTGGATTCACTAGGAGGACCCTGAATTAGGGTTTGAGTTTCCCGGAGTTTCACCCAATCAAATAGTTTGATCCAAAGCTCTAAAATTTGATTTTTCCAAGGAGCTTCCATATATGGTCATAGATTTAAAAAATTCCCATTTTTGTAGAAGCCCTAATTTTCCACTTCTCCGATCAAAGTCCTGAACTAGGGTTTGATCAAGCTCAACCTTCTTCCCAACCAAAAAATTCGATCTTGGTCTCTAAATTTCAATTTTTATGAGGAGCATCCAGCTGTGGGCTCTGATTACAAAAATTCCAACTTTCTCCGAAGCCCTAAATTCCTGGAGCCATTAATGAAGGTGCTCAAAATTCAATTCTATTTTGACAGAAATATGCACCTGATTGTTTTTGGTGTAGCTCCAAAATTTCAGATTTACAGGGTGTGAAAAGTTTTCTTGTGGTATCCTGACCTGTTATCTTTCCAACCCCATAGGTCTGACCTCAAATGGATTCTCTGAGAGAGATTTATGCAAAGTGTCACAATGTGACCTGTTTATGGGATAAAACAAGAGAGTGAACTTATACAGCGTGCCACGTGTCACTGGTTCACTTTCGGCCTCTGAACCTTCATCCTGTGAAAGTACAGTCTGTTCCCTACCTTTCAATTTTTACAAAATTTCATTTGGAGCTTCCTATCCCAAGTTGTGACCTTTTTTCCTAGGTCACCTATTTATGACAGAGATCTGGAAGAGGCAGAAACACTAGATTGTATAGATCATAAAACACAAAGTACAATGCATTAGAAGTTTTTCTTCGGACACAAGGTGCATTGTAATCTTATCTTCAACCTATAAAAGTTTCAGATCCTGAAACTTCGCCAAAATGGATTTATAGCGAAAGTTCTACAATGACTAGTTTTTTCTATATCAAGCCCTAACTTTGCAAGTGCAACAAGTGTCATAAATGCCATACCATGCCTTCTTTCAGGCTAGCTCTGATACCATGTTAGTTTTTTTAGAATTTACTTCAATCTGATCTAGGATCTTAACTTAGATAACAACATGTACAACATATCTACAGCATATCAATCATGGACACAATAATGCAAGCACACAAGGGACACAGAGTTTCACCGGGGAAAACCAAGAAGGTGAAAAACCCCGCAAATTCCTCAGAGATAGATAGAGCAATGATACAACCCAAGCATAAGAGATATACTCTTAGCAGCAGCTTCTCCTCCTCCACTAGTGTTCCACTCTCCAATGAAAGTATGAGTGAGAAAGTGAATGATCAAATAGAGTTCCTCCCACACTCTATTTATACTTGACTTGACTTGCCTAATAACCTTTACTAGGTTGGCCTTAACTTAACCACATAACATAATGTTGACAGGGCCGACCCCCAATAGGGTGGTCTAATAACCCTTTTACCCACATGACTCATACAGGGCCAACCCCAACAAGGTGGTCTAATAACCCATCAAGTATAATTTACGACACTTACAATATAAATGACGACACTTCTGTATAGAGGATTAATAACATCTCTATAGGAATACAAACACTTCCGTATAGAGGATTAATAACATCTCTATAGGAATACAAACACTTCCGTATAGAGGAATAATAACATCTCTATAGGAATACAATATACATATATGAAATACATTCTGAAGTTACAAATACATCAACATCGGATACCCTTGACAAGGATGTTGCATCTTAGATTCTTGTTCTCATGAAGAATAATTGAGGTCTTCCATACTTTATCTACTTGAAGTGTGGGGGTTTTCTGTGTTTTTTTTACCTTTTCTATGAAACAATTCCCTTTAATTGTCATTTTTATTATTCTTTGGGACATATTTTGTGGGATTTGTTTATAAGGGTTGTCTCCTACAAGAAGAGGATGAATGTTTTGGTTTTGAATCCCCTAACACCTTTGGTTGTTTACAAGAGGGAGGTGGGTGTAATTTTAGCTGCTAAGGAGGTGTTTGGTGTGTGTTATTCTATTGGGGCTAGTCTGGTCACTTCATGTTCTTGTGTAGTTCCTCATAAACATGAGCAAGAGCCTTTTGCTAAGAAGGAAGCCATATTGGATATGAATATCCTTGGGATGAATTTGTTTGTGGTCGTCTGGTTAAGAGACCTGTCACAAACCATCTCTCATGTTCTCCCTTTGTTTCATGTTATTTAGACCATGGTGGCTCTTGATTCAATCCTGATGGTGTGATATGAAGTTGGGGTGTCTCTTATAGGAGGGGATTCCTTTTCTCCTCCATTAATGACTATGGGTATTTTTCCAGTGGATGAAATGGGGTTTGTTGATGATGTCATAGATATGGGGTATTTGGTGTATAGAGTTGGTGATATGTCAATGGTTCAGGTGTAAGGAAGTTCCACCTCATAGTCAACTAAATATTCCTTTCATCTTGTTCAACATTCATGAAGTGTACATGAGGTAACACCTTCCCTTAGCTCTTTTGGGTATTTTTTGATCACACATCTGTATCAATATTTTTTTGGTTCTCCTCCTCTTTTATCTCCTTCTTCAAATTATGATGTGGATGATGTAGGAGGGGCTTACCCCTTGCCATTGTTTTTAGATCTAGTTTCTTTCCTTCCTTTGGATGTAGTTCTGGTTGGTTCTCTTGATGACTTGAGCCATCTTGGTGGTGGTGGTAAGTCTTAGTATTCAACTCCTTTGGTTAATTTGCATCTGATATCTTGAACTTGGGCAGTGTAATTGAGAAATCAAAAGACCCTATCTTGAGGCCTAAATTGGAGGTTTTTGTAGGTCCATAGGCCTTCCTTTTGATTTTTATCAACCTTAAAGGAAATGCCACTTTGTATGAGAATTGTTTTCACTGGTATCACTTTGTCAATCTTACCGTATCATTTTTTTGTACTTTATATGGGGTGATTATATATATTTCTTTTGGTTTGGGATAAATATAATCCATTGAACTCAAGAAGTAACCAAATTCTCCTTGGTGGTATGTTACATACTCACTAAGTATTTAATAGTTTTATTATATTGAATAGACCAAACATGACTTTTTTATTTGGAAATTTATTTGAACATTTCCTTCTCAGGGTTGAGTAAGTTATTTCTTTCATTTCAGTTAACAACTTTCAACGGAAATGGGCCTTACTCTTTGCATTAAAACTACACCAATTCCATGGCTCAAGACATCACACTCCATAATAAAAAATTTAGTGAAGTTAGGAATGGCTAGGACAAGAGTTCTACACATAACTTTGTTAATTTTTTCAAAATATTTGTTTTCTTCTTGGGTCCAAGAAAATTCCCTTATTTTGGATTTACCCTATAGGCCAACCTTCAAAATTATACAACTTTTCCAATTGTGATACTCCATTGCTAATCTTTTTACAAGATGCACTTTGAGACAATATCTTTAGGCTCCCATTAGTTTCATTCAAATTGAACCTTTTAACATAATGTTATACTTTTATTACCAAAACTTTCCTTTTTCACCTATTTTAGGAGAGAAAAGTTGTACAAATTTCCATTTCATCCAAATTTCCAATTCATCCATACTTCATTTTAACGTATAAAAATCGGATTAAAACACCCGTCTCTATATTATTTCAAATGAAGTGGATGGACATTTATTTGGGTCTTTCTAGATTTAGATTTTTTTTCGAAACATTTGTTTGAGATTAGTTTTAGGACTTGTTAAAATACCTAACTTCCACATACTACAAATCAAAATGAATATTGAAACATAATATGGAATTTATACCCAATCTACTTCGCCATGTCCTCTCTATAATCTAAAACTTCCCCAAAAATAATTTGGAGTGAAAATACTAATATAACTCATTAGAAGGGGACAAACCCAAGGATATTTTTCTTTGATATGAAATTTTATGCAACAAACATCCAAAATAGGACAAAATTAGAATAAATGTGTAATTCCACATCTTGAAGTTGAGAAACATATATAGTGATTGAATAAGATTCATGCATAAGGGGGGGAACTCAGTTTACCATATATCAATTGCACAAGATAAGATGATTTATGAAACTCGGTCTCATTTGTATATATAAGAGACAAAAGATGCAATTACAATTAAAATTCCTAGTTAACTAATGATGAAAAAAATAATATACCAATAGAAAAGTAATGTTCCATGAGTTAGGACTTAATATATATGCCATGGAAGATCAAAGTGGCATAGTTGAAGCATGGTAGGCCCATAACCCATAGGTTATAGAATAAAAAATTGGCTTTAATATGTTTAGTAGTTGTGTATACCTATAAAATGTTCCATGATTATATGAAACTTCAACTCCAATGTAACAAAGCAAATTCTAACACAATATTCTATAAAAAAAATAAGCATAGATTTGCAATTCCTACGACTATCATGGATACAAAAATACGCATACCCCCGTATAATTAGACAGGCCGACTTCAATCATTTGGAACAATTGTTAAAAACATTATAAAATACAACATCAACCTCTTTTAAACTTGATTATGCTGAATATGTGAACCTAACACATAAAATGGCATTTCTTTCATAACATAAATACATACATGACTTTCAAAACTCGGTGGGAATAAATATTAGTTCAAAATTTTGGTAGATAAATAGTTGGAATAAGTAGAAAAGGAATAGTTTGTAATGAAGAAAGAAAAAAATAGAGTTTATTCTTTCAAAATATCTCACATAAATATGTTGAACATCAATCATCAACCCATTTTATCGAACATATCATGTTTCCTTATTGTATATATTTGTTCCATGAGCTTCAGGCTCATATAATAAGCTTGGCCTGATTCATTTAGAGGAGACAAAAAAATTTCAAATTTAAAATCCCCATGTACTAAATCATTAGCCAATAAAAAAAATTGATATCACATTATGAAAAGAACATACACTACTACATTATGTAATACATTTAGTAACTGTCAATATATTGCTCAAATAAATCATGTTCAGGATAGGATTTATGACGCCATAGTATTTTAACACTTGGACATATTTGATTGAAAAATTGTGTTGAACCTATCAAATATTTTAAATTTAGTCATCTTTTGTCTAATATTTTCACCTTTCAACAAATAATGTCATGTGTTTAAGTCTAGAATTAATAGCATTGTTGGACATATATTTGATATGGTTGGTATATATGTAGTAGGAAGAGATTGTATATATGTAGTAGTATATAGACTCAATAAAATTTCTCATCTCTTTATCATTCCATCCACTTAAGTGTTGAGATTGCATTGTTTGCCAAAAAATATTTTCACTCATAGAGATAACAAATTTACAGGAGCTTTTTGGCAAGAACTGTTCTAACTAGTAGGAACATATTTGACTCTCAGTACTAGCTACCACCCCCAAACTTATGGACAAACAGAGAGAATTAGACAATGGATTGAATGATATCTAATAAATTATGTGACAAGGATGCAAAAATATTGGATTAAATGGTTACATTTAGGTGAGCATTGTTACAATACAACTTACCACATGTCCATTGTTATGTCTCCATTTAAATCATTATATGTTTAAGAAGCTCCTACTTTTGTTGATATAATTTTTGGAGATAATAGAGCAACTAAAAAAGAAATATTCGATTCAGGAAAGTCAATACATCCTAAAAACACTAACAGATAACTCACAGACAACTCAAAATCAATAAAAATTATATGTCGACCAGAATATAACATAACACAAATTTTCAAGTGGATGACTTGGTATACTTGAGGTTGCATCCATACAAGAATTCATCTCTCAGAGGGAAAGGGATTGAAAAATTGAATCCTCGGTTCTATGGACCCAACAAAATTATAAGGAGAGTTGTAGAAGTAGCATATGAGTTGGATCTCCCACAAGGAACTAAGATCCATAATGTGTTCCATGTTTCATGTCTTAAGTTCAAGCAATTGGCCAACAAGTGATAGTTTTGAGAAAGATTCCTCCATTAGATAATGAAGGTCAACTGATTTTGGTTCCAGAAAGAGTTTTTAAGGTGAGAGAAAGAAGTTTGAGAAACAGAACCATCCAAAGTACCTTGTTCAATGGAAGAATCTCCCAAGTGAAGATGTTACATGGGAAGGTGAATAGGTACTGCAACATATGGGTTTGCAATTACTTGAGGACAAGGAATATTGGGTGGGGAGGACTATAATGTCTCCTCCATAATGCATCCATGGTTAATTCCACTAACCTATCTAATTCCCATAGGTTTGACTGAAAATTAATTTGAGTAGGGAATTACTTGGCCTATAGTCACAAATTTTGTAGTATTATTTCAAAAACTCAAAAATGAGGTGGCACTTTGTATAAATCATCCAAGGAGGGTGCATAAGAGGATAAGTGGGTTCCCCATTAAGTGTAACTCCCATCCAATGGGGAATGAATATCATCATGAAGGAATCTCATGAGTTGTAACTCCCCAGGTCTAAAAATAGCCAAGGAAGGCACACTTGTTGGAGGAGAATCCAATGTGGGTGAGAATGTTGAGGTGGTGATGATCCCAAGGACAAATGTAACTCCCAATTGACCAAGAATAGCCAAGGACGTCGAATTTTGGGATGGAAGACATTCCAAGGCATGAGGAATCTCATTGTAAATCCCCATTTCGCCCAAATATGATTTGTATTTATGTGAGAACGAAATGAAAGAGCATAAATATATTCACATACACAGATATATGGAAAGAAACACAGTGATATAGTAAACTCAGATTCTATTAAATGAATGAAAAAGAACAAACTATAAAATAAAAGTAGCTAGAATGGTGGTAGCTATATCTCTAAGAAGAGATGTGGCAGCTATGCTCATTCGTGACAAGATGAATACAAGAAAAGGCCGAAAGATCCTATTTATCATAAGCATGAGGGAAAGAACCCTAAACATCCAAAAACCTAACAGTAGAAGATGAACTATCATAAATTTTGCAGACCCAAGGTGGTTAGTTGAATAGTCAACTTCCCGAGGTCATAACTTTGCATACGATCTCCGTTTCGGGCGCTCGATAGTCCATTGGAAATTTCTACATTAGATTTACAACTTTCTTATTGGGGTCAATTTGTGCCTTTGGCTAACATTGGCCCCCTCGAATCTACAAAAAACCTCGTTTAGGGCCTCAAAATGGCCTCGGAAGTTCGAGACCCGAAAAACTATAGAAAAATTACTAGAAAATACCAAAATGGAAGACAGTTTTGAGCTAGTGGAATAGGTGGGTGTCCACATATATCCATATGGATCAGTCCTCCCCCATTAGGAAGCAATGGTATCCATTGCATTGAGTGACCCCATCAAATGAGGAAACTTGTGTTGAACTTGACTCTTGGTGATCCACTTTCCTTAGTGGAGTAGTTGCCCTGCTTTGACAACCTGATATAGTTGGATCTTCTGCTGGAGGGTGCCCTTAACCTGTGTGTCCATGATATGATCAATAGTTTCATGTTTGATGCAGTCGGGATTAATCTTTGTAGGTGTCAATTGGTCTTCCACCTTCGAGATGTCCAACAATGGTGGAAAATATGGTTGAAGGAGCTCCACATTGAATACTGGGTGTAGGCCAAGGAATGGAGAAATGCTTAATTCAGAGGCATTGTCAACAACTTCCTTGGTGATGGTGTATGGCCCATATCGAAGTGGAATAATCTTGCGATGGCCTCTTGTGAACCTCTCTTTCTCCAAATGAAACCAAACCTTATCACCCACCTGGAACTTGTGTGGAACCCGATGCTGGTCATGTTGCTACTTTTACTTAGTGTTGGACTTAGCCAAAATGTCATGGAACTATTGGCGGATGTGCTCTATTCATTCAAAACATTTGGTGGCCTTATTAGCCTCATTCTAAGCATGGGAAGATTCCTCTCATGTGGATGCAATGGACATTGATACATCAATTGGGGCCAGTGTTTGGAACCCTAGGAACACTTGAAAAGGACTGTGGTAGGTAGAGCTATGAAGGAATTTGTTATAGCTATGTTGAACATAAGGAAGGCTCTCATTCCATGTGCAGTGATGTTTGGAATTGTACATTCTCAGAATATGCATAATCATCCTATTGAGTACCTTTGTTTTTCCATTGGTCTGGGGGTGGAAGGAAGTCGATTTAGTGAGCTTGATATCCATTAATAACCATAGGCTAGAACTGAAATTTATTAGGATCCTGTTGTCCCGATTTGAAATGAAGTTTTTGGAACCCTGAAATGAACCCAAACGTGCTAGAAGAAGAGATTAGCAGTGGCTTCAACAGATATGTTCTTCTTCCAAGCTATCAGAATGGCCATCTTAGAGAAGTGATCCAGCACCACAAACACAGAGTCATTACCATGCTTGATTAAAGGTATTCCGGACATGTAATACATGGATATGGAGTCCCAGGGCCCATCAAGACTAGATAGAGGGGTGTACAACCCCTACTTTTTGATTGTAGGTTTCGCGACGGCACAAGAAGTGCAGGATCTGATGTATCGACCAACATCTTTTTAGATCTTGGTCCAATAAAAATACTTCTACAATATGGCCATTGTCTTTTCGGTGCCGAAGTGCCCTACCACCCGACTGCAATGCGCTTCCCAAATCATCTTCACATGCTCACTTGAAGGAACACAAAGATGACCCAGGTGACATATCAATCCTTCTTGGAGATGAAATTATGCCATGGTGTTCCTACACATAGGGATTGATAGATGGGAGAAAAATTAGGATCAACGCTATATATTTGAGGCCACCTAGAGTCTTCGTGGCCACAAGAGTTGAGCACTGTGGTCAGTGCTCCTACTAGAGGTTGAATGAGGCAATCAATAACTCGATTAGTGCTTCCCTTCTTATATTTAATGTTCAAGTGGAATTGCTGCAAGTAAGTGTATCACTTCTTGTGGTGGTCATTATGTAACGTTCCTTGGGTTTGCATGAACTATAGGGACTTGTTATCAGTGTGGATGACTGTTTCTTTTCCAAGGATGTAATGATTCCATTGGCGGAAGGCTTGGAGAAGGAAATACATTTCCTTATCATAGGTGGGGTACTTACAGACTGAATCTAAAAGTGTCTCACTGGGATATTCCATTAGATGGCCATACTGAGTGAGGACTGCACCAACAGCATAGTCCAAAGCATCTGTCTCAATCTCAAAGGGTTGTTGCAGATCTGGTAAGGAAAGGATGAGCCTCGAACATAAGCGTTGCTTCAGATCCTCAATTTCTTGTTGTTGTGGTTTGGACCAAATGAACTTTGCTTTAGATCCCCCTTTTGTCACCCGGCTAAGGGACCAAGCAATATTAGAGAATCCCAACACAAATCTGTGATAGAAGTTGGCAAGGCCTGGGAAGCTGCGGAGCTCTCTGAGATTTATCGGGGTTGTCCAATCACAAATGGCTTGGATCTTGTCCAGATACACATGACCACCATGTTTTTCCATGATGTATCCGAGATACTGAACTGTTTCCATTCCAAATGAGCACTTCTCAATATTGGCGTATAACTTGTGTTGTTGCAGGGTGCTGAGGAATTAGTGAATATGCTGCAAATGTTCTGCCCATGTTCTGTTGTAGATGAGGATGTCATCTAAATATATGACCACAAAATAATTGGTGAATGGACATAGGATATCGTCCATCATCCTCATGAAGTTTGGTGGAGCATTCGTCAATCTGAAAGGCATGACCAACCACTGAAAAAGGCCTTGTCGATATTTGAAGGAAGTCTTCTAGACAATGGTCTACTTAATTAGCACTTGATGATAGCCAAACTTCAAATCAATATTGCTGAAATATTTGGCACCCTTGAACTGCTCAAGAAGGTCGTCGATCCAGGGAATGGGATACTGAATCCGGACCATGATATTGTTTAGAGCTCCGTATTCAATACATAGTCTCCATGTCCCATCTTTCTTCTGTACCAACACAATTGGGCTCCCAGAAGGTGAGGAGCTGGGTCGAATGTGACCCTTTTGGATTAAATGTTGAATTGGCATTTTATTTATTCATTTTCCATGAGGGAACATCTATATACTGGCCCTTTAGGTAAATACACGCTATGTATCAAATCAATGGGATGCTTGACCTTACAATGTATTGGCACCTCGTCAGGTGTGGTGATTATGTCCGTGTATGCTTCCCCTATCTTGTGCATCTATTTCTGTTGTGCATAGGGGCTCTGTGCGGAGGTGGTGGATGTTTCTGCGCTCTTTTTTTCTCCTTCAGAATGAACCATGGAGAGGATGAATTTCCCTGTCCAGGATATTACCTTCTTGCACTGCTTAGCTATGAGGAGGGGCATTGTAGTAGTGGGAAGGGTCTCTCATATCTTGTAGAGTTTCTTTCCCAAAGTAATAATGGCACTACGAGGTCTAGACTCATACACAACATGATTTTTCTATATATATGGTTGTCCAAAAAGAACATTACAAAATTCAAGCGAGGCCATGACATCACACATTACCTCATATTTGAAGTGATTGATGTCGTAGAAGTGGTGACACTATTGACTGATGTGAATATCTTGTCCCTGGCTCAGTCAACCAATATTGTATGATTAGGGATGTGGAACTGTCAAAAGCTTCAATATTTTGACGACCTCGACTAAGATGAGGTTCTTCTCACTACCACTATCAGCAACAAAATGTAGTGGATTCCCTTGCACCAATAGTTGAGAATGGAAGAGGCGCTCCCCTTCCTATGGTTCCTCTGACTCTTCTGGTTGGATCTTTGTGGTTGCGATGGTAGTAGTCGGTTCCTTGTCAATGATTTTCTTTCCCATTTATTTCTCTACATCAGAGTCTGAGTAGGAATCTGGATCCAGGGATTTCATCTCATCTAACAATGATTGTTTTGAGTGGCATTCATCAGTGTGGTGCAAAAGGATCTTGTGGAATTCGCACCACTTTCTAGTGTCCTTCTTTAATATCCCATTACCCTTTTTCACCTGTGGCTTGGGCTAGTTGTCGGGGATTTGGACTTCCTTTCTCCATCCTTTGCCTTGGGAATTAGGTCCACCTTTTCCAGGATTCTGCTGCTAATTTGCAAACCCAAAATCCTACTTATTCTTTTTCTTAAACTTCTTCTCAGTCTTGAACACATATCGATAAGCTGCTCGTAGTGAGGATATGTCCAGGAAATCCATCTCTATATGAATGTACCTATGAAGGCTACTATAGTACTTTAGGACCAATTGCCATTCAGAGTATCTAATACCCAGTTTGGAGCCTAGGTATGAAACACGTTGGTAAAATCTAGCATTGTTTGGTCTCTCTCCTGGCGCAAAGTTTTCCACCTGGTGTATTGGTCATCATAGTTTTCGATTGGGTAGAACTCCTCCTTGATGACGTCGACAAAATCCTCCCAAGTGGGGTATATCCTGAATAGTTCAGACTCTTGTCTTGCTTTCCTCTTGCAGTACCCATCCCACCAGTATTTGACATGGGGGAGGGAGTTAAGGAGCATGAATGTGATCTTTTCACTGTCAAATTTTTTTTGAACTGAGAAGTAACCCTCTAACAGATTTAACAATTTCTCCAAAGCATCTGCATCTATATTTCCTTCGAATAAGCGAATGTCAAAGTTAATTGGTACCTTGAATGGAGTCGCACCCCCGAAACGGCTGCTAGTTGAAGGTGCATATGTCGTCGTCGATATTCTTTGAAGGATATGGGAGAAATTATCCATCATCTCCTTCCTCTATTGCGTGAGCGATTCCTCGAGCAACAAATTAATAGGGTATCCTTCTCCGTCATCTCTATTTTATTCTCTTTCCATGTGAGTCTTCTTGGACTGATGAGAGGGGTTTTCCCCAAGCTCAACTAGTTTGAGACCCAACTCTCGATATTCAGATCTCGTTGGGGACATGCATTGAGAAACGACAAGAGAAGAATGCTCTAATACCACTGATCCCAATTTATGTGAGAACTAAATGAAAGAGCATAAATATATTCACATACACAGATATATGGCAAGAAACAAAGTGATATAGTAAACTCAGATTCTATTAAATGAATGAAACATAACAAACTATAAAATAAAAGCAACTAGAATGGTGGTAGCTATATCTCAGAGAAGAGACGTGGCAACTACGCTCATTCGTGACAAGTTGAATACAAGAATAGGCCTAAAGATCCTATTTATTAGAGGCATGGGCGAGATAACCCTAAACATCCAAAAACCTAACCCTAGAAGATGAACCATCCTAAACCTTGCGAACCCAAGGTGGCTAGTTGAACAGTCAACTTCCTGGTGTCATAAATTTTGCATACAATCTCTGTTTGGGGCACTCAATAGTCCATTGGAAAGGCCTATCCGATATTTACAACTTTCAAATGTGGAGGAATCCCATGTTGTGGTAGCCATTGCCCCCCCCCAAATATAAAAAAAACGTCATATAGGGCCTCAAAACGGCCCCAGAAGTTCGAGACTCGAAAAACTGTAGAAAAAATTCTAGAAAACTATCAAAATGGGCAATTATTTTTAGCCAGTGGAATAGGTGGGTGGACACCTATATCCATTTAGATCAGTCCTCCCCCCATAGGAATCAATGTTCTCTATTGTGGTGAGTGCCCCCATCAAATGGGGAAACTTTTACTGAACTTGACTCTTGGTGAGCCACTTTCCTTGGTGGATTAGCTGCCCTGCTTTGACAACCTAATATAGTTGGATCTTCTGCTGGCGGGTGCCCTTAACATGTGCTTCCATGATCTGATCAATAGTTTCATGTTCCATGCATTCAGGATTAAGCTCTGTAGGTGTCAATTGCTCGACCACCTTCAAGGTGTGCAACAATGGTGGAAATTATGGGCAAAGGAGCTCCACATTGAATACTTGGTGCAGGCCAAGGAATCGAGGAATGCTTAATTTGAAGGCATTATCACCAACTTCCTTGGTGATGGTGTATGGCCCATATCGAAGTGGATGAAGCTTACGATGGGGCCTTGTGAGCCTCTCTTTCTGCAAATGCAACCAAACCTTATCACCAACCTGGAACTTGTGTAGAACCCGATGCTGATACTATAACTGCTTATACTTAGTGTTGTCTTTTTCCAAAATTTTATGGACCAGTTGGAATATGTGTTGGATTCGTTCAACAAATATGGTGGCCTTATCAATCTCAGTTTGAGCATGGGAAGATTCATCCTATGTAGATGCAATGGGAAGAGATACATCAATTGGGGCCAGTGGTTGGAACCCCACGAAAACTTGAAAAGGACTATGGCCAATAGAGCTACGAAGGGATTTGTTATAGCTATGTTGAACATGAGGAAGGATATCATCCCATGTAGGGGGATGTTTAGAATTGTACATTCTCAGAATATACACAATCATTATGTTGACTACCTCTGTTTGTCCATCGGTCTCGGGGTGGAAGGAAGTCGATTTAGTGAGCTTAGTATCCATCAATGACCATAAGATGGACTAGAAATTTCTTAGGAACCTATTGTCTCGATCTGAAATGATAATTTGTGGCAGCCCAAAATGAACCCAAACACGGTCGAAGAAGAGCTTAGCAGTGGCTTCAGCAGATATGTTCTTCTTGCAATATATCAGAATGGCCATCTTAGAGAAGCGACCCATGACCACAAACACATAGTCATTACCATGCTTGGTT
Source organism: Larix kaempferi (assembly GCA_027924585.1). NCBI lineage: Eukaryota > Viridiplantae > Streptophyta > Pinopsida > Pinales > Pinaceae > Larix > Larix kaempferi. The sequence goes on from BSBM01002315.1 coordinate 324,242, forward strand.
GAAGGTAGTTCGGACATATAATCCATGGATATGGATTCCTAGGGCCCATCAGGAGTAGGAAGAGGGGTGTGCCACCCCTGGTTTTTGATGGCAGGTTTCATGATGGCACAAGAAGTGCAGGATCTGACATATTGGACAACATCCTTTCAGATCTTGGTCCAATAAAAATACTTCTTCAATATGGCCATTGTCGTTTTGCTTCCGAAGTGCCCTGCCACCAGACTGTAATGCACTTCCAAAATCATCTTCGCTCACTCTCTTGAAGGAACACGGAGATGGCCCATGTTGCATAGCAATCCTTCCTTGATATGAAACTATGCCACGGGTGTGCTTGCACATAGGGCTTGATAGATGGGATAAAACTCAAGATCATCGCTATATAGTTGAGGCCACCTAGAGGCCCCGTGGCCATAAGAGTTGAGGACTGTGATCAGTGCTGCTATTGGAGTTTGACAGAGGAAATCAATGACTTGATTAGTGATTCCCTTCTTATATTTAATGTTCAAGTGGAATTGATTTAAGTAAGTGGACCACTTCTAGTGGTAGTCATTCTGTAACTTTCTTGGGTTTGCATGAACTGTAGGGGCTTGTGATCAGTGTGGATGGTCATTTCTTTTCCAACGATGTAATGCTTCCATTGGCGGTAGGATTGGACAATGGAATACATTTCCTTGTCATAGGTGTGGTAGTTATAGACTGCATCTGAAAGTGTCTCACTGTGATATGCCACTGGATGGCCATGCTGAGTGAACATTGCACCAACAACATAGTCTGAAGCATCTGTCTCAATGTCAAAGGGTAGTTGAATATCTGGTAAGGAAACGATGTGCGTCGAACATAAGCGTTGCTTCAGCTCCTCAAATGCTTGTTGTTGTGGCTTGGACTAGATGAAATTCTCCTTAGATCCCCCTTGTGTCACCTGGCGAAGGGACCAATCAATATTAGAGAATCCCAACACAAATCTGCGATAGAAGTTTGCAAGGCCTAGGAAGTTTCCCTGCTCTGTGAGAGTTGTCAGGGTTGGCCAATCACAATTGGCTTGGATCTTGCCCAGATCCATGTGAACACCATGTTCATCCACGATGTATCTGAGATACTAAACCGTCTCCATGCCAAATGATCATTTCTCTAGATTGGCATATAACTTGTGTTGTCGCAGGGCGTTGAGGCCCTGGTGGATATGCTGCAAATGTTCTTCCCATGTTTTGTTGTAGATGAGGATGTCATCTAAATATACGACGACAAGATATTTGTTGAATGGAAATAGGATATCGCCCATCATCCTCATGAAGGTTTTTGGATCATTATTCAATCCAAAAGGCATTACCAACCTCTCAAAAAGTACTTCCTGAGATTTGAAGGTAGTATTCCAGACATCGGTCTTCTCAATTGGTACTTGATGATAGCCAGACTTCAGATCAATCTTGCTAAAATATTTGGCACCCTTGAGTTGGTCAAGAAGGTTGTCAATTCGGGGAATGGGATATTTATTCTGTACTGTGACCTTGTTTAGGGCTCGGTAGTCAATACACAGTCGCCATGTCCCATATTTCTTCTGTAACAACACAATTGGGCTCCCACAAGGTGAGGAGCTAGGTCGAATGTGACCCTTTTGGATTAAATCTTGAATTTGGCATTTGAGTTCTTCATTTTACATGAGGGAACGCTTGTATACTGGCCCATTAGATAAAGGTGCACCAGGTATCAAATCAATGGGTTGCTTGACCTTGCAATCTACTGGCACCCCATTAGGTGTGGTGATGATGTCATTGTATGCTTCCATGATCTTGTCAACATGTTTCTATTATGCATAGGGGCTTTGTGTGGAGGTAGTGGATATTGCTGCGATCTTTCCTTCTCCTTCAAAATGAACCATGATGAGGATGAATTTCCCTGTCTAGGAGATTACCTTCCTACACTGCTTAGATATGATGAGGGACATTGCAGTAGTGTGAGTGTCTCTGGTATCCTATAGAGTTTATTTCCAAAGTAATAATCACACTACGAGGTCTAGACTCATACACAGCATGATGTTTCCACATCTATGGTTGTCCTAAAAGAACAACACAAAATTCAAGCAGGGAAACAGTGCACATTACCTCATCTTTGAAGGGCTTGATGCTGTAGGAGAGGCGGCATTGTTGAATGACATGAATCTCTAATCCCTGGCTCAGTTAACCAATATTGTATGGTTGGGGATGTTGGACCTTCGAAATCTTCAATCTTTTTACGACCTTGACTGAGATGAGGTTCTTTTAGATACCACTATCAACAATGAAATGTATTGGAGTCCCTTGCACCATAGTTGAGAATGGAATAGGTGCTCCCCTTCCTTTGGCTTCTCTGACTCTTCTGGTTGGATCTTTATGGTTTCAATGATGGCACTCGGTTCTGCATCAATCATTTTCTTTCCCCTTTCTTTCTCTACATCAGAGTCTTAGTTGGAGTTTGGATCCAGGGATTTCATCTCAACCAACAAGGATTGCTTTGAGTGACATTCATCAGTGTTGTGCCATGGGCTCTTGTGGAATTCGCACCACTTTCCAGTGTCCTCCTTTGATTTCCCATTACTCTTCTTCGCCTACGGATTGGGATGGTTATCGAGGATTTGGCCATCCTTGATCTGTCCTTTTCTTTGGGAATTAGGTTCACCTTTTCCAGGCTTCTGCTGTTGATTTGCAGACGCAAAATATCCCTTATTCTGTTACTTAAAACTCTCCTCAATCTTAACGGCATACTAATAAGTTGGTCCTAGTGAGGATATGTCTAGGAAATCCATCTCCATCTGAAAGTACCTGTGCAGGACACTACAGTACTTCAGGACTAAGTGTCTTTCAAAGTCTCTAATACCAAGTTTGGAGCATACGGTATGGAACATGTTGGTAAAATATGGCACTGTTTGGTCTCTCTCCTAGTGCAAAGTTGTCCACCTGGTGTACTAGTCATCATAGTTTCCAAATGGGTAGAACTCTTCCTTGAAACTGTCGAAAAAAATCACCCAAGTGGGTTCTATCCTGAATTATTCAAACTCTTCTCCTACTTGCAACTCTCAGTACCCATCCCATTAGTCTTTGACATGGCGGGGGAATTAAGGAGCGCGAATGTGATATTTTCACTCCCGAAAAAATTTTGCACAGAGAAGTAACCCTCTAACACATTTAACCATTTATCCAAAGCCTCTACATCTATATTTCTTTCCAATAAGGGAATTCCAAATTTTACTTGTACCTTGAATGGATTCGTACCCCTAAAATGGCTGCTCGATGAACGTGCATCTATCGTAATCTGCATACTTCAAAGGATCTAGGAGAAATTATTCATCATGTCATTCCTCTCTCACGCGAGGGTTTACTTGAGCAACAAATTTATAATATCTCTTGCTCTATCATCTCTCTTTTCTCCCCCCTGCATATGAGTCTACTTGGACCAGTGAGAGGGGTTTTCCCCAAGTTCAACTAGTTCGAGACACAACTCTCGATATTCAGATCTTGTCGGGGACATGCACTGAGAAAGCACAAGAGAAGAACGCTCTGATACCAATGATCCATATTTATGTGAGAATGAAATGAAAGAGAATAAATATATTCACATACACTGATAAATGGAAAGAAACACAGTCATACAATAAACTCAGATTCTATTAAATGAATGAAACAGAACAAACTTAAAAATAAAAGTAGCTAGAATAGTTGTAGCTATATCTCTGAGAAGAGATGTGGCGGCTACGCTCATTCATGACAAGTTGAATACAAGAAGAGGCCGAAAGAGCCTATTTATGATAAGAATGAGGTAAAGAACCCTAAACATCCAAAAACCTAACCCTAGAAGATGGACAGTCATAAATTTTGTGGCCCCAAGGCGGTTAGTTGAACAGTCAAATTCCCAGTGTCATAACTTTGCATACGATCTCTGTTTGGGGAGCTCAGTAGTCCGTTGGAAATGTATATCGGATATTTACAACTTTCATTTGGGGGTCAATGCATTCCATTGGCATTTCCCTCCCCCCGAACCTACAAAAAACGTTGTTTTGGGGCCTCAAAACAGCCCTGGAAGATTGGGACCAAAAAAATTGTAGAAAAAATACTAGAAAACTGCCAAAATAAAAAAAACTGTTTTGCACCAATGGAATAGGTGGGTGGCCATCTATATCCATCTATATAAAAATCACAACTCGAGGGTGATGAAGTGTCATAGGGGATTATCCTCTCCTAAAATTGAATATTTTAATTATTATTGCGAGAAATTTCAAGCAGCATGTGGATGGATGAGGAGAGAGTCAATAAATAAACCAATGAACACACATCAAGAAGATTTTGGTCATTTTAATTTTGAATTCTAGATCCATTGTGCTTGTCATGCTTGGGAAATGTTCCCCTTGTAATTGTAATCAGTTTCGGTGGTGAAAGATTCCTCCCTTTTTTGGAAAGACGGAATTCACTCAGATATCTCTATAGAGATTCATTGAAGGAGATCATATCCATGTCCATTTGTAGGTTCAAGTTCATGATGGTGTGTTTGAATTTTAGTTGGTAGCTGTGTCATTTTGTTGTTGTCTTCTGGATGGCAGTTTTTGTTGTGGTAGATCATGGTTGAGGAGGGCGCACTGAGGGCTATCCAAAATTCTTGAAGGATATTGTATTGGTTGTATTGCACACATATATAATGGAGCGATCACTATAGGAATTATGTACGCAATTTCGGGTCAAAATGTTCCTATGGAGGGTGCACTAGTTAGAGCAGATTTACCTTTTGGAGCAACATTTCACCCTCTTTCTCTCTGTTGATTTCTAGAAGATTTCATCTCTCTTTCTGCAATAGATATATCTATCTATTTGTATCTTCTATACCATACAAACATGTATTTATAGAACCATCCATTTCATAAATAAAATTCATAGTGATTTTCTCATGTTATGTTCGAATATTTGAGTTGTTCATTAAACTATATGTCGATCTAGAACTGAGGTTGTACACACTTATGCTTTTGTGTGTAAAACTTCCATAGAAAATCCATGCAGTCTATTGGTGAATCATTTGGGTTTTTTGGGTCGATTTGGACCTATTAGGAAGAAATTAGAGCAAATTAGGGGGTGTTTGGAAAAGTTCGATCCTAGGGAGATTTTTTGTGCAAAAATTCGAACTATCCTCTCTGATTCGATTTTGGTACATTACACATTTCCTCCTAGGAAAGGATAGTTTAGCGCAATGTATAAATCTTTGTGACATGAAAAGAATAAAAAAAATGATCTCATGATTAATCTATTATGCATATGATAAAATAGATAAAATTTAAATCAAACAAAGTTTAACACCAGGGATGAAACTATACTAAGCAGTGATGAAAATCCATTGTAACGTGTGAAAGAAATTGAACCAAGATCAAGTAAAGATAATGAATATGCGATGATATATATATATATATATATATATATATATATATATATATATGTATGTATGTATGTATGTATGTATGTATGTATGTATGTATGTATATGTATGTATGTATATATATATATATATATATATATATATATATATATATATGTATGTATGTATATATGTATGTATATATATATATATATATATATATGTATGCGTGTATATATGTATGTTTATATATATGTATGTGTATATATATATGTATATAATGAAGACTGATCGAAAGATGTACATATATACTTAGATGTAAGATGATATATGCATGAAGCATTTATTGATGAACAAGATGAGCACCAATCATGGGGAAATTAAATGCCATTTCTTGATTCTCGTCATGGAAACATGCATGCATGAATACCTTTGAGACATGACAAAAAAACAATAATTAAGTGTTGAGGGTACGTTACAAAAATTACTAGCTTGAAATGGCTAGTGAATCCCTTGATGTCATGGACAATATTCAAAGCCTTTCTACAAAGGAAGATGTTTTCTATGTACAAGAAATAGAATTTTGGCTTAAGAAACTTGCAAAAGTTAAATATAAGAACATTGAACCTTACCCAATGAAAATTTTAAAAACATTTGGTGGAACTATCCTCATACCTCACACCCACAAGCTATTCAAATTAACATTCAAGCAAGGTTTACCTAAACCTTGACACAAAGGTTCATTGTTGTTATTTTTAAAATTGGAGATAAAAACAATCCAACTAATTATAGGACCATTTGATTGAGTCCTTTTAGATGAGTTATATGGAATTATTCTAGAAAATAAAAAGACCAACCTATGGCTAGAAATTCATGGAAAAAGAGGTAGAGGTTAGGGAATATTTAGGATCTGTCATTGAACTATGGACATTTTCTTTCCTAATGAGTGTCACAATAAAACCCATTTTTTTGTCTTTCTTTGTTCACTTTAGAAAAACATTTGACACGACACACACAACTAGCCTTTGGAATAGATTATAAGAGATAAAAGTTCCTTTTGAGTTGAGAGGTATTGTCATAAGGTTGTATAAGAATGATATTATAAACTTTAGGAAAACTAAATGATGGTAAAAAGAAATTAATTGTAATATAAGAGTTAAGCAATGTTTTCCCTTGTTCTCATAGAATGCCCTGCTTACACCGACATTAGGTCACAATTTTCAAATATTTTCTACAATACTAAACCTTCCTAACCTTTTGAATGATCACAATTATGGTTATCTATTAATGCTTCTATTAAAGGTTCTTAAAAAAAAAAATTCTAAAGAAAACCATACAATTCCTTACTATTTTTAAGACATCATAGATCAAAGTTGATCTCATTGAACATTAATAATTATCATCATCATGTAATTTAAATTTCACATTAAAAAATTAATAGTAAATCTTTTTAACATTTTTAACTAACAACCCTCATAGAAATACAAAAATATCAAGAAGTTGTATATCATGCATCCTAGAGGGTCAAAAATGTTGAGAAATTGTATATTATGCATCCTCGAGGGGTAATGATTGGAGATTCATTCGAATAAAAAACTTATATATCAATAAGAAAGGTCATGATTGGAGATTAATTTGAGTAAAAAACTTATATATCAATAAGAAAGGGCCTAACTTTGTGTACACTTTGAATTATTATTGATTCATGTGATCATACAAATAATAATAACTATTTTGATATGCTAATTTATATTAATGATCACGGTAACAAATAGTGGCATTTTATTTTAAATTAATTTTTATATTAATAAATATTAAATTTTGTAATTTTCATATTTAAAAAAATAATTAAAATGTAATTATATATTTTAATATTAATTAATAATTTTGCTGAGTAAGAATTAGGATTTTAAAATTAAGTATAAGATTTCATAGTCTAAAAGAGAAGCTCGATTGATGCCACCTAAATAGGCATTTCTTAAGATTAATTGATCTGGTCACTAAACATTTCTTAGTTACATTTCATAGTTTTCGGTTTTTCATTGAAGAACATTGATAGAAATGAGTTTATATATTTTTTATTTAATGCTTTCTTTTCCTCATATAATAATGTGACAACCTTAAATTAACATAAATTTAAATAATATTATCGTTATAGCTTTTATTACCGTTTGGCGGCCAACTGCCTCAAAGATGACGATGTGGGAATCCTCAGTTTTCAACATTAAAGTGAAATCATTCATGTTTTTGTTTATTTGAATAATCATTAATGCCTTGCATTTTTAGTGCTCGGCTCTCCTCCTTTCTCTTCGGTATGTATAGTGATCATTTGGTGCGCCTTCACCCCTATGAGGTGTTATGTCTTTCAATCTGTGTATTGTACTTTCACAGTGTAGTTATGAAACCTAATCTCTGAGAGGCAGGGAAGGAAGCCGAAGGCCACGGTGAAGGAAGCCGATGACCGTTGAGATGGAAGCTAAAGGTCCCGGTGAAGGAAGCAGAGGGCCATGGTGATGGAAGTTGAGGCCGCATTGAAGGAAGTAGAAGGCCACGGTGAGGGAATATGAAGGTCACGGTGAAGGAAGCCAGAGTTCATGGTGAAGTTGAGCATGGAATACGATCAGTGAGCTGCCTACTCCTTAATGGTGTTATGGGAATCTAAGGGTTTAACCAGGCGGAAATAAGGGTTTCACCGGGAAAGACATTAGATAGAGTTATGTTTTGGGGTTCAACAAACATGTTACTCAACCAATTCTATTTGATAAAGGTGAGTCAATTCATGCATTCTCAATATAGCCAAATTTCAGGACATAATAGTGTTCAATTAACTAAAGAAAATATTTATTTTTTCTTTCTGGAATTTCATTTTCAGCAAAAATGATTTAGGAGTAAGGATTGTATGACATAGCAATGAGGACACAATCCTGATATGTTGATATTCATTAGTATGTAATTTTACATTGTTTTAGTTTCTAAAAGTTTGTTCTTTTAATTTACAATTCTCTTTTATTCTAAAACTCTCCATGCGAGAATCTTAGTATCTTTTAGGTACACGCATTTGAAAATATCATTGAGGAATGTACATGTTGATATCTTAAATGAATAGGTAAAGTTGTTGCGGTATAAACAAAAATGATGTGCGAAGGAAACCACTGAGCAATACCAATATCAAGTGGTATAGAAACAGCTCCCCACTCATTTGTGTAGATCAAATCTGCATGCGAAAGATTCGGAAAAATTCTCTTCAACTTCTGATTTGACACCTCCTCGTCTTGTATTCCAAATGAGGACTATTGGAGCCCGCCTTGACCTTTTTTCCTCAAATCCCATTTACTTCCTACCCTTCTTAAATTGTTTACATAGAGTAGAATTGCAGCAGAAATTGGATG